>WHYT01017451.1:292316-397192 GCA_009806455.1 Tetrax tetrax | reverse complement strand
TTTTTTTTTTTTTTTTTTAGTACAACTAAAGTAATATTGTGCAGCAAACCGCAGCAGCAGTGGCTGGTGGGGCACAACTTGGAAATGGTTCGGGTACTGGAGGGCAGGGCTTGTCCCAGCCTTTGCTGCGTGCGCAGCACCCAGTGACCATCTCATACCTATGATTTATTCCAGTTCTACAACTTTGAGTGAGTGTGTAGAGCCTTGCAGCTTTCCAGGCCGTTGGAATGGCTAAATCTCCCCTGACCAAATAGCATGGGAAGAGATGTGTGATTAGCCAAAACGTCATCTTTTTTTTTTTTTCTTTTTTTTTCTTATTTTCTCCCTTAACGGTCCCTAATTGTCATTTTGTATGCCACTGAATTAGAGCAATAGAAAAGTCCCCCCCTCTTTTTCCCAACCTTAGCACAATTCAACCCCAGATTTCTAAGCGTGTTTGAAACAATTTGGTTTGCAAGAATATTTGCTGTAACTATTTAAAGCAGAAAGGCAATTTAAAAAACCTTCTTCTTTGCAATTTGGAAGTAGCCTGCAATGTGGAAATAATTTTGGTCTCTAAAGCCTAAAGAAGTAGGCCTTTTGTTTTCCTCACTTAAATGGGAATTTATCTCAGAAATTAAGATCAGTCTGTCAGGGCCATAAAACCTCTGCCATATGACAAATTTTGCATTACCGTTTCCTTAAATTATATACTCACTGCATCACTTGCTGAGGGTGTCTCTTAGCTTCTGATTCTGTACTGGCATTCTGTAATCTCTTGCTTCACTCTCACAAATAATAATTTTATTAAAAGCATACACACACACATTTTATATATATATATATATATTCTTTTCCCAGCCAAAAGAACAGAGTTGTACATCGAGAAATTTGGAGTTCAAACTCAGAAGATCCTCCAGCATCGAATTACTGAATAGCTTAGACACTGAATCCAAAGAGCCAAAGCCTGAACACAGAAAATCTTTAAGTAAGGCTTTTTCCTTTTCTGATTTTTTTTTCTTTTTTTTTTCTTTCCTTTTTAAATAACTGTGCCATTACAGGGTAAGATAATTTTTATTACATGCAGAATATAAGGAAGATCACTGAGAATTTTAAAGCAGAATGTGTTCTGTGCTGATATACATAACTTGCATTTAAGTAAAGACAGTTACTAGCTCCACACTTTTAAAGGGCGACATTCTCTTCTAAGCAAAATAAATTTGTTTAGGAGCAAAGACATTTATTTAAGCCATTTATTTTTAAAAATAAGCAACATGAGTCCTATGTTAATGGTCTGCTGCAGTTGCTTTGTTTCCATTTTAGCAAAATACCTCAAATTGCCAGAGTAATTTTGTCTGTTGTATATTTATACACTGAATTGCTGAGAGACCTGACATATGCGCTGTAGCCGACAATCAGTGATATAGCTATAATTTTATAGAAGGTAAATTCCAGGGATTGAGGTTGATTTTTGTCAGGGTGATTAGAAAAGAAAGTGATCTAAAACTAGAAAGGATGTGCTTTACTCCACCGAGACTTTCCTTTCCCAGTTTGTGCCGAGATGCTCAGGAGACGGTGGGCAGTAGGCACAGGAGCTGGCGGTGACCCTGAATCACTCACTCAGCATTTTTTTTTTTAATTTCACCCTCTCTCTCTTGAATCTTTGGGTTTTTTTCCTCCTTTGTTTGGCAGGAGATTCACGTAGTGCTTCTAAAGTAAGCACTGTGACAGCGTCAGACATGCATGCTGGTCAGAGATACCTATAGGTACCGAAGTGCTGTGGAGGATCAAAGCCTTCGATGTGAAGAAAAGATGTTAAAAAGACCCAGCATAGCTATTTTTGATGATAATTATCCACACAATCATAAATACATGCACGCATCCGTGCACGCGTACACACATAATCACAGAGATTCATTAAACAGTCCCTTTTAGCAGACTAAAGCTTTTTGTTGTTGTTTTCCTATTATCGTGGAGATTTGGCTTTTTAAGGTTTTCCTTTCTGTTATAAAATATAAAGTAGCCTGAAAGTAGCTCGTGAAAAATTGTCCCAATATCTTTGTACTGTGTGTATCACGTTGCATTTCTCAGAGGAAGAAAAATAAGACTGAGAGGATTATAAGTTTTGAGGGCCTGATTCTGCTCTTGTTGTAGCTGATAGCAAAATGCTCATAAACTACTCAGTACTTGGGGAATTTTTATTTATTTATTTAGACTTCTCACATATCTTTAAAGGATATTTTTTTTTCAGATAAAACAGAAAAAGTGAATACAAGCAGTGACAGAGACTTAGCCTACGTTTCTTTTCCAGCCTTGGAGAATCCCGAATAACCCCTGTTTTGTTAAAGGCTGTTTAAACTATTAAAACTGTGAAAATATCTGCTGTGATGTCTCACCGAATCGAAGCTCGCATTTAAATACTGTAGACTGGATTGCTTCTAAAATATGTATTCAGAACTTTTTTTTTGGCCCCTTGAGATCAAGCAATTATGTGGAATTAGAAAAATCATATTATTCACTTACTTATTAGTAGTCTAAGCACAAACTGTATTGTCAGTTTTCTGCCTTTGGCTTTCTGTGCCCTTAATGTTCACACAAGTATCGTAGCCAGAATTATCGGCAGCCAGAGCCAAAATTGCTTTAAAAAGGCATGAGAACTGGTAATGACACATTGTTAGCAGTTAACAGGTGGTCGTTTCATTGTCCAGTTTGACTGCAGAGCCCAGAGAAGATATGTGCAATATCTGCAAGTGTGTTTACAAAGTTCTCACAAAGTTTAATGATTTTATAATTTTATAGTGCTCTTATATTATTGACTACTGCCAATGCCAAATCCAAACAAAGGAGATTTTTTAAAGATGGCTTAAAACTCCTCCAGTTTAACACGGAAGACGAGCAACTGATGTGCATTAGCAGGCCACCAGCACACTCAATTTAATGAAATATTCAGACAGTTTCAGACTCATTTGTATTTACCTCCTCTCCATTTTAGAGGCTGCAAAAAATATCCAGCTTTAGGCTTGGTACTGCTGTGTCATTAAGGTTTTTTAGCAGCACAAGTCTGTAAAGGACAGGTAGAGTCTAACCAAAGTATTCCAGTAATTTACTCTTTAATTTAAAACTGGGGAGACTGCCCCTAGAGACCGAGTAGCAGGAATGTGGTTTTAATGTTTAATCTTAATTGCTTCTGCTTGCACTACAAGGACAAATGGTAGTTCTCAGTTTTGCTTTTTGAGCTGTAGACACTGATTTCGTTGAAAATTGGACTCAAACTGCCAGGCTCAATTTTCAAAGTTCACAGAGTGTCCGCCTTCTTGGTCACGCAGCTTTTCAGTGGCTTCTCATTCAGTTTCGATTCAGCTCATGTTCTAATTGAAGTTTTCTCGAGCTAAGAAGAAACCAAGAATGACCTCGGGGAACACTACCAAAATACGTAAAACCGTGATCCGGCTCTCAAATACATGGAAAGAGATTACTCTTTATTTTATGATGCCAACTGCTTAATGGATTTAATTTATGTAGCTAATGTTGGGTCAGAAAGAACAGTTTTTCACCCTAGTAGCCTTCCCCATCAGGAGATTTATACATTTGGTGCAATGAAACTTCCTTGCAGCACCACTCTTTTTTGTGTGAGTAACTGTTGTTATAAACTAATATTTTTTAAAATTAGTGGCAGATTTTATAGTTTCCAAGTGATTTCATTATCATTCAGACTGTAGATTTTTGTTGGTTTTGTTTTTTTTTCCCCCTAAGGTTGCAAAAAACCCCCCCTCCTAATTAGTACCAATTATAATTAGGTGTGCTGGTATGCGGTCTGCCACCTTGTTTTTGTAGACCATGAAACCAGGCCCCAAGGATAGACTGAAAGTAGAGATGCTATCATGGCACACATGAGGTAAAGACAGGATCTGTGCATTGCAAGGTTCCCAGAAATCCTTCAGCTCTCCAAAAAACCGAGAGACCTTACTGTGTGTATGGACTACAGGAGCTGTCAGGACGGTCATGTTGTGGGCAATGAAGCCAACTCCACGCTTTCTGCTAAGCTCAGTGTTGTTTTTTCTGTTCATGGTGACTTTGTGGTTTGCATTTTGGCCGTCATCTGGGAATATTGTCACTCAGGAGTGACCTCTTGTGGAAAAGCCTGGGCTGGAGTCGCTATCGATTGTCGGAAGGGATCAATTCCCCTTCTACTCCCCCTTTTCCGGATGGAAACAAACGGCTTCGCAGTAGGAAGAGTGCCCTTTGGCTACCGTATCAATCTGAGGGCTGCTCTTGTCAAAATGCGCAATCACAAGCTTGATAATGCAATCCATTCCCAAAGCACTATATTTCCAACCTGTTCTCCATCATTTCCTTATGGCGTCACATTTACTCAGTTCATCACACTCTTATTAATATTTTAGGTTTCCTTGAAAGTGATGGAATTCTATTTTTATTACAAAAGCAACAAGAATAAATACTAATTGTTGTCAGTTTTTTCCTTATGTAGTGGGAACAGTAATCTGTTCCTCAGCTTTAGGTTGCCAAAGCAAAATAATTAAATATTTTAGACATTTAAAAATCTGTGATATTAGATAAATGCAATTTGATCTCCTTGTTTGCCACATAAAAGCTGGAACTGCCTGAATTGATAAGATTGAATTGCATTATTTTTATTGTTTCTACTCGCATATTTTTCTTATCTTCAAGAACACTTTACTTAAAACCCGGCGGTTAGTCATGCAGCCCTGCGATGATGGATTCTGGAAAATCTCCTCCATATTTGAATTTTGGCTTGGGGAGCCACAACTGTAACATCAAGATTTTAAAAAAATAATAATAATATATGTATGTGAAAAGGAAAGGGTTGATGGGCTGTGCAGTATTATTGCTGTTTGTAACCACTTTAGTGTCTCAATAAAAGTGGTCGGGGATCAAGGCGTCATTGTGCCAGACACAATGTGACATCGAAGTAAGACAATTCCAGCTCTCAGCCTGAATAAGGACAAGTTGCAACAGGTGGAAAAAGCAGACAAAAGCAGGGGGTGGAAGGAAAAGTTGACAGCAAAGCCGACATGCCATGCATATTAAATAGCAAGCTTGGGATTCCTTTCCGCTCTTCGTTAGGATCAGGGTCTTAGCCTCGGCACCCTGGCCACCGGCCAACTCAAATAGTGATATTTTCCTTACCTAAATTCCTCTTGCACTTTCAACAGGGAGCCATGGATCTTATTAGTCCCAAAGGATGATGCATCTCTCTTTGGTGCTACAGCCCTCACACGCTTCCCCAGGGAACAGCTCAGGGCAGTGTTCACGAATACGCCTCCTGGCATCTTTGTAATCAAGAAAAAAAAAAAAACCTCTGGATCATAATTTTGATTTGTTACAAAGACATCTGAGATCTGAAATCTGCTTTGACTTCTTAAAAGACACAATTTAAGTCAGGCCAGCCCATCCCTACTCTTTAACCAAAGACTGTGTGTGTGCTTTAAAATTGCCCAAAGTTGCTTTTCTCATTTCACCCACTTTTCTCTATTTCAGAAGGCTAAATTTTGAAACTCAAAGTGTGGCATGCAAGTATTCCTCAGTAATTACTAAAACATCCAGAATCATCTCTGAATGCAGTTTGTTAGATAATTAAGACTGTCCAATGTCTGTGTGGTGGGGGGGGAGACCAGCAGCAGAAACCCATTTTGGTCTCTCAGTGGATGCGATGGAAGAACTGGAGAAGTCAGTGGACCTTTAACCCTTTCTGGTTCTGCATGGTGCTCACTCTTTCCTTGGATAAAGCTTCTTCTTAGGGCTTGCTGGAGGGTTTAAAGTTTGTCCCTGCGTAGGACTGGGTATTTCTGTGGCAAACACTGGGCTGCTGAGCCAGAGGGAAGGGAAGGTTACGAGGGCACAAACACACATATTTGCACGGCCTCAGCTGCGTAATAGCAGGAGGAAAAACAAACCAAAAACTTATTTTGTTGAAAGGATCATTTAACTTTCCTAGAAAAAGGCCACCTAATTACAGGCGGTGCTGAGAGAGGAGCCTGTGTGATTTTTCTCTCTTCCTTTCTAACCCGTGAAGAAGCCAATAGGTTGAGAGACCCTATCTTGGGATGCTGAGAGCTTTCACTGGCTCTGCCAAGCTCGCTGAGGGCCAGATTCTGCGGTAGTTAACGGAGTCCTTCGCCCACGTAGAGTTACTTCTGTGATAAGGGGGCTAATTAGAGGAGCAGAAGTGGGAAATCGCTCCGTTTCTTTGTTAGCTCTGCTGAGGTCTGAATTCTTTCCCCTTTCCAGCCCATTTGTTTCAGTTAGATGTGAAGTTCAAAGCGAAATGGATGCTATTTAGGGAGTATTATTACATTACAATGTTAGCATTATGTATAGGTCAGTTTTATTACTTTTAATAAAACCAAGAAATATAAAGCAGTAACATATATTAGTGCAGCGTTACCAATGACAACAATTAAAACAGAAAGCAAAATTAAAACTGTATGCAAATATGCAGCTTCCTGCTGCAATGTGAATTTTGTCACTCTGCAGCTTGTATGTTTGTGGCATTTATCTTTATTGCACCAACAGGAATGCAGTCAGCTTCAGATACTGAAAAAAGACCACAAAAAGAAAATGCAACGTGCTGTTTGTGAGGGTGGGAGCATTCATACTTGTACTATAGGGACTAAACCTGTTTTGGCTTATTTTGGCTTTCATATTTCTCTGCATCTTTTACTAAGGTATGCTCTTTTCTTAAATCCTAGAAAAATACTGATTCAGCAACAAAGAGGTAATAATATTGGCATTTTGGAAACAAAATATGCTAAATTCAGAAACAAATCGTGTCGTTTCCTCTGATATGAAGAGATTATGCCACACTCAAAATCACAACTGGCTGTGACTAGTTCTCATAAAAAAAAAAAAAAAGGATTTTTCCTGAATTTGAATATTCTGTTTCCATCAATTATAATATAATGTTTCCTCATTTCTTTGTTTTATTTCTATTTCACTTTCCAAAATCCTTTCAGAGTTTACTATTTGGGTTGAAAAAGCATATTTTTAAATTGGGCATAACCAACTTCCATATAAACGTTTGGCAGGGAAATCAGTGCATGTTCACTTAATTCATTTTTATTGAACCAAGTCCAGATTTTTAGTCAGGAAAAAGTTAGATATTAATCATATCTGAGCAGGATCATTAAATTTTCCTTTACCTACTAGAACAGCAGGGTCATTATAGAACCATGAGAAGTTAGCTCACTTATTAATCTTTACAATTACATAAAAGTGATCATTTTTATAGTACTTAAGAGTAGCTCTTACCCATTACGTGAAGAGTATGTGGGAATATTGCAATATAATATAATGTATTATTATAGATGTGACTTGTGACTCATTGCTCTGCTCAGTGACACACAACTCTGGAAAAGTTATCTGTTTGAGCTTGGATAATCTTTAATTGTTTCATATTCCTTATGCTCATTTATGGGGCATCCGAGTAAATAGAGAGCTAGTCACTGAGTTATTAATTACCTCATTATTACTTAATTATCACTATTGCATACTTCATTTTTATGGAGAATTATATCATAAAAGAAGGTATTTTATACTGCCCACCACAGTTAAGTATGAATGACAGTGATAGCTAATGCAAGATTGAGTTAGTTAAAGAAAATCAATCAGAAATCCTCACTATAGATTACTATCCGGTTTCTTTTGCCTTTTCCAGCAAACACTTCTCATCTTTGACTTTGAAACCCAACAGTTTATACTGGGTTCTTGTTTCAGAGGACTAATCCCCTTTCATAAATCATGTTCAAGTGCTGAAATAATTTGCACATCGCTTAAAGAGTATTTGCTTTGAAACATTCACCTCAAGCCCTTTCGTATATCCTTTCTCTCTAAAGATTTGTAGTATTTGTTTTGTTCTCTGAGGTATAAAAGACCTGGGTAAACTTTATTCCTGTTGTTTCAAGATTAGTGAAATAAAATGCATATTTATTCAACTGGGACTGAAAGGAGCTTTAGTAAAGACGATCATACACACGACCCATAGGAAAGTTATAATACAAAATGTCTGTCTTAAAATCTCTTTAGGTTTGCTCAAAACACTATTAAAGGACTTAAGTTTAAAGGGAAAAACAAAGGGAAGGGGGTTCAAATCTGTATTCCTTCTTTGTTCCAAAGAAGAGAGAGACACTATATATTTTTCTTAACAAAATAAACTCCTACATGTGCACTCAAGATAAATTTGATATGGAGGCAAGTAGGGACTGGATAGTCATGATTACTTTCATTTTTTTCCTACTGAACTACACATACTGACACAGCATTTAAGAAAACTGCTTTTTTGGAAAAGTATGTAGCAGTTGTTTCAAACAGGCACTTGCTTCAGAAAAGCAATCTCAAAGAAATCATGAGCATTTTAGGTATTATTGGAGTCAAGCAGTTGTTCCCCTTCCACGTACTAACCAGATATTTACTCTCTTACTTTTAAGCCCAACTATCCAACGCAACTTGCACGTTTTGCTGCAGTCTCTTAATTCCTTACTAAGTAGATCTTCATTGACATTAGGAAGTAAAACTAAAGTTTGACCTATATTGTGCAAAATCATAGAATCATAGAACGGTTAGGGTTGGAAGGGACCTTCAAAGGTCATCTAGTCCAACCCCTAAATGTCATTATTTTTATAGTTTAAAGCCATAGACAATGCTGACAGTTACATTTCTTTGATCCTCCATCACCTGCGGTGTCAGTATGTCTCCATTTTTGTATATCTCTGTATTTCACCTCCACAGAGAAAGAATATAACCTGACAACCAATAGCATCTAAACAGATACAGGTATTTTCAACGGGATATATTGCAGACTACTGCCTTTGGAGACAGGTCGCAGTTAGAGCATGAGAGGGATTCACTGAGCTTTGTTCTTTGGGAAGGAAGAGCCAGCCCAGCTTTCCATCACTCCTGTGAACTTAATTCTGAAGCCTCTCATGGTAATTATTGAAATGACTACCCTGATTGCAAGTTTGTAGCCAGAAAAAAAATGATTCTCACACCTCACTGTATTCTGAGGTTTCACTGCTATTTATAACTCATCCAGATGCAATCCTCCTGGTACTTAGGGAGGAATGTGACAGAAATAAGGAGGTTTTTAGGTTATAAAAGTCTAAATTAAGCTCAATTAGAAAGAGTGCAGATCAGACTGTAGATAGGAATGCCTACTGCCCAGACTCACTTTTTTCCTTATGGTGAAATAATTTAAATGTTTGCACCAGGATGTATTTCACTGAAATCCTTCAATTCCAGATATTTAAAGACCAACTTAATGGATGAAAGAATGGTGCTGTGTACTGGAAAGGGCTTATTTATGCTTTAAAAAGGAATATGCTTCTTAGGTTCCCTTATTTTTCCACCAATTGCCTGCTGATGTGCCAGATGAACAGATCTTGCCTCTGGCAGTCAAAGGGTGGAATAACACCGAAGGGTTAAATGCTGTACTGTTTCTCAATTAAGTAAAATGTTCCAACTAGCTGGCTTTAAATATTGATGCTGAAGAGAATGCTATGACATATGAGCAGCTCCCCTCACCACCAAGGATATTTGGCTCCATTTAATTAATTCCATTGGCCATTGTCTTAAGTGTGCCCAGGATTCACCCAAGAGGAATTCACTCGCGTTACCGTTATTGAAAAGTGTAACATAGCATTATCTGCCTCAGACAGACTTTTTGTAGCATTGAATCAATTCCCCAGTTCTTGAAAACAACTACCTCATTTGATTCCTTTCATAATTAATGAAATTCAGTAGTAATGCTTTTGCCCCTCAGCTCATCCTGGAAGAATGTTCCAAAACTTCAGTTTTCAAGCTGAAAGCATTCTAATTTTCAGCCTAAATGGACTTGTGGTATGCATGTGCTCTTGTGTCAGCATTTAGCTAGCTCTTTATTTTCAGCAGTTCTTTTCTGTCTCAGGTGTACCACTCCAAATAGAGTTACAGACAGTGGTATTATTCCTTCTCCCACTTGGTTTGGTAGATGAAGCCGGCCAAGATTTGTCGTCGCCTTTCCTATGATAGGCTGCTGCTCTTTTCCCTCATCATCTCAAATAACCCTTTTCTGAATCTGCCCCAGTTTCAGTCCCTATTTCTTGCACATGGATATTCAAGGCCAGGTCTTCCCACAGCCGTGGGAAGTGGAATTCACTCTTCCGATGGAAATGGCTCTCCTGATACAGCCTAGGGATAGTATTTATCTGTTTCACGGTCGCTTTTTTTTTAGAGATAAAAAGTAAACAACCAGAACATGTAGATCCTGCTGTCCTTTAATCTTTTGCAACCAATGCATCCTCCATGAAAACCAAAGAGTAAGCCTGCCTTAAGCCTTTTTATAGCATATAAAATGTGTTCCCATATGTGATAACAGTTTTTGTAATTAATTTTTAAGGTGTTCAATTTATATGGAAAGGTAATATTCTTATAAAGCTGAGCAACTCTTTCAAACAGCACATTTTAAATAAATTAATTTAAAACACTCCGGTGCTAATAAACTTTTAAAAAACCTTTGGAGAGAAAAAGGCTTAACACCATGAAATTCAGGAACACCCCTTATCCAGAACATATAAATAGTTTAAAAAGCATGCAGATATGAAGCCCTGCTAGCAATAGTCAATCCCTGTGAGTAAAGCTTTATAGGTCATCTATGTTGCAATCATTTTCGCTGAAGAAGATTATACTCTCGACCAAGGATCCAGAGCCAGAAGGGAAGGTGTTCAGACATAGGCAGGTCAGAAAAGAAGAGCAGTCGGATGCAGGTTTGATCATTTGCCATTTAGCTGGCATTGAGGTACAAAAATACAAATTAGAGGTAGTTAATATTTAAGTTGGTGGATATCCGTAATAAAAGACTTCATTCAAGGTGCAGTAACACGTGACGTGAGTCCACATCATTCCGTGCTCACTCTTTCTAGGACAGACTGGCCATGTCCTCATCAGATAAAGCTTTTCCTCAGATCTGTGGTCACCCTTTGATGTCACCGGCTGGTGTTAATGTGTGTGTCTGATATAAACTGATGGTTATATGCATCCCAACAGCCCGGTGCTTTTAAAACATTGTGGTAAATGGTTCTGATATGTAGACATGCAATATGATGCTGGAAGGTGAAACACCTCTGGGGTAAGAGTTAACGGGTGGCAAAGGCAAAGAAACTTGGTGCTGTCTTGTCCATAATACCTTTGGGAGGAGTCCCTGGAGTGAACTGGCTCCTGAACAGCACCCAGATTTTCCCTTGGGAAGAAATAGCTGGAAGGACCAGAAAGTTGACTAAAAATTAAGTTGTGCAGGTGATCATCTCAGGATCACTCTTTGTCATCTGTCCCAGTTTTAGATACGTTCACTTAAATTAAAATCTTTGTCTCCTTGCTATGGTTTCCAAGAAGTCAAGAAGTTCTATTCCTGCAAAAATAAGCTTTGTATGTATTTTTGTGTGAAAACAAATAAATAGTATCTTTCTTGTCTAGGTAAAACTAAAGATTATTATTCTAGGGTACCTCAAGGCTCCTGCCTTCCTTTCTTCATACGAAGGTATTTCGGTTGACATGTTTGAATGAAAATCAAAAGATAGCACTAAAATTAATGGAGAAATAATGAAAACACTGTAATATCTGAATTGTTACACAATGTTATCTGCAGGTCATTGAGTATGATGGGTCAAGGGTAGTACTGACATTAAGGCACAATTGCAAACAGTGGGATACTTGATTTGCTGTTGCAACTTTGCTCTTAATGTAAGTTACACATTATTCATTCCTGAACTGAAAGTTTAAGTCTTGCTTAAAAAATCTTTCGTTAGGTTTCAGATTTGGGGACTCTGATAGATTGAGTCTGGGGTTCAGTTATGAGAAAAGTAAATTTTTCTGTTAATTGCCCAAGCGGCTTGAAGGATGGAGAGAGAATAAAAGATGAGGGACAAGCAGAAGGGAGTCAAGGTGGTGACATGGGGAAAGGGGAAGAAAACACGAGTATTTTGTGGGGTTTAGTCCAGAAAACTAAGTTAGCAGAATTCACCTTTTCCAAACAATGGGTTACTTAGAATTCATCTGTAGCTGTCCCTGCTCAAGTTACAAGTCATTCATAATAATAAAGCTTTCTAATTCTGTGACAGAATATTCATAACATCTTTAAAATACTCAGCTAGATAATGGTCCCCAGGATCTGGACAGCAAAACTTCAAAAGGCAGAGTCCTCTGATCTCCAGTTTCCTTATTCTCTCTAAGCTTGGAAGGTTTCAACTATCAAGCATAGATTAAGTTTTATTGGTTGATAGTCTAATTGCACTTGTATTATCTTTCCCCTTAAAATTATTTTCTTTTCTCTGTATTGGATTTCATCCAAATATTACTACTTCCATGAAGCAGTTTTGTGAAAATGTTTTGCTTTTGCTTTGATGCTTAACTGCTTAACACGTGAGTGTTGCAATAAGGTGCTGGTTCCTGATAATAGTTTTCCTTCTGTAAGGAAAAGTTTTCACTATCTTCTGTGCTTTGCTTATATTTGATAGAGCTCTTTGGTTGAGGCTTTTCATGGACAAGATAAGGTTTGGTTAAACATCT
Source organism: Tetrax tetrax (assembly GCA_009806455.1). Classification (NCBI taxonomy): domain Eukaryota; kingdom Metazoa; phylum Chordata; class Aves; order Otidiformes; family Otididae; genus Tetrax; species Tetrax tetrax. The sequence continues at coordinate 384,637 of WHYT01017451.1, read as the reverse complement.
GAACTTTTGAATGTTTATCTGAACTAGATTCGACCTCTAAATTTGTCCATCATTAGTTATTTTGCTTTTCTTTTTAGAGACTAAATTATGCTATTAAATATGTTCTAAAGTAGGTTAAGTCCCTGTGCAGTTTGTCAGCTGGAACATTAATTTTAAAGCTAAACCAGTCTTCTCTCATGTCTTTTAAACATTTTGTCTGAGGTTTGACCATGGCTGGTCAAACATAGGGTCAGTGCACCCAGGCAAACCCCACACGTAGTTGATCGAAGTGTCTCAAAGTTGTTGTGAAGGCTGGCCTCATTTTATTTCAGGAAAAGATCATGATATACAGTATTTGCCTTCTCAGGCAGCTTGTCCCAGTGCAGCTGTTCTCGAGACTGTCTCTGAAGATGTCCCTCTCCAAGGCCCTACCCAAAGATCAAGTGGTCTTGGGTTCCCAGATACCTGCTGCAGCAAATCTGTTGCAGGACGTGCTCATTTCTAGGTTCTCAGTTACTCATGCCTTCAACTGACCACATCTGTGTGTCCTCCTTGGACTGATGTCTTAACTCTGTTGACCCAGACCTTGCCTGTGCTGCCTGTGTGATGAGAAGGAGCCACCACCAGATTGTAGCTGCCCTGGAGAGGGAGAATGGGTAACTGCTGCACAAAGCCAGAAGCATTGTTCCTAAAGCACCTCGCACAGAGGTGACAGAGGGCAATGTATAGTTTCTATCTGCTGTTACACAGCTGAGCTGTATGACCAGATCTTTATTAGAAGACCAACTTCTCATAAAGTCTTTCAGGTAACCAGTCAAATTTACAAAATAAACTATTATATTACGTGGCTAAATATACCAGCAACTTCATTCTGGGTTTTCCTTTTCCCCCTGTAATTACACTGGCTGAGCCCAAGAAGAGGCTGACCCATAGCGTATCGCACGAGGCACCTTCTCACACTAGCAGCCTCCATCAGGTAGGCTCCTACAAAAGCTAGAGCCTCCATTTGATCTCCTTCCTGGTTTTATGTCTATTTTAGGCAGATCCTAAAGCACCGTTAGTGGAAATCTTTCCTGTGTCCTGGCGGTGCAACTCTGACAATACCTTGTAGGCAAAGAGCTGTAACTGCTGGAAATTTTGAAAATCTATTGTGTTTTAACAAATGGAAATAATTTCTTTATAGAAAATGAAGCTGATGATAGTAAAGGTCACTTTGTCTAAGGTTTATATTTATGTGAATATAGATGTTGGAGATTCTTCCCAGAATTTTAACTTAAGGTAAGACGTAAAAAGGATTCTTATTCTTTTAAAAAAAAAGAGCTCATGGGTGATCTTTTGTTCAGTTTTACTTACTCTAATGAATTAATTGAGGTAGAGATAATTTGATAAAGTAGAGTCGACATATAAACAGCATATAGAAAATGGATTTCAGATCTTTGTCTAGATATTTTTTCATTACTTTAAAGATAACAGAAGTGCCTTGCTCTTTCATAAAGTATCACGTCTACATTCACTGGAAAGTACTGAACTTGCTGTATTAGGCGAGCAAAATGTACTGGGACTTGTGCTTTGAAGCAACAAGTATACAGATGAATTGCACTACCATTTCTCATCAGAAATAAACAATTTTAACATGTTGATTTTTGTAACTTATGCACTAATAATTAATTGTATGAAAAGGATTAGAAGTTCATAATGGATCAAAAAATATAAGGTTATGAATATAATTGGAGTCTGAGTATAATGGAATATAATTAAATTTTAAAATAATTTACTTTTTAAATTTAGGAGTACAAAGTATAATTTATGAGTCTCAATAAAAAGAAAATTCTTTGTTATTATATTCTTTCTGGAAAGGTCCCATAAGATCGGATTGGAATAAAAGATTCAACAAGGTATCCAAGACTGTGTCTAAATTTAAATATATGAATCATTTGTATGACTCTTAACAAGGGTGATAAATGCAGCAATGCCAAGTCTCTCTTGTTCTCTACAGATAATTAGTTTGTTTTCCAAAGCATAAGGCAGAATTATATGTAGGTTTTGAAGTTAAAAGTGCACACATGGCTGGCAGTACCCAGCCACTCAGAAGGGTTTTCTTTTGGCGTAACAGTCCTTCTGGTGCCCCTGGTAGAAAACAAACCGTGTAATTTTCTTGTCCTTTTGTCTGAGCAATTTAGTGTAAGTGATGACTATTCATGTTATTTGCAAAAGGTTGAAAAAGTTTTCTTTTTAGACTGACTCTGTTAGGAGGTAAGCATAAAGACTTGAAAGTTATTGACATACATTCCATGAAAAAAAAAAAAAAAAAAAAAACAAAAAACCAAACAGAACTCCATATTCCAAAAAAACCCTGAATGCATTACATGTTGTAAATTACTTGTTCAACTCCATCTGCAGGACAGTCTTCAATTCCTTGTTCTGTCTTCCTCAACGTTTAATTGCATTTTTATTTTCTTTTGGGCAGTCTGCTTAAATATATTAAATATATTAATGACTTTTTTTTTTAATTTATAACTGTCATATTTAATATAAGTGAGATAAGAGTCTACGGCTGAAAACACTGGAATAGGGCAGTAATGAGTAACCCAGGTAGCGAAGGGCAGGGCCACTCTTCAACTCGTATATGTTAGACCATCCAAGTTATTTAGTGTTTTCCTGGGAATTTTAGCAACCCTCTCTAAGGGAGAGAAGTACACCAAATGCAAAAACATCTTTATCATACTCCTAACTTTTGCCCATATTAATCTGTAGTTAAGTCACTCTTTACCTGCACATTTACAGAAAGCAGCTACTGAAGGAGGTTTGAGACCAGACAAGTCCTCACTGATATGTGCTGGTACCGAACTGTCCTCCCCTGTTCAGGAAGGATAAAGAACTGCAGCTACTTTTTGCAAAGAGACTGTGCCAAGAGTCCTAATCCCTGACACGGGCTCGGAGAGACCAGTTTCCCTTCCCAAGCACACTGTACTCTCTCTTCCTAGAGCCTGAAAAGCCCGACTTTGTGTACTACAGCAGATTTCATCCAAGTCCCACATGTTTTACATCAGATGAACATAAACTGGTCATACTGTACGAATAAAATGAACTCATTGATTTCTGACATTGTGGTTTTTATATTCAAGTTAAGTCTGTATAATAGCATTTCTAATATTGTAACAATACCAAAAAAATTGTGGAAAGAAAGGCTTAGCATGTCCTGGGTGATCTAGTCCAGTCCCTCCTGTCACAAGGTACCGTGTTCTATGTCCCTTTTCATAAATTTATTAAGCTTCATCTTAAATTCTTTTAGTTTTATTTGCCACCATGACTTCTTTGAAAGGGTGTTTTAGAACTTCATATTATGGCCAATTTAGACTCATTTATTCTTGTGCCAACATTGTTCTTCAGTTTAAACAGCTCTTCTCCCTCCCTGCTGTCCTCTTCTCGTCTCCTGCTCCTTTTCCCACCCCCATGAGCAAATTCATAGAGAACAATTACAGCCTTCCTCAGTCATTTTCTAGCTGGCCAAAGAAGCCAAGCTCCCCGTGTGCTTTCAAAAGCTCAGCAGCCTGTTCTCCTGGTACTTCTCACGGTTGCTGCCTGCACCTTTCCTGGCATGAATTGCCATCTCACATACAGGAGTGTCCAAAGTTGCTCACTCATAAAAGAGAATTATTTTGTATTAATCTTTCTCTGACTACTGGGCAAATTAGGTCTAATCTGGTTTCTCCAGCTTCCAGTCTCAAAGTCACTAAGGTTTTGTCTGATATTCCGAATCTTGTCTGAACTGGTGATGCTTTCCAGCCTTGAGTCACCAACAAGTATTTTTTGAATGCTCTTACTTTTTCTGTTGGAGTCATTAATGAAAACACAAAGATCAATTCCAAGAATATTTAAGGACTTGCACTGGTAACTCTCCTTCAATATATAGTTGTCCTTTCAACAGAGCTCATTTTAATACCTTATTTAGTACTTCACAGTTATTGTTTTAATTCTCTCTATGTTCACTAATTTAAGTAATAATTTCCCATTTAGCATCATATAAAATATGCACCTGAAGTCTGGATAGATTTGGTCTATTGCATTCTCCTTTTCTAAAAAAAAAAAACAACCCTAATTAATTTTATTAAAGAAAGATATCACGTTAATTTGGTATGATCTTCCTTTACAAATTCAATACAGACTCAGAAATATTGCTTTACTTTTCCAAATATTTGTTGTACAAATACCACTAAGAAAAGCTGTATGTGAGTGCCAGTTTGTTTCATGATTTAAGCATGTAGTGATACATAACACAGCGTTCATTTATTTCCATTTATTATTAGTGGGGGACAAAATTTTTTAAGAAGTTTATATGCATCAGAGCATGATGCAAAATATGAATTATATAGTCATTTTATTAATCTTTACTGATAACGCACACAAATTTCACAAAGTGTAATGACACTACTGAGCACTTAAGTTGTTAGGCTGTCATATTAGAGGAAAATTATTTCTGCTATATAATCACTGTTTTATTTTTCTTATTGTTTATTTCTGAGCTTGCTTCATAAACATTTGCAAATGCAGATATACTTTCAAATATTTGTTTTAAGACCATAAATCTGAATGACTTAATATTCTTTGGTGCCCGTGCAACCAAAATCTTCCTAGCATCTCCTGGCCGGTGATGCCCCTCTGTCACCTGATGCTGCGGTTCTGGGTCTATGCTCTGTAGTCATAAAATCTGTAATTTTAAAGCTTATCATAAACATAGGGATTAGGGGTAATGCCTGATTCCTGTATTTTCCCCACCAATCGTTTGTGTAGTGCCTTCAAGCAGACCATGTATCTGCCTCCCATTTTACTCTTTTACAAATCCAGATCTAGCAATTATAGTGTGGGGATGGCTCGTGAGACCTGCCCAGGAATTTCACTAAGGGATAAAATAGAATGACTGACAAAAGTCTTTAGCTCAATAAAGTAGGTGAAGTGAATTCTCTATCCTTAGAGAGCAGACTTTATTGACTCTCTCAGCATCACAAAGAAAAGGCAGGAGGTAGGAACTTGATTTTGTCACTCTCAAAACTTTGATGTTGGTTGAAAAACTGACCATTTATACAGGCAATAATACATGCTGCTCCTTCCATAAAGGACTAGCAGTAGTTTCACATTTACTGCTGGTCAAAAAAATCTGAAGACGTTGAATTCTGAGTTATAGTGAAATCCAATAAAGCTTCAAGTCATGAGTCATTATATGTTCTTAAATTACAGCGTCTCCTGGAACGTAGGCATAGTCATACGCCTCTGCATGTGCTATATTTCTTCAGGATGAGACACTCAGCAATTAAGCATTCCCATTACTTGAAATTAATTAATTAACTAATTAATTCTTTTACTTTAATATTTTCACACATATGTGATTGCACTGCTGTTAGATTGGCACTGTCATTATCCAAAGTCCAACTTCTACCTCCCCTTTTGTCACCCCAGCTTTGATCCAGTCCTGTAAGCTGCTGCTGAAGACTCTGGATATGAGTGTAAAGCACTTCAGAAAATGCTTAGTTTAAGAAATCAGAGTTCGCAGTTAAGCCCATGGATCTGTTCATATGTATTTTAAGAAAGTTGCAGCTAGGATTTTTGTCAGTGTATTCTGTATTTTCAGTGGTCAAGCTTGCCACTTTTAGTATTCCTTGGGAAAAGAATGATTAAATTTCCGTTTGTGGGTGTTATTGTCATACTACAAGTTATCTTCATTTCTAAGAACTTCCCAACATTTTAAAGTCCTTAAGAGTTTTAAAAAAATTTGCATGGTCCAGTCTAGTTGTGTTTTTTTTCCTGCAGAATAAGGCTAATGGAAGAGAAGGTACGGATACAAAGCTATTTCAGTCTCTTAATGCCTTATCCACTCTCACTTCTGCTCTTCATTCTGTATGAGCCCTTTCCATCCAAACGAATTGCATACGATCATTTTGGGTGTCATAATAAACAGATAGGCATCAAAATAATGTATTTCAGTTAGGAAGAGGTACTTGGAAGAAATTGGCTTTGTAATACACATGATGTGAGACAATCAATAGTGCCTTAGTCTGACAAGCACTGTCAATACCCATTGTCACAGTTCAGAAAGTCATTAATGGATAGTTCTTCAAAAACCAATGCTTTCCACAGTTAGAAGTGTTCAGATATACTGTACCTGGCAGGAATTAATCATAGGTAAACCCTTGGGATTATGTATAACTGTTTTGTAAATTAAGAGTGAAAGAAAAGTCATTGGAAGGAATGTGAGATCATGTTATATGGACTGAGAAAATCTTGCCAATAAATATGGAGCTGTTTAGAACATATTAAAACATTTTATTTTCTGAATCATTCAGGGTCTGCCCACAACATCACACCCAGGAAAAACAATCTGCTAGAAATATACTGTCTAGGTGCATAACTAAATTCACAGAAAGTAAGCACAGAAAAATTTTGATCCTTGCCCTGAGAAGATTAGAGCCATGCCTGGTTCTTTACGTTGTGGCCATGACAAAACCCTGGAGAAAGACTTTTGTAGCTTCACTTTGCAAATATGTTAGCCACTGCTTAATCCTGCTTAAATTATAATGTTTACTCTCATTGCATCATATGTACAATTTAGTCCATTAAATTGTAGCAAGTAGTTCTTCATCTTGACTCTTGACTCTGATTGTGCTATTTCTGCAGAACGGTGTGATTTGGAGGTAATAGATTAATTCTTTCCTTCATCCTGTTGTCTTGTTTAAAAACTCTCGTACAGACTTTATTTTGTAGTTTTACATGATACTCTTGTCATTTATATTTATATTTGTATTTATTTCTAGGAATATTAAGGCTAGAGTTGTGGCATTGACTAAGTATTTAGAGGATTTATATAGGGCCAAAAAAAGACAGGTCAGTTTTTTCTTGGTGTAATTTTTGTTACAGAGAATTTAGCCTATAGTTATTCTTCCTAATTCAGCTGATGTTACTGCAGCGCTATCGAATATTAGGGGGCAAAGATGAGTTCTTTCTTTTATGCCTGATGATGTTTATACTATTTTATTCTTGTACCCAAATCTGTATTACAATTCCCTAATGCGATAAGCTGTTGTGATTTAATATAGCTTAATTCTAGAGCAAATTGTCTCAGGAAAAATCTTGCCTTTTTTTTTTTTCTTTTTTTCACTTGTCCTGTCATATCTTTCCCACCTGTGGTATAAACGGAGACCTAATAAAGTCACCAAAGTCAACACAAATGCTTTTCTAGATCCAAGGGTGCAACTTTATTTCCAAGCAAATGTGAAGGTCAGCCAGTATTCAGGTTATTTTTTTTTTTTTTTTTTTGCTGTTGGATTGAAGTGTGTTTGCACCTACTTGCACTAGCAGAAGAAATTTAACATAATACTGGACTCTCTTGGGTTCCTCTCTACATGTATTGTCAAAGGCCCTGCCCAACAAGAGCAAGTACATCTTTCTTTTTTTTCCGTCTCAGAAGCTTTTAGTGCAATATAGGAAATACTTAATTGAAGAGTCTGTGCAAAGGGAGTGTGTTCTGTGTTGGTTTTGAAGCATTTATGTAGATAAATCAGTGTGAGTCACTTCAGAAACTGAGGATATGAGTTTATTCAGTACAATGAATCAAACATCACACCTATGCGGTTTATACCAGGGAATATACAATAGAAAAAGCAGTAGATTTTATTTCCTATTATTTTATATTTAGGTCCTTGAGTATCCTATTTTAATTCTGTATGAAACTGCTTTCCACTTTTTTTTATGTTGTTTGAAGTCTGCAGATGCTCTTTCATGGAGGATTCTTCTGTCCAAATCCAGAACCTGAAATTCAAAAAGGAAGGTACTCAAAAAAATATATTTAATGTGGTTTTGGGGTTTTATAAGTTTTTTTTTTTTTTACTCTTGGAAGCAACATTAAGTCCTCTTTGTAGTTCCAACTATAATAGCAAAGTCATTTTAATGTGGGGATATCGCGAGAAGAATGGTTTGGCAAGAGAAAGAATATTTCTAAATGAGATCCCAACAAGAATATTTCTGACTAAGCTTGGTTTTGGAATATGCTAACTAAACCCTTAAATTTCTGGGACACTTGGAGTTTCCCTCTGGTGACTCACACATGTTTAATAGAATAAAACAAGAAATTAATCAAAATTAGCTTTGCTGCTGTTTTTAACTACATGCTATACAACTCAGCACAGAACATACACAGATATCCATGACAATAATTATTCCTACCTCTAGCTGTAGTTTTAACAACATAATTGCTGTTTTAGGTATAAAACTTCCAGCCAGGTCAATGCATCTTTCTAAGCAGAGGGATTTTTACCCTGCCAGCAAGTCATAGATCCCCATTCCTAGCATTCACAGTATGACCATGTTCAGTTCAGTCAGAATATCTTGATAAATCTGGTGTGTAGGCAGAGCTAAGCATGTAGTTCAAGTGGGCATGAAATGCTTCAGAGTCCCATAGAATGGGAAATGTGGAAAGTATCTTAAGTGACTTAAGAGATGTTTTCACTCCTGCATCGTTTGCACTGGGGAAGCTTCACTGTAAGTCAGGAAAAGGCAAACCTAAATATGAATCGCCATGGACAGAATGACCCTAAGCAACAAGAAAGTCTCCAAACTAAATACAATTTACTTCACTGTTTCAAAGTGCCATTAAGATGCAGAATTAGAAACATCCATTTGTTGTTCTTTTTATAGCACAGCCAAGTGACTTGGAATTTTAGCTTGTCCCTGCCAAGGATTGCTCAATTTCGAACAAAAAGTCCTCCACTATAATGTTAAAAAAGCACCAACCATCAATTGAATGCTAATCTTTATATTCTATGATACATCACTCCAAGAATGCTACCATTAAAAAATGTGAATTCTATTTTTCATAAGTGATGGATTATTGTACCAAGCTGTGTATTTTCCAGTAAAGTGTCCTTTTATTCGTCCTATGTGATTACTAGTTTGTGGAAGTATGTGTGGGGTCATTTTAGTGCTGTGGGAAAATGGAACACTCTTCTGTTAAAATCAGTAGTGAAATCAGAAGCAAACTATGCTCTGATCATCGTAGGCATGTGTTTAAATATTGCTTTCCTTAATTGGCTATGTTCTATTTACTTAAAATGAACAATTTGGCAAGTTTTTCTCCCTTGACAACAGCAAAGCGTAAACCATTTTATAAGTTTGGCTGTTAAAATCCGATTTGTAATGTAAACCACAATATTCCAGGGTTGTTACTGTTGCTTAACCAATCGTTTTAGCTTGCCATTGTTTTATAATTGTGCACCTTTAAAATATTCTGGTTCTGTTTATAATTTGTGCAAAACTTCTTGCTACAAAATAGCCCAATAATATTGATCATAATTTTCTTTTTGCTCTGTCTCTTCCTTTGGATCCTTTATATAAAGATCAATGCATTCTAGGGGAGATTCAATCCAGATGGGGAGATCGGGGGTATTTCTGTAACCACAGCTGAACTATCCGGGGTACTATTTAGAAATTCTGTCAAAGGGACAATGGACCTGCAAGTTCAGCTAACGGAGAATACTGTGCTTTGATGGCCCTATTTATTTATTTAATTACACTGATTTCTTTTTCAAGAGAAGATGGAAAGCTATTCTTTCCTCAGAAAGCAGAAGCGACCCCTCTTGCAACTGGAGGTCCTTGCCAGGGAAGGCTGTACACCTCTGGCTGCCCCATTTTCCTTCTCAGCCTTTGGGCAAATGGGGGGGGGGGGGGTGTGGTGAGAGAGCCCGGGACACGGGATAAGGGTTATTCAAGGGTGATGAGGTTCAGATGGTTTGTTAGGAAACTTTAGAAATCTGCTTTTTCAGAGAAACCTTTAAAGAAGATCTTCCCATGGCATCAGTGCTGCTTCTGGAGCATCCAGCCTCGAGTACTGAATTTCTCCTTCCTACTAATACTGCCTATTTTGATAGCTATGATAGTGACCTGTAAGCACCTCAGCAGAGAAAAAGTTAAATTTATGCCTTTGAACCTTCCTCCGGGGGATTTTCTGCAGCTGGGTTCTATGTCTTTTTGACACAGAGCAGGAATAAATCGAGCTCAAAATGTTTCTCAGTTTGGTAAATGCCTAAATATAATAAAATATAATCATTAGGACGGGAATACTTCTCTTTCCATAAATTAATGCATCTTGCACACATTTCATGGCATTTAGCCATGTTTTCTATAACTGCATTAAATATATATATAACGCTTAATCCATCTTGGCAAAAGAATTCAGCCCTTCACTAGTGGTGTAACCATCCATCCTTTCTCGTAACAAGTAGTACACAGCTATTAGTGCACAGCACACTTTGAGTCCAGAGTTTGAGCTGAAAAACCATCCATGTGAAACTTGTTGGACTCGTGAACATTTCATGAGGAAACTGGTTGCCATCCAAATGCTTATAGGCAATAAATAATACAAGTCTGTGAATAACCAGCAGAGTGAACTCATCATGTTTATTCACAAAAGTATTAATCAGATGTTTTCTACCATCCAACCAGCTACGCTGCTGACCTACCGCATGATTTTACTAGGGTGGCTATGGACATTATTTTCTAAGGATGTTGGGGCAAACTGCTATTGGTTTAAAAATGTCATTTCACTGAAGGTTTTTCTTCTAATTTCCTTTAGTTTTCAGGCTGAACTACAGTGCCTCTGACACAAATGACAGAAACCGAGTTAAAAGCAGATTAAAGAAGTTCATCTCCCGAAGACCCTCCTTGAAAACATTGCAAGAAAAGGGACTTATTAAAGGTGTGTTCAGTCTTATATATATATTTTGTAGTAAAAAGCAGAAGTCCACAAATTAATTTTTCTTTTTCATTCTCAGTTAAATGAGTAAGTGCATTGGACAAATACTCCTTAGATATGGTTTTGTTGCTGTATCTCATAAAATTTACACTGCTGGGCTGTAAGGCAAAAATCAATGTCTGGTTACATCTATCTCTGTGCTACCTGACTACTGCTTCAGTTTTTCTGTTTTGGTGTGCATGTGGTAGAAGCCCCTCCACTTAACACAGGCACTCACCATGCACATTGCAAATCAACATGCTGCACAACTCAATTTCTTTTTAAGAAAAGAATATTGATATAGTTTTGTACTTTAGAATAGGAACTTCAGATGCCGTGCTGACTAATCTGTTTTCTAGGGTAGGCTGGAATAGTTTCTGCTGTCTTCTCTCATTATTTCTCTAACTCGCCAACAAAGTACATTTTTAACAATTTAAAATACGTGCCAGTGAATAAGAAATGCTTTGAATCTGTGACTTTTTCCTCCTCCAATTTCTTGCTAAGTCGGTCAGCCATCATTCTCACATATCTTTAAAAAATTGTTTCTTTGATAAGACATCTTTGTTATTTTATCCAAGGAGTAAGCGTTTTGCTAAGAAGCTGGCCGTTAGTTCGAAGGCAGAAGCATTCTGGCCACTAACAATCAAGCAAAGCCATGTTTTTAAATATTGTCTGGAATAATGCTTTAAAAATTTATGCACTCCCAAATTATGATGTGTGAAACCCACAACTGCACATGCAAATTGACTGGAAAGAGGCATTTTGCCAGCAAGCCCCTGTCAATCTCTGGAGCACGAGTTTTCCAGTGGTGTGTCAAAAATGGCAAGGGGTGTTGCTAGTGTGTATTAAACTTCTCTGTCCTGAGCCAAGAGATTGACCCCAGCCAGCAAAAGCTAAAGCAGCCACAAGAGTTAAAGACCAGCTGGGCCCATGTCTGAAGAGGAGGAGAAGATTTTGTGAATTAAGTTCTTATGTTTTAGACACATGCACAGATGTTCAGTGCAGTGCTGCTCACTGTAAGGAAATCTTCATTATATGAAACCATCATGTGCCTTAGTGATGGCCTTCTGCTTCTAACTGCCAGAGAAACTTGAAAAAAAAAAGTCATTTCTGCATAAATATATGTGTGTGAGGTGTGCATACACTCTCACACCAAACTTTCCAGCTCTGTCCTTACATATTCGTGTATGATTTCAACCCATTGGAGGGTTCTGCCTCTTTGAAGTACTCTGTGGGTTGAGGGTGGGATTTGAATGCATTATATTAGTTTGTTTCAGTTATTACAGTAATAGAGTAGTAATTTATAGTCTTTTAATTTCTGAATTTAAGAGGGTGGGGTTTTTTTAGTTTAATAAAGTGTGGCTGATGAATCTCCCGTGGTGTTACATAGGGATCAGATGTGATCCCTGCTAACAAATCCAGATTCATTAGCATAACTCAAATCCATCCTCTAATATATCTCTCTAGGAAAGCCAGACGCATTTGGTTTTGGTTACAGTTGCATTAAATTCTTGCTGCACAAACATAGTTTGGTTTTACCTGGGATACTCTTCCATGGATAACGAAGATGCATGATTTGTGACACAGCAACTCAAAATTGGTACCCGGCACGGTTTTATTACCAAACCAATGTTACCATGAAGAAAACATGTTAGTTATTTACCATGAAGTTTCATTAGGATTAGGTTTTGGCCGTGCAAATGAGGCAGGATTCGTTAGCACGGCTTTATTCCAATCTACGGTAAGTCTATGTGAAACGCTTATTTGATAAGGTTCCTTCATTGTCTTCACCAGAGTTTATCCCTTAATCTGTTAAAATGTTATGAAAATGCAGTTGCACTGCTTATACAGTGATCACTTTTAAATGTTAATTTTTAGGCTCACATTAGAATATTTTTAAATCAGCAAATGCAACCATCCAGATTAAAAATGAAAAGCTTGCCAAATTTTGTATTATAAGATGCATCTATTTGTTTTTCTAAAGGTGATTCAAATGGTTGCAGAAACATCTCAAAACTACTTATTTGGCTCGTTTCTTGAGGGAAAAAAGATGTTAACCAATTTTTACAAGAAAAAATTCTTCCAGCTCTGAGAACATGCATGCTAACTTTTATCCCATAGGGAAATATTTCTGTCAGAATTGTAAATCCCTTAAAATAGGGGCTCGTAATAAAAGTGTGTCTAAAGCCTTGCAGGACATCTCTGTACCAAATTTCTGACAAAGAGCTGTTCTGTGTGCTAGAGAAGAATTGATATAAATATCTGTGGAGCGTGTGGTGTTAATTACTCCAAAGCGGTGGCACTGTAGGTGCTGGGAAACCTTCACTTTTCATCAAGTGCTATTCATATTTGCCAGGGGCACTATAAAGCTCTCAAATCTATATTGATTTTTTACATTGTGTGTCACATTGGAACCAAAACTCCAATAAATTTAACACGTAAATTATAGTCATGAGTAAATACATTTTGAGGTGGTAAGTTCACTTAAACACAGTTCTGTACTCTGTTAGTCACTGATGTGTACACACTTGGCCAGAAGACTCGACACATTTCCCTGCATTAACCAAATTTGGGAATACAGGCTTCGAAATTAAATAGCAGTTTGATCTCCTGGGGTACTTTGTTCTGCCAGCACTGTTATCAGAAAATCTAGAAATTATGTGATTGTCACTTAACTCTTACCAAAACTTTGTTTATGTAAGATGTAGCAAATATTCACGTAGTAAATAAAGTAGGTAGTTAACAAACGAGAAGAATAAGAAGTAAGAGGAAAATAATCAGACAAAGGAAGGTAGCAGACCAAAGTATAAGTGTTAGTTTCATGTTGATCTGAAAATGAAGATGTGCCAACACTTGACGTGACAAAAAGTTATTTTTGTCATCGCTGTCCCATTTGCTTTCTAGTCCTTTGTATAAAAGAAGCCAGAGTGGGAACAGCACGTTGGCTCCATTCATTGGGCTGGTCACTGGGGCTTTCCATGCTCCAGTGAGAGTTCTAATGAAGATCGTCAGTCCTTCTCATTCCGTCTCACTCATGCTTACACAAAATATCTTTGGCCTAGAAGTATTTTGAATAACTTTTGCGATGACATGTAATACAGTATTTTTGTGTAACATATGTGTGTCTATATGCACATATATATATATATGCATAGGTATCCACATATGCACACAAACCTAGAAACAGTAAATAAGAGGCATGTTCCATGTCTGCCATTTTAACAGTGTTATTTTGAGAATAACTGTGTCCAAATTTATATGCTAGGGCAGGGGTCCTCAGTTCCTTGGAATTGAAATATTCTCAGAATTTACAGAATCTGCACTAATACGCTAGAAAAATAATATATAAATCTCTTTTAAAACTAGTTTATAGTCTATAATTGAACTTTGCTCTTTATGTTTGAGCTTTGTGATGATTTAATATTACCCAAAACGAATTGCCAACCTTCAACTTGATAGTGGCCTGCTAACTTCCTGATTTCTGAGCCTTTCTAGTCCACACACACGCACAGAAAAAAAAAAAAAGCTTCTGTGAAACCATGCTTTTAAAGTTATGGTGGTTGTGCTGGTAATAGACTATAACAAAATACACTTTCCGTAAATGGTAAAAATGCATGAGTAACACTTAACATAAATGACACTGTGAGAAATTAGGAAAATGCAGTTGACAAGGAATTAATCTATTTTTTTAAGGTTTTTTTTTGGTTTGTTTTTTTTTTTTTCCTGTAAGCTAGACACTGAAGGAACTTCCCTGAATTTGTTTCGTAAGTTAAGTTAAGGCAAAACCCAAAACAGCATAAAAATTGGAATGGTTACAACTGTTTCAAGATGAAAATAAAAGCCACTCAATTACTAGTGAAAGGAACTAGCTGTGATTTGGCTTGATAGCCTATAGAACAGGCCTCAGCATATGTTGGTGGTTGTGCAGACAGCAGCGCAGAGGTCACCAACCATTTTATTTCCAGACAAGGGATAAGTCTGTATTGTCTCATATGTCTCAATGGACCTTGGAGTAGTTTAGTGTAATGAGTATAACACTCATGAGAAGTCCAAAAGTGTAGATTAAGACCTACCTCTGGTGTGTTCTGTAGTTCTTCTGGATTATGCAGGAATTTCGCTGGTAATGTGGTGCCCATAATAATTTAGGGGAAGTTAGGAAATGTTTCGTTTGACTTGCAGGGACAGTGGGTCTAAGGTTATTTCTTTCTTTCTTTAACGGCTACATGGACTTTTGGAAGTACTTTTCCCAAGCCCTGTGGATGGCCAAATGCTGGGCAAAGTGATTTTTCCCTTTGACATGATAGTCAGAAATAATTCAGATAATTTTTAAATATCTCATTTTTGGAGTCTTGTTTGGAGGAGTACAGCAGACTCACTCTCTTTGATTTCAAATGAGCTCTTGTTCCCAGGAAACCACCATCGTTTCCTAAAAGAGACCAGTGTCTGCGGTACTCTATTTTCCCATTTTCTGAGAATGTGAAGCAAATCTGGTAGCTCATATGCCACTTAATAGTAACTGTTCACAAATGTAATTTTTTTTTTTTAAATTGATGACCGCCGCAGATCAACGATATACAGTAAATCTCCAAGTTAAAAGAACTGGCAAGATTCCCAGCTACCATAAATCAGGGGAGCTCCTTTGACAACCTCGCTGACTTCAGTCAGCTGAGGACCTGGCCCACTTATTCTAAAAGCGTCGTGGCGTTATTTGGAGCCCCAGCCTGGGATCAGCATCATTTTAATGTCTGACTTTATATGTCTGACTCTACAGATTGAGCAGCTCAAAGTGGTCACTTTTCAGAACACAGCCCTTTCCAACCACGTGCCTTCCTACTCCACAAACTTCACCACTGTGGTGCCTACCGTTCTGTCCCGCTCTGTACATTCCTCTATTATTTTGACTTTTTGTTCTCTTTCCCCCTTTTCCCTCCCAGCATTCAAACACATACAAAGAAAACAAACTCCTTAGCTGTTGATACAAAGCGCTGGTAGTCCAGCAGTTAAAATACAGATGTAGCAGAGTTGACTCCTGGAAGGCATGGAGTTACATAGACATAATTAATGTTTCTAAAAACTTGGGCGTAACACCATTGTACCTTCTCCTCTCATGTTAGAATTTGAGCTTCTCCCTAAGAAATGGGAATATTAGCCATGCCCTGTCCTGTTTTTTTAATTAAAATCACTGAAGTATGAGTTCCTTCCAAGTGTGGCCGCAACTCATCCATGTACACCAAAAACAGTTAAACAATGACATTCTCAGTGAGGATGTGGCTTTAGTGATTTTGTTTTAATTGTTTCTTTTCCAGAAGTATTGTCTCCCATAGACTAGATTTCTGCAGCTCAGAATTAGTGGCTTTGCTGAAGCCTGCAAGAGCTACTTAAAAAAAAAAAAAGTAATTCTGTCAGGATCAGGGAAAACTTGAAGCTCCCCAGAACAAGCAATTCATTGCAGCTGTAATCATCATTTTATATTATACAACTTGCAAATGTCCATCCCCTCCTCTTCTGGTGTCTCGTTTTATATCCATGTGCAAAGCTGTCACACACCCCACCATCTTAAATAGAAAGTTTCATGTGCAGATATCAGGGATGTGTAATGTAAACCATACCACCAAACATATTATGAATATATTGCTCTTCTTAAAAATGCTTGTTGGTTTTTCATACTACGGTATTGACTAACTGTCTGTGTTTGATGTATGGTTTACCAGCCTGATGTAGACTTATGGTTAGAGCTTAACTTGTTAGTTCTGCTTTTGCAGCCAATTCAGAATAACTACAGATGCCCCAAGATATTAAAATTGACTGCTCAAATGGACTCAGTGTGGGAGTTTCATTGGTTTTAAATTGATAACAGCTGAAAGAGTGAATGATTAAAGCTGTATATGGGCATAGTATGCAGCTCCTTTGTACAAGCTCTTGTGAACAGAATCCACTGTATGGGAATTGCCTTTGTTCTAATAAAAGATATTTCTGCACAATTGTTGGTTTAAATTTTTAAATGATGAAACAAGAGCATTTCAGGAGCCTATAGAGGAAATAATTCCTGAGAAACTGGAATAACTCTGAGAAGATAAAGTGGATTTCTATTCAGAGGGGAGCATTTAAAGTTAAGTAGCATTCCATAAGGTGGTAATTGTGTCTATTTCCCAGGCATTTGAGTTAAATAAGCTGGATAGGAAACATAAACTGTCATAACAGGAGGTTAGGAGTGTTGTGTACATCTTTTATTTTCAAGTCATAAAAAATGAAGTTTTGAAGGGCCTTATCACAAATAAATCAAACAAAGGCCTTTTTTTTTGCTTCCTTTATCCCTCTGGGAGCAGTTCTTATATTTTAATAAAATGTTCTGGATAGTTTCCCCTTAAATTAGTTTTAATATATATATATATACGTGCACCTATAAAAGAATAAGAAAATAGTAATTTAATCCTTCTTACAGATAAATCTAGTTTACAAAAGTTAGTAATTAGTCATTCCTATAATTCCTTGTTTTCAAAACACTGCACAACCAAATCTTAACTAATTTTTCCCTGTGACCTCTAAGAGTGTAAATATGGCAGTGTAACTACTGCCATTCCCATGTTTATGTACAGAAACAGATACAGCAAAAAAAAAAATCAATTGACTAGAAAGAGCCACAGAGTTTGCGGTTCAGGAGTACCCAGAATTCAGAGTATTTGGATGACTCATGAAATCATTTACTTATAAATACTATTGAATTTCTAGAAGGGGGGAAAAAAATCTAAAGCTATTCTGTGTCATTGTTTTACCCCGGTCTCTTTTGACGCTCAGCAGCAATTACTGCTGATTTGCTGCACCTTCCATTCAAGACAAAAGTCCTGAGTGCCTATTTTCTAAAGAAGAGGTGTTTCAAAGCTTGATTTCAGAGTATAGAACGTGACTATACCCATGTACTGAAAGGTACAGAAACAGAGGTTAAACATTTTGCAGGAGAAGATACAGAATCTGCATCCAGAAAAAAAGTAGTGGACTAAGTGAGAATTTTCTAACAGTTTTCAACCTTTTAAAAATTTCTTCCCAGGTATACCAAATATTCTATATTCCTAGCAGGGATTGAATGAGTAACAGCAAAATAATCCTGGAAGTTGGTTATAAAGTCGTTATAGTCAGAAGAGAAGCTGCTGCATTAGTTTTGTTTCAGTTATTTATGTATTGCCATCTAAACACAGCACAGTTCTTTGCCTGTTTTGCTTCTGAAATTGTTTACAAGTGTCTTTGGCCACCAAATAAGATACATTCTTACTTCTTTTTAACATAATTTACATTGGAGACCACTCCATGTTAAGCAAAGAATTTGACAGGTCTTTGCTAAAATCTTAAAAAACAATTAAGATGTCAAAAGAGGAAGTGCTAGTACATTTTAATCATAAATCTCTGTATATATAATTACCACTGAAGGCAGCTATAAATGTTTTATGAAGAAAATGTAACCAGACTGTGCTTTGTCAGAAACATAACCCCAAAACATGTAACAGACTGTTCGCTAATGCTTAACACCACACATGCACACAACCTTCCTCAGTGCAGCTCTGTGAACCCAGTCCTCCATCCCTTCTGCAGCCGAAACTCCGACTAACTTCAATTCAGGCTTTGATGTACTCTGCCAGAATGCAGATCGTATGCATTGGGAGGTGGCGGAATAAACTTCCCTGATACATATCAGGAAGTCCAAATCAGCCCATAAGCCTCACCTTGTTCTCCTGATTGTTCCCTACTCTGGGATATTAGGAAAGAAAAGACAATCAAGTTGCTCTTGGAACCCAAGCTTAGTAAGAAATAGTAGTGATTAATGATAGGAGAGCAAAGCTCCTTGTAAAGTAGAAAATGAACAAATGAATCTTCGCACATTGGTGAGAAAAAGGTGCGCTGCTTGGAGGAAGAAGCCCTCAAACTGACTATGGTGGAAGGTGGTGGGACTGACTACAGAGGACGTCTCCAGTGCCATGTGAGCTGTAGAGGACAACAGGAGGTCTTGCTGCTCTGCAAGCAAGCATGCTTGTTGGGTTTGCTCTGCTGAGCCTGAGCTTGTGCTAGCACCCCTCACCTATCTATACAAAAATTTTCAAAGCTTCCACGTCAAGTTCCAAAATGTAGTGCTCTGTTGAAAAGCTATACAGAGACTGTCTCTTTGTATAAATGATGATAGTACACTCCTATTGTTTGAGCATTTAACTGGCTCCTATTGAGCAGTTTCTTTCATCTGTTTGATTCATTTTAATTCTAGCTGACAACGTCCCCATTACCGATTGCTCTTTTCATAATTTCTCAAACATATAGAGTGGAAATGAAGTGGAGGAAACTAATTGGTAATCTGAGGAGTTTAACCTGCTTGTCCAAATATGGTTTAAGATCAACATTCAAAGTTGCTCAAAACTTTAAAATCATGAACACTTTTCAAGGTGGCATTACCTACTTAAGTGATTATTCATCAAAGAAATAACACAAAACCCAAGTTAAACTTGGTGTGAGATGCAGTCCTCCTCAAAAGACATCTAGTACATTCTGGTTTTTAAACAGCTAATTTGAGGACCAAAAAAAACTCCCTTTTGTTGAGATGAAATCGTACTAAGTCCTAACGATGCAAAGTAATGAAGCCCTTGCATCCCGATGGTACTCTATGGCAAGAGTGAAACTCTTTATGCACGGGAGAGACAGGCTACCCAACAAGATGGATTTCAAGGTTGGACCGACAGTTAATATTATGCAGGATTTTGGGTTTAACAAGATATGAAGCTGCATCTCTAGAGTGGCCTACACTTTTTTTATGGCAGGTCCAAGCAAACTCCAGAGTTCGCAGCTTCAAAGCCTTACAAAGGTCAAAGTCTGAATGGCAGTCTAAACTTGCGCCCGGAGGAAGTATCAGAGGGCTATGGGCAGCAGGTGTTGAGAGGTTTGTTTCTGTGGCAGATGCCAACAACCACTAGGACTCTGAAAGGATTTGTTTCTGACTTTGTCCATCTTCGATAACTGAGTTTTTAATTAACGTGAAAGCTCGGAAGAGAGAAAAATCCCATACCAATAATACATTTTAATATATTTTCCTCTTTTTTTTCCAAATGTAGATCAAATTTTTGGCTCCCATTTGCATTTGGTTTGTGAGCACGAGAAATCTACAGTCCCCCAGTTTGTAAGATTGTGTATAAATGCTGTTGAAAAAAGAGGTGAGTACCTTAATATTTAACAATACTTTTTATTCTCTATAGTAATCAAAACTTTAACCTTGTAACTCTATTCCAATTGCCAGGGTAGATAGGCAGTTCAATTTATAATATAGTTATGGACTGAACTATATCACATTCTATATCTTCATTTTCTTTATAAAATAAGACTTTAATAGAACCCATTCATGCTGATTATTCCCTATATTTTGTTTGACATGTTGTTGTTTTAGTCTTTCTCTGGGTAAGCAAACACCAAACATCAATAAAATGTCAGTAACTTTCATTCTGAAGTCTCCAGTGAGCATAATGCCAATACTTTTTCCTAAGTCCTGAATTGTATTCAACCAAAATAAATGTTATTCTAGTGTTACCATATTTTTTAATGTGTGCAGATGTCTAATTTTTATAGTTATTTCAAAAAGCCATAATATTTTAAGAATACTGGAGTGAGTATTCATCCTCATTAAAGGTTTTGATTAATTTAATAAGAAGGATTTTCATGGTATAAAAAGATGTGCTTAACACCGTTGCCTGTCTCCCTTTCTTCAGAGTGTATCTTCTCTCATTGAAGGTCATTTTCTTTGGAAGGTACATGCGGTAGATGCAGAATCTTAAAATGTATTGTATAAAAATGTGAGGCTTCATCACCATCTGTTACAAGTTTACAACTTGTTCCAGGGATCTGGGGAAACATATATCTTGCAAAAGACAGAAAATTTATTTTCAGAATAAGGCTGGGTGAACCCATTGTCACTGACATATCCTGGAGTCTCAGAACAAGAGAACCAATGAAAAATAAAAAGATACTTAGACCGTTAACCACAAAGGAAAAAGCTATTTTAATTCCATCATTGTTACCTGGTTTTATAGTGAAAGGTGCAATAAAACTACCCTGGAGTTTCAAACTCTGGGAAATTCATGCTTTAATTATACAGCAAAGAGAGCACTGGGATGTTATTATTCCCAGAATGATTGGCAGGAAGTCAGAGACTAACAAACTGGAGATCGTTCAGTAGGGGGAGATAGTAGCATTGGTTTTTTGGAGGAACGCTCAAGGCTGGATAAAGAAAGAGACAAAGAAAGGGGAGAAGTGTGTGAAGTGACTATTAATAGAGGAGGAATTGTGAGGAGAAATTCAGAACATGAGAAGGAAAGGCAGAGATTAGATTATAAAAATGCCGCACCATGCAGAACATGTCTAATTGACAGTTCGGTTACGATCTTAGCACAGGTTCTTCAAAAGATGTGCTGGATATTTCATAGATGTTTTGTGGTATCTGACCACTCCTCAAGGAGAAGTGAGGCCAGAGGTCTCTGCACTGCTGAACTGTGGTAGAAAAATCCAAGAAACCTAATTAGATGTTTATTGTCTGTGTGATTATCAGAGGAATGGTCATGCTGGAAAATGAAAATATCACTCTTTCTTCAGAGGGGTTCATCCTTCAGAGTATTGCATTATTGTTCTTGTGTTTCCTTCAAACTTGCTGTGACTTAGAGAAGTCTACCCCTTTTTAGTTAATCTAGTATGTAAATAAAAGCTAATCATATGGCATGAGATAAAATTTTCATTTTATCACTGTATTTATGAGTTTATATTTGATATACAGTTTTTCTATTATTATTTTCTTGGATTAAGATGCTTGCATTTACTCACATTCTATTTACTCAAAGTGTTGTTTTTACTAAGTTCTGGCATAAACTATCTCAGGACAGCAGTAATTTATGTGAAGCTAAGTCCAATGTTTATGCAAGCTTCTGATGACATTTTATACCGGGGTTGGTATTAGGAAGCAGTATGTGGAGGTGCCAAGTCTCCCGGCATGGCTGAGACTCAACAGATCTGAAACCCTCCTCTTAATGGCCAGATATGCCTCCAGCCAAGATACTCAACTGCAGAGTCATGGGAAATACTTATGTACCAATTATGGGAAAGGCACATTTAATGAAAACTGTATGTTTACTTTCATAGTCTTAGTAAGATGGCCTAGATACTCAGTACAGCTGGCATATTGGCTGTTGTAGAAAAGCTTTTTTTTTTTTCCTATTTAGAAAATATATCCCCTACATGCTGTAATTGTACCAAAAATGTTACTTGCGTGCTTCTTTTAAGATAAGGGATTATTAGGAAAAAAAGTCTTTAGGAGACCAACCCTAAATATTACTTACAAAACGTTCATACTTTGCTGAGTGGTTGTGCCCTTATTTATCAGCTCATGGTTTTAATTATTATTTACCTATTGATTTTATATCTGTTTTTCTGATCTTTAAACATTGTCACTGTGCACAGAAAGAAGGTCTCGCAGTGGTCTGAATAAACCATGTTAATTAGTACATTTTTCTGTGTAGATGAGGTTATGTACAATAGCCAACTGTAGTCATATTCTCCCACAGATTTAGAGTGTAGAGGGTGTCATTAACTGTTGGCAAGATTTCCTGTTTAGTTACACTATTTTTAAATGAATATCTACATTGAAATCAAAGGAATTATTCTGAAATTATTTTGCTGCAACTTAGCTCAGATTTTGGTCACTTATCCCCTAGGCTACTGTTTGCTTATTCACCGTTTCAGGACAGAGGTGCTTTATAAGGTTTGGTCTAGAAATTCTCACACCATAATGCATATTTATCCATCCGACAAGGACTCACTTGTTCGAGTGGGAATTCCATTTTTTCAGCTTCTTTTGCTATTTGTAGTTATTGAAACAGGACTGGGAATCAGGGGGTTTCTCTACATTTGTTGAGCCATCTTGCAGAGCTGGTAGTGGAGTTCAATAGAGAGAGTCAATGAAAATGTGCTCGTTCTTGTAAACTTACAAGGAAATTGTCACTTTTTTTTTAAGCAAGCTCAGTTGTTTTTTTTTCCTTCATTCTTCCTGTACTATTTATTCATTCACAATTTTTGCTGAACTTCTTGTCTCAACTATTTAGCTATAAAGAGCTGCGCCACCAAAGTCAATAGTATCTAAGCAAAGAGCGTCACACTCCTGGGAGCAAATGCAATATCCTAACTAGAAAAAACTCTCATGTACATGATGTGACCTGGTGAGGATAAGAGAATAATTCTGAACTATGCAATGATCAGATTGAAGAAATATGGTGGCTACATAAAGATTTCTAAGATTACTTAATTTTCTACTTTCTCGGGGACTTGGACGAAATGTTTTTCATGGAGCAGTGTATTCCTTGGTTTTGACATGTAGTCTTGTACTTTGCCATCAACGCCTACCTTGGATGTACCTCAGGCTTTTCTGGGGATATCTGTAGTCTGTATTGCACACTTTTTCTTGTCCTTAGAAATTCTCGGACAGGTAGCCCAGACCCCGAGTGGAGCAGTGCAGCAAGGAAAGTCAGGGGCGATCCTCCCTGTGTACTATAACTCACATGCCGTGCACTTCTGCCAAGGGTGGGGCCCATTGCAAGCTTTTTGGTGTTTCTAGGCCAGATATTATTTCCAGTCATTTCTTGAGTCACCTATTTATTTTGTTATCCATGACCCTTTAAAAGTCCTGGCTGGTTTTTGGTTTGGTTTTTTTGTTTGTTTGTTTGTTTTTTTTAAATATGTGAAAGGCATGAGTAGAATGCATTAAAAAAAAAAAAAAAGAAAATCAGTCTGCGTTGTACTTAAACAAAATGCCATCCAGTACTCCTTATAGCAATGTTTTATCATGTGAAAACACTCTGATACTAAACTCTTTTCCAGAGATGATCATTTGTCTGTGTGTCTAATGACAGAGTAAATGAACACCTCGAGCATTCAGTATCCTAAACCTACCGAGGGTATCCAGTGTAGTTTAGGTTTTGTAAAGAAATACAGTACTAATGCTCCAGGGAAATATAATTTAACTTTCATCTCTCTTTTGAAATGTCCTTCATTTTCTCCCTCCGTTCCCAAGTCCAAGTTCATGTTCTCACATCAGTCTAAATGACCTGAAAAATGACCCTGCAAGCAGCAATGCTGATGATTACAGGTACCGTTTCCATTCTAAACTGGACATTGCAGACATTGTTTTCTGTTGCTTTTCTTGGAGCACAGGATGCTCTGACAGGAATGATACACAAAATTACATATTTGATTCCGTGCCTAAAAGCCACCCTGGGATCCATAACCTTGCTTAAAGATTTAAGAAAGACCTTTAGTCCACTTCTGAGAAGGTTCTTAGCTTAGAAAACTTTATCTTTCAACTTTACTTCTTAGCAGCTGTTATGTTTTTTTGCTGTCGTTTGTTTGACAGGATCCAGTTATAGGTTCCGATGTCTGTTTAAAGAAACAGGGAGGTTGTTGGCTTTAAAATTCCCTTACTGCTTGTGTGTTCAACATTTTCCCAGGCTTTTCTACATAGTTTGCCAAGTAAAGGGACTGACCTTTTGTAGCAAACACTTTTTCATTTCTAAATGCTCACTTTGATTTTTGTCCCATTTTATGCTCATTCCAAACTGTTTACAACCCACTAAAAATGACTGTGAATTATATGTTTGTGTAATGGATTCCTTTTGTGGTCGAAGTGGAATGTTTACTTTGAACAATTAGTTATCTTTGGGCAGATTATAGTGACCTGAAAAAAGAATGGCTAAAATTATTATAGTACCTTAACTATTTCCTTTTGTTATCTTCTCTGTTTGCTCAATGTATTATTTACTGGATTTCGTTGCTCTGAGCCCCAGTGAACAAATCATGCTAAATAAGAGCAACAACAAAAAAAATTCCTTAGTGGAGGGCTCTTGGTTTGGGGGGCTGATCTGCTGGGGCAGGACTGGGCATGCTAGCGAGATTTCAGCGGTGACCGTTCGGCACTTAGAGGCTGGCTATGCAATTTTGAGAAGACATGGTTTTGAAAGAAGTTTTAAGCACTTGCTCTCTGAAAATCAGATTTAGCAGAGGTGTCCAAAGTTTGACACCCCGAAGCACCTAAAAGCAAGACTCAATTTGGCTTTCATGTCCATAGCTGTGATTTGATTAAGCACAATATCATGGCAGAAACGCAGAGACACAATGTCTCACAGCACAGAATATTCAGCGTTTGAGGAAGATAAAGTCTTTCTGGGCAAAGATGAAGTACCTTATGGGATGTAGTAAAGAAATACAGTCATTCCGATGAAGAGAAATGAAGATAAAAATGGTATTTTAAACTACCTCACCTCCCAAATGCCATGCTGCCCTGTGACAGAAGGTTGTGTCCCTTTCATCAGTTTTATCTCTTAATCTAAAAGCTAAAGTGCAGCTAAAAGCACTTTAAAACCTATTTAAAAAAAAAAAAAAAAAAAAGAAAAAGAAAGTGATATTTCATTACATTCTAAATCACATACCGCTTAAAAGGTAGTCAGTATTCTGGTAGGAAGTTTACATAGAGGAGAGTTCACTTATCTTACAGAGTTAAGCAAAGAGGAAATGAGTTTTAAAAATATAAAGTATCATGAATATATTTATGTAGCTAGGAAAAAATGAGTTTTTAAAACACTTTAATGCTATCTCATTTTCTAATGGAAGAAAACACTGCAGAAGAATTGAAAAAAAAAAACCACAAACCTCTCCTAAAGCTGATGAGTCCCGTGCTGGGATCGCTAACTTTGGTAGGGTGTAGGTAATAGATTACGGGAGCACAGTGAGGACGGCAGAAGACACAGGGCCTGTGCAGCCAAGGTGTGTATTAACAGCCGCGATATACGTCCTTTAGCAGCTTATATCCCTGGATGCATTGTAGTGCATCATTGCATTTGTATTCAGCAACTTGCTCCTGCAGGGTGTATTTAATTTCAGCAATTTTTTTTTTTAATGAATTTGGTTCTCAAAAATGCTTCAGTCCCATTCCTGTGGACCTGAAGGAGACAGTTGGAAAGTACAGGGTAGTTTTGCCAGCATATGTTCACCACGTCTTTGAACTTCCACTAAATGTACAGTGTTCCTGGGCTACTTCCCAGCACAATTAGACCAAACCCATCAGCCCATGGCATAAAGGATTTCTTCTGGCAGTGTTTCCTTGAGAAGAAGGGAAACCTCAGGAGACCAACCTATCCTCTGCAGTTTTATATTTCTGTCTCAGTGGAGGATTATTCTCCAACAGCACCTGGCTCCTGAACAGCCATTGAAAAGAATTTTATTTGTGTTTTCGCTCTATCATATCTTTTAGCATATTTCTATCCTCAGAGCAAGACACTGTTCATGAATAGCAGTTTGTTTCCTACAAGCTCATTCGCTGATTTTCAGTACTTATTCTCCTCTGGAAAGGTATTTTCCAATTTTTTATCTTTTTTTTTTTTTTTACTTCTCCCAGGCCTACACATGCTTCCTTGCTTACTCTGATATAATTTTACATATTGTTTCCAGTGGCTTTAGAATTCAGAACCCTGAAAGTACAGAGATCATATTGCTCCACCAAATGATCTGAGCTCCCAGTTCTGCTAATTTTGTACTGTTCATTCTTTCCCACTTTGGGATAATCTATTATGCTTGGATTCAGGCACGCACTAAAAGCTAATACTTCCATGAAGAATGTGCAATTTGTACTGTTTAGCTTGTGATGAGATTCCTGAAGACTTTTATGATTCTATCTTGTTCCAAGGAGGCTTCTGCTCCCAACTTTTATATGCACTGAATTTAAAAAAAAAAAAAAAAAAAGAAGGAAACAAAACAATCTGATAGGAAAAAAAATTACACACATACAAAAATATCAAGCAGTTCAGCAGATAAAGCCTTTTTCCAGGGAATTCTAGTGGGCTGGAGAAAAGTTTCTGAGGGCATTGAACTATGTTTACTTTAAAGTGGCCAATAACATGAACTTAAACGTAGAGATGAATGCAATATAAACCAACAAAGGTCTGAGAAAAGCCCTTGCAAGTTTGTGATTTAAAATGTTTTGCGTTTTGTTTTGGTTTGGTTTTTTAAATTCTTCTTTTGAGTAGAAATTAAGAGGGGTTGAATTTAGTGCAAATGTATTGGCAAGCTTTCCTCAACCATTTCTGTCTTCGGGCTCAGGCGATCCCGCTGTAGCCACCTTTCTCAGAGTAAGAGCCAGTTAATAGCGTTGTGCAAGGTCCAAGTCAGAACTGGCTCTGGAGGGTATTCACTCTGGGGCCTCTGTGTCTGCTAGAAAGCCGCATTCTGAGTTAGAGAAAATATCGAGAAGTGTCAACAGGAAACATCACGGAAGGGCATACAAGACAAATTAGAGAAAAGGAGACAACAGCAGAAAAAAAAAAAAAAAAGAATAAAAGCCTTGCAGTGACAATGCACGAAAGAGAGAATAAATATATATTTAAAAAAAAAAATGAAAGCAGAGACTGTAAGCTAGTTAGAAGAAGAAAAAGCCATTTAAAAAGACAGGCGTTTGAACCAGTTGCTGTCTTTGTCATAGTTACCTGATACCTGTTTCATTGATTAATCTGTTCCAGAGAAATGTATCCATTTCTATGAAAAAAAAAAGGAGGATTTGTATTTTAAGCCCTGCCAGTAACAACAAGCAGACACTCAGTGTGCACCAGAGTAACATTTACAATGCCTGGGCCAAATTCATGCCTTGTGTAATTTTATTGCTTTTACTGGAATTACACCAGAGATGAGTTTGGCCTTTTGCCTTTTTCTAGCATTGTATAATATATCTATAACCGAACATGTAGAAGGAAACAGGGCATTTTGTCTTCAGAATTTTCCATAAAATCTTTTTCAATAGGCTTAATAAATAAAATAAACCATTTAACCTGTGAAATAAAAAAGAATCGAACAACATTTTCTAGATACTAAAATAATGTTAATATACTTAGTAAATCAAGTAGTTGACATTTGTACACGCTGAAAGAAAAAGTCTAGAGAAATTTAAAGTCAGCTGACTGTCTCTGGTGCTTACTCTGTGCCAAAGAGAAAATTAAGGTTCTGACTTACGCCCTGGTCAGAGTCAGATTCAGGGAAGCTCACATGAGGGCATCCACCTCCTAGCCATGAAAAAGATAAAAAGATAGGCACAAAAATCCTTTCTTTTCCTCCTGAATAAACCAAGGATGTAAGGGACTATGCCCTACTACAATACATGCCATCACAGACAAGGAGCTGGCAGTATTTCCACTGCAAACCCCATTTAGTCAGACTTCACAGTTCAAACATTAAAAGAACATTTTGGGCTAACATTTGGCAAAACCAGGCTTGGCCTAGAGGAGATGTTCACACACACATGCACACACACACAAAAAAAAGTTAAATCCATTAAGCTTCAGATTCTTTCAACATCTCTGTTCCTTAAAAATAAAGTTATGGTTTTTAAATAATATTATGAAGGTATAATTCCACAATGTAGACTAATTGCCTTTCCTGTGAAGGAAAAAACAATTACTACAACTACACTATTATTTTTTTAAAAAAGTTTTCTAGCAATAAAAGAAAACACATTAAAAAAAAAGTTTTGCTGTCTGCATGCAACACTATGGGGTCAGTTTAAAAAACCCTGTCTCCTTTTTTTTCTGCCTGCAACTCAAGAGAGGGAATAACTGCTGTTGTATTTTATTACTTCAATTATTTGCTGTAGCAGCTTGTGTTACATCAATGTTTTAACCATATAATATAGCAGTCTAATGGGATTGATGCCTAAGTGAGAGAAATTGTACCAACAGAAAGCTTGAGGAGCAAGGCAGAGGGCAAAATAAGAGGGCAGCTTAAAAAGGAGGCTTTACATTAAGGCTTTCACTTCTTTAAGAGATGATTTTTTAGCTCATTTTACTCCCCTGAATTTATGAAACTGATATTGTTAGCAATCTAGTAACTGAATTGTCCCTAAATTGGCTGCTGCATGATAAACCCCAAGGAATTGACGAGTCTTTTAAAGATCTCCAGTCGTATATTCGCTTAGCAGATTGTTTTATTATAATCAGGATCCTCACAGATCATGGATGTAATTATATAGCAAACCAACTTCTTTTTGTCTTCACACAGACAAACAATGCTCCCTGGTTTGGGAGGAATGACATAGATGTAAATGAGAGCAAAATGTGGCCATTGCGTTTCATAACACAACCGAATCGTATCGCTTGGTCCTGAGCAGCTCCAGCCAGCCTGATCCAGTTCTGTCTTCATGGTTCCTTCATGCACCTTTTTTTTTTATGTGTCAGAGATGATGCATTTCAAATAATTGAAATTCTTGGGAAACAGATATTGCTGTTAGAAACTACTTTCTCGTGTTTCTTCTACTTTGTAATGGATATAGGTGATTTCATTCTGTAATTCCTGCTTTACTGATACCAACCTCTGTCCACCAAAACAGATGGATTCCTCTCTTAAGGATCTAAATGCATCTATTTTATGATCAATGGTTGTTCCTTACAGTTAAGGAAATACTTCAGTGTTTGGATCAGGGCCTCAAGCTTTATGTATTTGGATCAGAAATGTAAGTATCCAGATTTTCTCTCAGGATTTAAAAACAAAGAACAAGATCTTGTTCAGTTGCCAGGTTATGGGCCTTTTCCAGGTAATACTGAGGCTCTTAAAATCACCATGGACCCCTCCAAACCAAAGGTAAGCTGATGGGTCTTCTCTGAGATGTTTTAACTCAGAAAATAAGAAAGTCCTCAAAAGACAGAAAGAGCCATGCCATGCCTCTTCCCCCTATCTTCCCAGGAAAATTTTCCCCCAATATTTCAAAACATATGTTTAGATTTATCAGTCCTGGGTTGACATGGTGTTACGTGACACAACATACCAAAGTATCTGCCACCAAATGGCTTTCCTGTGCCAGCAGTAACCACACAATGGTACTGGAGGTACCACAACTTTTTGTTTACTTAGAAATCAAATAATTTTGATGAGTGTATGGTATCGGTTAGCAAGTGTTGAGCTCTTTATGGTGATGCTGCTCATGTTGACTTAAATGGAAAACGGATCAGCTCAGAAATCTTTAATAAGAAAAGTTTCTTGGTGTACTTGTAGTGATGCCCTGTGGAGCCACTAGTACTAAAAATCTGTCAGCATACTTGGTAGAAACTTTGTTTCGTGGTTCGCTAACTCATATGATTGAGATTAAAGTGAACAAAATCTTGGCACATAGTTTGGCAGTCGAGAAGCATTCCTCTGTGTGTAGATGTGTTTGTGTGTGTGTGAGACAGAGAGAGGCAGAAATTTAGCAGCCACTCATTCGGTGTTGAACTATCAGGTGTTACATATTTTTAATAAACCTTTGTAGAAAGATAAGATACATCCTCTTCTAGTGAAAACTGCTTTCACTTAGCCTATAAATTTGAGCAAGCTGAACATTTACTCTAGCCACTGAAAAAAAAATAATTCAAATTCTTCAGCCCAGCTAAACTGTAAGCTAGACCTGAATCCAAACAGGAAGGTGGAAGATCATAGAATCACAGAATGGTTAGGTTTGGAAGGGACCTTCAAAGGTTGTCTAGTCCAACCCCCCTGCAAGGAGCAGGGACATCTCCAACCAGATCAGGTTGCTCAGAGCCCCGTCCAGCCTGGCCTGGAATGTTTCCAGGGATGGGGCATCCACTGCCTCTCTGGGCAACCTGGGCCAGTGCTCCACCGCCCTCATTGTAAAAATTTTTTTCCTAATATCTAATAAATCTACCTCCCTCTATTTTGAAACATGCTCTTAGGCAGTCATTTTCCCGCTGTACCACTAGAACAGAGGAGCTCACCAACTGTTTTATTTGATGTCCTGATCTGGGACCTGCAAGGCCCATCCTCACAGTATTGTCATTGATAGCACTGAGCCTGTGATGGATCTTTTTGCACACTTCTACCATCACTGAGCAAAGACACAACCTTTTTAGATATTTTGCACGCAGTCATGATATATGGCTGCTTGAAAAGTATCCGAATTTGCACACAAGAAATTGTTCACAACGGTTTCTTTTATTATCTCTGCTTTGGTTGCATTTTTGTATGCTGATATGTCACACATTAAAAACACAAAGAGCACAGCTTACAGTAAGAGTTTGTGTTAGAAACTTTGCAACTGTCTTGGATGTTTCTGTAGTAAATGACGTTAATAATTACCAGAATTTTCACCAAAGAAAGAAATTAGATATGGAAAACACTGTATGCCAACTTTGCCTTTCCAAGCCTTTAGAAATACCAGAGGGTCTGTGTAAACCCTAGTAAAAGGGATGAGATTGGATTTCTATCTTCCTTACATCATTTCCTGTCACAGTCAGCATTAAGATACAAAGACAACGATTCAAATCAAAATTCTTCCCCCATCTTCAAATTTTTGAATAATTATCTTGCATGAAATTATCAAATGATACTGATATTTATGCATTTACTTCACCCAAAATTCAACTAACAGATATCCAATGCATTTTATTGTCACCAATTAGGTTTTTTCTTATCAGAAGTATTTTTCTGTATTTCTTGCACGTCTCCTTTATGTTTCAGTTTTATTATTTGCATTTTATTGTGATTTATTTCTTTTGCATATTTCAAAGTAGAAAGCAATTTGTTCCATTTCAGACTACACTTAAACAACCTCTTTTCTGGAGTTCAGCAATTCATACAGAAGTTTTGTGCTATTTTAATGTAGCATAGCATGGTATGCATGTCAAACCATAAAATGAAAACTATGGAGTTTCTTCTGTCAAACTAATGATGTATGCACTAGTCTCTTAAGTTTTGGTACTTATCACTCTTTTTAACCCAATTCAAGATTTTTATGGTTTCTGTAGATATCTTGACTACATTTTTTGCTGAATGTTTCTTTGATAATGGTTCAAATTTTGCCCAAACTAAATGGAGGCAAAAAAAAAAAGGCTTTTAAGTTATCTGAACCTCTTTGGGGACAGTAAATGTAGTGGGAATGACAGGAAAAATAATATATGTAAGTGCAGAGTCCTTTAGCTAAGATGCCAAAGAAAAAGTCAAAAAATATCTAAGCTTGATAGTTTTATGTCATATTAGAATTGTTTCTGGTTTTCCACCTAGTATTGCTTAATGTCACTGTTTCATAACACTAAATATGACTTTTGAAAAAACAAGACAATTTTGATCACTTATTAGCCTAGAGGTTTACTGCAGAAGAGAAGACATAAGGGCATTCAATAGATTCCCATTATTTTAATCATTATTGTGTCTTTAAATGTGTGCAATGTACACTGGGAAAGATGTTATTCAAGTAAAAGTTGTCTACATATACACACACACACACCTTTTTATTATCACTTTTATATGTTAGACAGATATGCAATGCTAAGAATTCTGTAAGTTATTGTTAGATAGCCGTATGTATACTTATCTTTCAAGAGAGCCTCTGAGTTTTCCACACAGGCATGGACTCTAACACCCAAAGGTGTCTGATAGTGCCTGAGACTAAAGAATCTAATTTTTAAATGTTTTCTCCCACTTAAAGATAAAAAGCAAATACAAAGATAGATGCCTACAATACGATATGGATACGCAAAGGCCGTTACTGACTGCACATGAGAGCCTGAAGTCCATTTTTAGAGCAGGGTCCTGCACATTCCTTCTGTAAGAAATCCAGAACTGAGCTGGTCTAACTTCTAACTGTAAGAAACAGATCCAGCCTCCTGTATTATGCCGCGAAACAAGTACTGTCAAGTGCCTCGCTGGTATTTCTTTGACAGGTGTTAAACTCTCGGTTCACGTCCACTTCCCAGCAAGACACAACAGCTGTAGGAAGGCCCACAGATGGTCAGGTAGGACCCATTCCTGAAGACAGGACAGATAACCTTGAAACATCTAAGCTTGAGCAGAGCATAGCTTCAGGCTGTCAAGTGAAAAACAGATCTGTTACAGAGAAGAGTATTGGGCCTATCTGGACTCCTCACCTATCTCTGAGTAGCCAAGGAACGATGGAAGAAGCAGTCCTGTGACTTCCAAGTTCCAAACTAAATATCCCTATTCCATCCTATATTTCCTATCCCACACACTATGATTAAAAAAAAACAAAACAAAACAAAACAAACCTCCCTTGCCAAGAAAAGGCGCTACAGTCCGGAAAACACAAACTCCTTACCCATTTCAGCTGAAGATTATGCGTGCCCAAATGCACAGTTCTTCTGTTTCCAACTGTTAAAAGTCCAAAAAGCAGCAGTGGTAGTAGGATGAGGAGGTGACCCTGCTGAAGTGTAATTTAATCTGTCACTATTGTGGAAGAAGGGAAAAGATTTGTCTCTGTTGTGTACTAAATTCTTTTTTAAATCAGCATTGGGAGTACGGGATGTTCAGAGAATGTTATCTGTCCCTTTGCTTTTAACCACAGTTCCTACTGGTGTCAGCGGACCTGACGGAAAGTCCTACACAGTCCTAAGAGGAGAGCTAGACCCCCCAAAGTGCAATTTCCCTGAGTGTTCTGGTGTTGCTTAAAAAACACAGGCATGATGGTGGTGATGATGGATCCCCAAATGAAGCACAGTTGAAACGAAGTGGGAGGATTTAGCGAAATGCATAAATTTCTTGTACGCTACTGTCTGTAACAGGCAGATCTTCAGCCAGTTTAGCGAGCATAAGTTACAGCTGGCTTTTGCTGGAATAGTTTATGCTCTTGACCCTCCTCAGTTGTATAGCCAATAGGGAGTTGTCAGGCTACATGTGTTTTTAAACTTCTTTCAGCTAAATCAGAAATCCAAAAGCAAAATACAGCTCTCAGCAGTATCATGTGGAGCTGTGACACTCCCTGGAGGGCTCAGGGTCCATAAACCAATGAATGGATTACAATGAGGCATAAATGTAGTATTTTCATCCATGACAGATATAATCTTGAGCCTGTATTTTTCATGTTACTTAACTCTTTCGGAACGTAATGTGTGACAGAAAATGTCTTATAATGCACATTGCAGTAAATATCAGTCAAGTATGCTTTATTGCTGAGCTCTACATGTTTCCAGAAGTTAACAGGCACAGCTGGAATATAAGAAACAGCAATGTTGTATATATTTCTTGAACATACAAAATACCTTGGCTCTCTTCTCCCCCACCCTCCACATTACATCCCCAGCTATTCTGATCATGTCACAGAGTGGATGAGTTTTTCGAGCATCAGCTTCTCCTAAAATGATAACTTTTATTTGGGCTTTCATCCTCCTGAAAGTAAACTGCATTATCCACCTCATCATCACATTCAAATTAGACTATCACATCTTGAGTGGCATAGAGTAATAGAAATGGTAACGGATGGAAGGTGGTAAACGGCTTGTTGGTAGCTGTACCTAGCAGGAAATACTCAGTGCTAGTATTTAACATCTGTTGATTTTCCTACAAATGACTCAGATCTTTCTATTTGAAATTCCCTTCTGTCGGGCACCATAGTGTGATATGGCCACAACGCCGGGCGGGTAAGAGTTGGAAGCCACACATCTCTAGAGACGTCAAGCTGATTTTATCCCAGGAAGGTTGCTGGTGAAGGACCATTCAGCTTTTGAAGATTCCTACTACTCCTGAAAGACCTTTGTGTCAAGGAGGGGAAAAAAAAAAGTATGCTTGATAAAGTAGCAGAGACCTGTAGAAATCCTATTTTATTTCAGAAAAATTAAGCATTGGTCAGAACAGACCTACTAACCCATACGTGGGAAGCGGTAAGTGCAGCAAATGAGAGCAAATAGGAGTGGTGAAGGAGGTATTAAAAGAGAAAACAAGCAAGCAAACAAAATAGAAATAAACATTCACAAAACTACATACTAATATTTTACAGAGAGAGAATGGCAATTTCCAAACATTTGGTGATTTCAGATGTTTTACTGTGTTGTATAAAGTAAGGCAATGTTATTTCCTTTTCAACTGCCGTTGCATTTAAACCAGCAAGCTGATGTGTGTACTCGAGTTCTGTATTTGGTAGGGATTTCTCCCCTTTTTAGCATAAACCTTGTTGATTTAAAAAGTGAACAAAGATGAATCAGGTGGTAAATGTATTCATGTAATCATTTTCATTAATAAGCCGTTATAAATAATAGAGGGAAGGTTTTAAGTGTATAATTCTCTGTAGCACAATTGAGATTTTTCCACATCTTCAGCAGTAAGTTAATTAGAATCACCTGCATTTTCTTGGGCGGACACCAAATGGATTGCAAACAGAAACAGATTAAAATAGCTGTAGCTCATGGCATACAGATGACAAGATTCACAAAGAGGACAATCAGGCAATGAAAACCTCTTTTTTCAAACATTTTTAAAGGAAATTCAGCTCTTGTGAGTCGCTGTAAAAAGACGTTTGTAAGTGTTTCGCTGAAAGACTAGAATGGCTTTGTTTCTGATCCCATGATGAGTGAAAGAAATGTTTAAGAAAGATCACTTTACAGAGAGATTCAGACTGAAATGTGATGACTGTGATTCAAGCCAAGCCAAAAATTACAGCTCAGAATTAAAGGGGATGGACGTGGCTTGGGAATCCATTTTCCCACATTCCTGAATCTCAATCATCCCAGCCAATGTTTAAAAGAAAATACAGTGGAAAGCAATGAGGTCACTTTGTTTAGCTGCAAGAAGTGAGACTATCAGAATGGCAAAAGTATGTATCGGAGGTAACGGCAAAATTACAGTGAACGCGACGCATGTTCTGTGGTTTCACTCAAAATAAATACCTCCAAAACTTAGGTTTGTTTCTTGTTACAGGGAGCCTTCCAAATAAGTCTTGTTGTTCCTGGGGCTTTTAAACCATAAACTTCTTGAATGTCGAAGACAGAGCAGCACAATATAGAAGAAGATGAAGGCATAGCAAGCTTGATTTAGGCATTAAACAGCAGCCTTGCATAACAGTGAGCTGTGTGCCAAAGCTGTGCTTTGTACTGTCACTACCCTTATTTATTTGTATATAAATATCTAACTGGAGGTTCTACCATTAAGTGATATGAAACAGAGTAAAGTATATCATCCATCATATTCACTTGTTACTTATTCTTAGTATGTAATCCTCATATTCAGTGTTGTAATTGCTTCCATTAAACAGATTCTACAGGGTCTTGAAAACAATAAGATCTTAGTCAAGCTTTTCTCCTGTCATTGCATCTTGAAGTTATTACTACAAGAAAAAATGAGATTCTCTTTTTATGTAGGAATGCCCCTCATCTTCTTGATATTATTGCAGTCAAACATAGAATTATTTCTTGTTAGCTAATTTCCTAAAGAGATTCACCAAACCTCACGTCAGACAACTCCTATACAGTCATTTCTTAGCTTGTTAAGAACAAGTATAACTTCTCCTCTCCTTTCTTTCCCCCACTATCTCTGTCTTTACTAAACTCTGTTGCAGTGTTGGATTGCTACTAATAAAAGAAAAAAAGAAAATCTTATCCATGCTACCTTGAATTTGCGCTGGTCTGTCACAGGTCCTGCAGCTGGGCAGTGCTGGTTGTGAGTCCAGTACCCACAAAACATGTGAAAAGCACCGATGGAGAGGACATCTCTCCATCCTCTCTTTAGTACGAAGCGACAAAGCATATATTTTACATTTTGTTTAATTTGCTTTGATATCAAATACAGTGCTCTACTGGAGATCCTATTTGTAGCAAATGAAGAGGTGCCATCTCCTTCCTGCTTCTGTTTGATGTTATTCTTTCTGTAGTCCAAGGGATCACATCAGCCCTCTTTGCTCTAGCTCTGAACTGAGAGATCACATTCAGCTAATTATCTAAAATATTCCTCAAGTCCTTTGTAACCTACATCCAGAATATTGGATGTACCTTGTGTTTCTCCACATGAAAACCTATTTTACCACATTGTGAATGTTTAAGGTGGCAGTTCAGACCTTCTGTAACTTTACCAGTCCTCATCATTAACATCTTCCTGATCTTTTGTCATCTGCTTACTTTGCCAACTGAGATTTTTTTTTCTCATTGTCCACATCTCTGATAAAGGTATTAGATGGCACTGGACTGAGAGCTCTGTTCTTGAGAGTTCTGCCAATTATGACTTTGTTAACTGATATCTCTCATTAACTACCACATTTTGAGGTCTGTCATTGAGCCAGGTTTTAATCCATGTGATATATGTCCTGTTAATTCCATAAAATGCAAGTGCTTTAATCAAAATGTCATGTGGTACTAAGTCAAAACCCTCATGGAAATCCAAACATACTATTTCAACACCACTGCCTTTATCAACTAGACCTGTCAAAAATCCAATGCTATCAAAAAATGCAACAAGTTTGCTAGACAAGGCCATGATTTCCATGAAACCATAGTGGTTGGGATTAATTATATTTTGCTATGAATTATTTGTTTACAGAGTCTTGAATTAATTATTTAAGTAGACTGTCTGGGACTGAGGTCAGTCTAGCCCATCTCCAAGCGCATCCCTTTTACTGCTTTTACAGTATTAGAATAACTTCTGCCACTGTTTCCAAACTTAGTAATTTCCAAGTATTTCTCTGTATTTTATTTACAAATGAGAGACACGTATATATCGTGAGCACTGATAAGTAAAAACTTTTTTTTTTACAACAGTGATTATCTCTTTGTCCTTCAGATTGACTTCCAGTATCACCCACTGTTCGATCTCCTAGATTTGTTCTTCCTTGTCTATCTGGTAGAACTATCCAACATGACATTTGTATGGCACCCACTTCCACAGTAGCTGAGTACCTTCTCTGGACTAGGAATGGAACCTGTTTTCATATCAGATGTTTGCTGGGAGGTTGTTTTCAGTCTCACAAATCCGATGGGAGGAGTACAAGAAGTGAGCAGTTCTGATGATCAAAAGAGAATTTTTTTTTTCCCGTAAAGCAAAGTAAATTCCAGTGTCAGCCTCCTGCCCCGCTCCAGGAGCTTTAGGGCATGCCTAAGCCCACCCAATGCTACACCAAAAAGCAGGATAGAGATGTCAGCAACACTGAAGACCATGCTGAGTGCAGATAGTCTTATATTCAAAAGGAGCTGGTGCTTATTTCAACTTGAGCTGATCAAGCTGCACATCAAGTTTGCTGGTTCAGGTATC
The DNA here is from genome assembly GCA_009806455.1 of Tetrax tetrax. Taxonomy (NCBI): domain Eukaryota; kingdom Metazoa; phylum Chordata; class Aves; order Otidiformes; family Otididae; genus Tetrax; species Tetrax tetrax. The sequence continues at coordinate 346,830 of WHYT01017451.1, read as the reverse complement.
TTCAGCTCACACCACCTCTGTACCACACATTTTATATAAATATGTTAATGCCTCCATGTTCATTTTCCCTCTGTGGTGTAACTCATATTAGTTTCGTTCTTCTCATCATTTTCACCTCTGATTTCCACAGTGTGAAACAAAAATGGTTTTTTTGCTCCCCTATTCACCTGAAACTCCAGGTACCTTTTGTGACCCTATCCAGATAGACTACTTATAATATCAATTACTTTTTTCATTCTTTCCTACTTTTCATTATTTTCCTTCTAAAGGCACACAAATATTAATCTTTTTGTGAGACTTTATATTTGCTGCACAGTGTTTGGTGGCATTTTTCTCATCAGACACATTATCCTGGTATTGATGTATTTGCTGCATTTGCACATTTCTGCTTTTTTGAATGACTTTATGCCTCACTTTTGTGCCCTTAGTAAAGTTTCAAAAATTGTTTATAAATCAGATATCTATGGTAAGATGCATATGAAGACAGGAGGAAAGAATTATGGTTTTAGGGAGAACATACCCTGATAATGACCTCTTAAATATTTGTAAAGATAGCCCTGGGCATCTGAGCCCACAAAATAGTTTATAATACAACAGCTTGATTACATAATGATACTTTAGTTTTAAAACGTATGATCTTTCTGTGTATGGGAAGGCATAATAGGCTCCTTTGAAATACAATATTTTTGCCCTGAACATAACTGATTTTAAATGAAAGGACTAACTAAAGAATGCCTTTCTTCAAGTTTGTACTTCACTTTGTTGTTGAATCCAGCACGATGATTTCTTTCACAAAACTCTTACCAGGCCTGGAGACCACACCTATTTCAGGATACATTGGTTGTGAAAGTTCCATGCAGGAAATTTTGTGCAGGAAGCTAGCTAGTACTACCTAAAATAGTATGTTTCAAATTCAAAATGTTGTTAAAAAATTGAAAGACAAATTTCTGTATATCATCCCCCACCCCCATCAGAATTACCTCAACCAATATCAAAGTCTAATATTTTAAAATGTATGTTTGGATAAATATATCTCCTAAACTCTTATATTTTCCTGGGTTTTTAACTTTTCTCTGCACTACCTGGTTCCAGCTTAAACTGTTATGGGAGCTGACACTGACCTGCATCTACAGCTATTTCCATTTGGCTAGAAGCAAAAGTGCGAGAAATGCTCTTAAATAAGTGTTCTAGTATCTCCAGTGCAGTTATGCAGAGTGAATATAATGTTCATTATTGTTCATGAATCTCAACCAAGCCTGAGTTCAATTGCCTTTTAACTTTCTCTTCAGGAGTACCTGTCTGATTTTTTACATGAAAATAGTAACATTTGCCTATAGTTTGACAGCTAAACTGATGTATTCTTGAGTAAGTCCTTTTCCTACATTTCTTATACCATTACAAAATTTAAAAAGGAAATACTGAAACCTTTATCATGCTTTTGGCTGTCATTTCTAATTGTGACTCCATCCAGTTCTCAGGTTCCTCGTTAAAACAAACAGAAACAGAGCTGGAGATTGGGAAATAAAGAAAATAAAATACTTACTCTCCTCTAGGGCAAAATCCAGTGATTTTTCCCTGATAAACTTCACTCCAAAATACAAGGTCACCCTATAGTGAACAACAGTTGGACTTTACTACAATGAATACTTTTTCCAAAATGTTCTTTACCACTATGCTTAAACACCAGCACCAGATAGGAAACTCTGCAAGGCTTTTGTTTCATCTTCTTCCCTAAGTATTTATAGCCTGCCGTGAGGAAACACTGACAGCAGTGCAGTGATGTTTTTGTTGTCAATAGAGGTGCCCTTAAAATGAATTTGCTTTGAAAATTGTCCATAGAATCAGTACATTAGAACTATAAAGACATCTCTCTCTCTCTCTTTCCGTTTTGTGCCTAATTGGATTTCCAAAATAAGTTGTTAACAATCCAGCTAAGATAATGTGGTCAGGAAAAGGATGTCCAAATCCACCAATTTACATTGGTTTGGTTTGGCTTAACTTTCAAAGTTCTTGGAGCAGAAAGTTGATGGCACGTGAACACTGTAATTGGCTAGATATTCTTGGAATTTTTATTTTATTTTATTTTTTTTTCTCTCTGCCATCTTGTATAGCATCCAAATGAAATGCTAATCAGACCTCATTTCTGGACCAAAGCAAATTTATAACAATAATAATGCACTTGTGTGCTCCAGATCATTTTGCAAGACGTAATATCCACCAATTTACAACATAGTTTGTCATTTTCACTTGATCTGGATAATTTATGCAGGTTCCAAATTGGCGCTATCAATGTGAGACATAGCTATTTCACCCAAAGTGATACGTATTGCTTTCACTTCCATATATCCGTAAAGGTTAATAGCTGAATTGAGTTTGATCCAAACAAAAGTTAACATTGTGTTTTGGTTTGTTTGTTTGTTTTGTTTTATTTTTCCTCTTTACTTTCTGGTTTAGACTTCAATATCCATAATGTAATTCTTAATCCCTTACCACAAGAGTCCCACATTCCTGTGCTGGGAATTACTCTTGCTGTCTCACTCTCCCCTTACTAAAACAGAATGACACTCTTCAGATTTAGGATAGAATTGCATTACTTAAAAATTTTAGTAATTTCCAGTTGCTCATATGTTATATATCCAGTAGATGGATAACTTCCAAGTGTTCTTGATTACCAAATCCTTTTTAATTTCTCTTAAATAAACTTTTTCTTGATCCCTCTGTAACCAAAGGGGATCTTCCTGAAATGAATCATCACTCTCAGTATTATGTTGCAGGACACCCACAGGTGCAGGGTAGAAAACTGTCTAATAAAAGGCATAGATAACCATTGTATAACATGGAATTATAATTACTTTTTTTTAAAAAAAAATTATTTAAAGTAAACCAAATCTGGATGTTCCTAGCAAGATAGACATAAAATAAAAACTGTATTTTTTAGAGAGAGAGAACAAGCACACAAGCAAACAAAAAGACATTATTTGTTTTCAGTCTGCATCAAATGTAAAATTAAATTTTTAAAATATTTCAAGATCAGTGAGGAATACCTCCAAGCAATTCAGTCCACTGGCTATGGCACTCATCTGTCAAAGCATGATGCAAGTATTTTTGAAATAAGAACTTGAACCTCAGCTCTTTTTTTTGTTTAAGTGTTATTACAACTGGGCTTCTGGGCTTTTGGGTTGGTTTTCACTCTTTCCTATAGTTTCAGTTTTTCATTTTTCCCTGCCCCAAATCAGAAAAAAAAAAAAATCCTCTAGATACCTTGTCAGGAAATATTTCCTAATTTTTTTGTTTTGTTTTGTCAAATTAGCATTTTCCAAAAAACTTTCTCTGAAATTTCTTGCCAAAAGCTAATTAAAACTTGTGTTCCAAGCAATTCTTAAAAAAACCCTGCCTATTTTATGTAGATTCTCTTAGCTTCTTGTGTACTTGCAAGTTTTAAATGTGAAATGACAAGGTACAATTTAGTGTTTTCCATTTTAAGCATGCAGATTTGGCCATTGTTGCACAATAGCTAATTCACCCGGGAAAGGAGAGCCGTTCCCATGTGCTTTGCAATGCTACAGCTATGCAACCAGGGCTGGAAGTGCTATTTTAAACAGTCATATCAGCAGAGCTTGCTGTAGGAGATAATATGTCACAAAAGGGAGTATGACATCTAGTTTCACCTAGAAGATAAACCTTGAGTAGATATGCAGGGAGAAACAAGACTGTCAGGTTGTCCTTGAAAAGAATGGCCTATATTAATGAAGAAATGTACTCCAGGGCATATGCTATTTGGGATATTTAATTTCATCTTCAAACTTGTCTGATCTGCTATGAAGAATATAGTAGAGAAATGGTAGTTGCGTGTCATCTCATGCGCATCATGATTTCAGAGTGGGCATCTTGCGGCTTTATTTTCAGAAAGGTCATAGCCTCAGAAATGCACGTCTGTAAAACCCAGGTCCCCAGACTGAGCAGTTTCCCCAGCGCTATCAATATGAACACCCCATGTTTAAGCAGGGCTAACGTAGCATCGTGCATCCCCCCAGCACTTCTCTGTGAGCACGAGAGCTAATTCACTCTTCCTTTCCCGTCACACTCAAATACCCTTGTTGAACGGCATTCTGCTGTCAGAATTACAAGATAATTATAGCTAGGTGTTTTGTATTCACTTAAGTTAATCTACCACTTTTATTTCTCATTCTTGTTTTAATCAGGCAGGAGGCACTTCAGTTGTTGTCAGGTGGATTATTTTTCAGTCATTCACTACACTTCTCTTCTTCATTCTTGTTAGGGCGCTTCTGGCTTCCTGACAGACGTATGAAGAAAAAATACTTATATGATCTAAAATGAAATACGTGTTTCTCTTTCAGGTCTAGATGTTGATGGAATATACAGAGTTAGCGGCAATCTGGCAACAATACAGAAGTTACGATTTGTTGTCAATCAGGGTAAGTGATTCCTCCACCCTGGTAATGTTTTGTTTAGTACTTAACTGTCTCAGATGACAGTATTTCAGAATCTGCTATACATTAGTGGCGTAGAATGATGAGCCATGTTTTGGAAAAGAGAGGAAAGAGAAGGTAGAAAGATACTGCACGGAGCGATATGTCAGCTAGGAGAGAGAGGAAAAACAGCAGAGTAAGCAGAGGAAAACAGTAGTTAAGCAGGAGATGAGAAACAAACAAAAAGAAAAAAAAAGAAAAAAAAAGGAAGAAATGGATATATGAAATATGGTGGCAAAAAAATAAAGCGTTTTTAGAAACCAAAGAATAAAAGTGGGAGTAGGGGGGAAGGATTAAAGGGGAAAAAAGCAGATTGTTTGGGTGTTGAATGTTAAACAAAATCAGAAGTAGAACACAGATCCAAACGAAACCAGTGAAAGAGAAAAGGTGCTGAAAAAGGCTCAAAAGGAAATATTAAAAGTAGAACAATGGCTCTGTCAAAGTCAGTGGAAGATGTAACACCGATTTTGAAAAGACAAAGATTTGACTCCAGGAAATGAGAAGAGGAAAGATGAATACTTTGGTGACCTGAGAACCAGAATTTGAAGCACCTTGTACATATTTAGTGAATGTATTTCCATAGATTCCACACATAATGAACATATTTCCACAAATACAAAAGAACATTTTTTACAGATGTGGCCTGAATGGATCTAACATTGATCAACAGATACTGTTACAGGTGCGGACACTGATATTGGTAGCTAATTAGGATAAATTACTAATTCATTCACCTCTCCAAATGGTTTACTACTCTTGGGAAAGACTAAATATCCCCATATTTAACAGCTTAGCAAATATCATCGATGATAGTGAACCTCCTGATACTACTTAATGAGAAAATAAAGCTAAGCTTCTCAGATATGAGGAAAAATCTCAAATCTTAAATTGCATTAAAGACTTTATACAGTTTGGAATTAATCAAGTATAAATGTGAAGCTGCCGCAACATTTTCTTCTACTTTTTAATAACTCTTTTAAAGTTACCTAGAGACTATTACCAGAACTGCTAGGTATTGTGTATTTTATGTGGTTTCTCGGAAACGATAGCTGTAGGAGAACAACTTCCTCAATTAGTTTTGTACCCTACATAAACTAAGACTTCTGACTCAAAAATTCTCATGAAATTGAGAGATATGAGAGATGTAAAAATATTCCCACCTTCAAGCCTCCATTTACATCTCTAGGGAAGGTTTCAGGGGAGCAGTAGATTTTGCCACCTCCTCAGCTGCTCCAGATCAGTCCTGTCTTCAGCTGAAACTGAAGGGTGAACTCTGGTTTATGAGGAATCAGTATTTATGCCAGCAAATTCAGTGAGACTGAATAAATCATCAGCCTCATGGTTTTGACTCGTTACTTGGATTTCCTTAGATTTATAGTTGTTGGGTATTTGTGAGTCGATAATGTAGTCTGCCTTGGCTTTCAAATGACCGTACACTGTATTTTGTTTGGAGACAGGCAAAACCAGGATTTTCTATCCTTCTTTGCTGCCTAAGATGTTTGCTCAGGAAAAAAAAAAAAAGCCATAAAAATAATGATCCTGTCTATCATGTCTCGTAGCATCCAAAGGTTAACGTGTTTGAGGTTAACAATACTGCTCAAGTTTTCACCTAAACCACATGAGCTGATACTGTAAAGCTAGACAGAAGTCTAAGCTGGCTTTTTGCAGCACACGGGTAGCGGGCACCTTTTTCTTCTAGTTTATACCACCCTGAAAAATGAATATATAAAGGTGAAGTGAATTGTACATTAAAGCCACTCGGATACTGGCTACTTAGGAAAGGTGCAAGAAATCTGCCTATTGGTGTCCAACAGAAGCTGCAGGCGGGACACAGCCCATTGAGGTACAGTGTACCTGCAAAAAACACTGCGGGGATGTGGGGTGAACAGGCTTTATTTAACGTGTGCTTGAGAGGGCCCAACCAATGTCCCCAAGAGCCTGTTGTCCCATGTCAATTCGATGCCGAAGGCAGCAGCTGTTTCAGGCTGTTTCATGAAGTCACAAAAGTTGCTTGGAAAACCAGTATGTGGTCCCAACCTGCTTATTTATCAGCCCTCTAAAGCTCTGCAGCGGAATAATGTTTAACAACGTGCTTGCCATGCATCACTTTTTCACTTGGTAATCATTGTGACCTCCTAGACTCAATCCCCATACCTTCATTTCTCTGTAGTTAACCGTGGGAAAACAGTGTTTATACATATGATTTTCACATCGAGATTTTTTTAAATTATAGTTAAAGTTTAATTTAATTATAAATGCAAACAAATGTTCTGAAAAATCCTGTTTACATTGCAGAGATTGACTGTGCAATCAGTTCTTCTACAGGCCAAATACTTAATGGGCTCTTTCTTCCTGCTTGGTTTGCCATTGTGTTACACCTACATTTATAGTATATAAATAATATGTATCACATTGAAAATTAAAGATCATAAAAGAGATTCTAGGCTATCTGCCATATCAAAGTATTTTTTATTAGAATAATCATTAATTAGAATATAGCAAAGTTTTGTTTGGCTCATTTTCCTGTACTATTAGTGTCATCTGCAGCATCAAAAATGAAACAAGAGAGAATTGGTGAACATGAAAAGAAAACAAACTAATGGTTGACAGCTTTATCATTAAAGAAGAAATAAAAATCTAAAAAGACCCTTGAAATTATAGATGGATGAGGATGGGTTTACAATTTAAAAACCCCCATATCTTGTATCTTTTTAAAACTGTCCGAATATTCTTTGTGTTTCGTTTTCATTTGTTGAGGTAGGGAGCTCCTGAAGAGGGCTTTGACCTTGCCAACACAAGCATCAGCAGAACAAACTACCTTATTTACTTTATCCCTTTCACAGAGTTTTCTTTTTCTACAAAATTCTATCGATATCACACCTTTTTTACTTCTGTGCAACAGGATTATCTTTTATCTATGATTTATTTTCCCATTAAGAGCTGAAAAGATCAGTTGATCATAAGAAGACTAGGCTATAACACCCCTCAGCACTTTTGAAACTATAAGTCATCATTTTTCAAATCATTGAATCACGGCGGTAGAAGCTGTTTGGACCAAACTGACATCAGGAAATTTGTACTTTTCTTAGTGTACAAGCACTGAAAGAATTTTGGGTTTAGAAACTAAGCTACCGGTCATTCAGTATTTCTGGCTGTTAACCTATGACAAAGGTTTCTAGAATAGCCAGAGACATTAGGCAGAGATATCCATTCCTGTTGTGCTTTCCATATTACTGGTTAAGTCTAACAGTGGCAATCTTAATTTTTTGTTTTGGTTTGGTTTGGTTTTTTTGTGCTTGGCAATTTTTTAGGGATTTTATCAAAAATCCGGAGGACTTTTGCTGATTTTAAGCAAAATCCAGTAAGTTAAAGCCTTTACAGATATTTATAAGGATATTATTTTAATTCATAGCTGTAGGAAAAGGAATAAAGTTTTATAAATGGATTTGTTAAGCCTTTTAAAGTGTTCTGGCAGTCTCAAGGTATTAGTATGCTACTGAAAAGATGAATTGTTTTGGCCCAAAGGGTGGGGCCGTCATGGGCAGGGCCAGAGTAGGCCCAGGTGCAGCTGCTCTGGGCCATTAAGCACCACTATATAAAGGTGGGGACAACTGGGAGATGCTTTTTAAAAGCAAGCTTCTGATCTGATTGAAAATGCCCATGGTGAGCAGAAAGTGCCTGAGAAAGAAAAAAGACAAGGAGGACTCTTCTCCTTCTTCTTGTTTGGATGTAAGTAAGAATGTGCATTTGTGGTGCGCTCTCTGCTCTGGTTGATGCACAATATGATATAATGGGGTAAGACTTCCTTCGTCCTAGACCCTAGGGGTTCCCTGCCCTGTTTGTACCTGCCCATTCCAGTAAGCCCTCAATTGCCCTCTATACTCCAAGATCAAAGATACCTGGGTGAGGAGGGGGAAGCTTACTTCCTTATGCCTCCTGTGCTAATCGGCTGAGTAGCTGGAAAGACATTCAATTTCTATGATTGTCAAACAAGCAATTTTCAGGAGTACTAAATTAACTGAAAAAAATGAAGCTATAAAAGGTTCGTAACACATTGCTGAAATACTAGGATTCTATCCTAATGCATATATGTTCAGGGAAACTAACCGTAGAAATACAAATTTCAATACTTGTTGGTTCATTCAGTAAGTGTTGGCTCATACATAATACAAGAGAGTTCCTAATTGTCTTTATATCCAATACTTTGTTTGCAAAGTGCTTGGTATTTGCTGTACAGATGACCTTTGCATCCCGTTATTTCATTTAGAATACCTTGTGTGTTAACTGCAAAACACCATGTGCCATCCAAAGGTCAATTACTGTGTTTTTACGTCTTGGTTACTATACTTATTTACCAAAAACGAAGGGAAAAAATATTTTTACACAGACTAAATATTACGTTGTTGCAGAGAGGCACGTTCTTATGGAACATGGAAAATGACAGCCAAAGATATCTGAATTGATGACTACATTGGGGAAAAAGATGGATTTGCTCTTATCCTAACATCACTTAGGGTTAACAAAAAAAAAAAACAAACAACATTTTGGCAACAAAAAAAGATAATATTTTTGTTGTTTCTTCTATAGGAGTATACTGGAATATAATTCAGTTTAAGAAAAATTAAAAGTAAAATTTAAACCACAAATAAGTGAACTGATTGTGAATATTTATTAACTAAATAATTTAATAATAAAGAAAATGCCTACTTGATTAATTGTTACAGAGTAAAAATTACAATAAAACTGTCTTGATCAGTGCTTTGCAGAAGCACCATTACTGTCTGTGCAGTTGTTTAACAAGGATTTAATTGGAAAGATAAGTGAATGCACATTTAAAAGTATTGTTAATTTGCTTTATAATCACCCCATCCTTCACAGTATTGACAGCACCAGGCACAAACCCCTTTCTCTTTTACAAGTATTATTTTCCATATGTGCACAATAAATTCTGAAGCAGTAATTGGAAATTTTATGGATTTCAACATACCTAGTGTTTTGAGTTTATAGGTGCCATATCCCTTCTCTAAAGGTAGCTTATAGGTGGCATTGTAAGTAAAATCATTGCCTTTTTATAACCTATGGGATATTTTGGAGGTTGTGGCATGGTAGCTTGTTTTCTTTTTTTTGTTTTTTTTTGTTTGTTTGTTTGTTTTCTTTTTTATTTACTAAGGAATATCTAATTCCTATTTACTTTTCCTTTCCATTTGAAATATCAACAAAATCCTTATTGCAACATTATTTTTGATTTAATAAACAACAGCCGTCAAAACCGGTAATCTTCAATATGTTTATATTCCATCTGTACTTATATTTATTGTTCTAAAATGACTTGGATTAATCTAATTGACAAGTAAGAGCCCGGACCATATGAGCATCTAAGGATGATACCTTTAACCAGCAGGATTCTTCGACCGTACTGACATGTTCTTTATCGATGAACTATGAGAAAAGAGGAACAAATCTTGGAAATTTGTATTTTTTTTTTTAAATATTACGGATTATGTGAGCTTGCTGGGACCATATGTCTGAGCCTCGGCTATCAGGAACCGGAGCGGTTTCTCGGCTGGCTCTGCATCGACAGGCAGAGCCCGTGGGGCCGACACGAGAGTGAAGCTGCCTTTGAAATGGAGCTGCCAGGTCGGCACAAATGGGCTGGGTGGTTTTAAAGCAAGTGTTTAGAAGGTAAAAAAGAGAAGGGAGGAAAGGAGGAGAGAACTGGGGGGAGGGGGGGGGGAGAGAGAGATGCAGCTCCTTTTTGCAGCTTTATTTCTTTAAATAAGAAAAAAAAAAGATTAAGAAAAAGAACAACGAAACTCCCTGTTCAGAAATACCCAAGTGTTTCCGTTGACCCAATATATCCATTTCAAAGGCAGCCAGCAGCTCCAATCCTGCCAGTAGCAGAGGCTCAGTGGGCAGAGGAGAACAGGTCCTCTGTCATCTGCCAGCTTCCAGAGAGCAGCTACAAATATGAAGATCCAACAGGACTGTCGTGAGGTTTATTTTTAAATTGCAGAAAGGATCACTGGAAAAAAGGGGAAAATAGAAGAAGGTTCCCTTCTGCTGTCGCTTTCCTTTTTATTTGCAGGTCCTTAATTTCCTGTGCATATGCATTAGTGAGATTTTTCATTGTATCCTGCCATCTCATGAGTTTTTAGATATTTTAGGAGATTATTCATTGTATTCTTCAGGCATGCATGAGTGTGCTTAGAAACACGTGAACACGTCGTGGTTGGGGTCTGGCCTTACAGCCACCCGTCAGCCTTGGTGACGTTCTCCCTGTGATCAAATATGGCCCAGACAGCGAAGCCTTCTCACTTCTGTCAGCAGCTATTCACGTAACCAGTCTCACTGAGAAACCAACAAGAGTGGTCCAAGGTTCACGATGGAAATATCAGGCTCAAACTGGGTTACTTGCTAGCAGAGAACCAAAATGTCTTGAAAGCCTTGAGTCAAAAATAGGGTTTTTTCTTTCTTTTTCACACTTCCCAGGCAAGCACAGAAAATAAAATGGACTGAAGCAATTTTCAGAAATAATTATAAAACAGCTTGTTTCTGGGTTAAGACCTGCATATGCCAAGCTGTAGCCAAGAATTTAATTTTTAAAAAAAAATTTCCAAGCTTTAAAACTCTGACAACAGAATACTTTAATTGAGCCCACAGTAGTTGGCGAATCAATTAATATGTGTATGTTATTGATGTGAGTTCTTCCCTTTTCTCTCTGTGTTTGAATATCTATTCTAAGATACAGAACGTTTTTTGGGTTTTTTTTTGTATTCAAAAGAAGGTGTGGTTTCTGCATCTTACCTTTCTCTTCCCAGAAGGGAAGGGGGGGAAGTATTTTACCCCAAACAGTGATTAGTAAATATAACTCAGATTTCAAAACCTGAAGGAAATACTAATTTTTGCAACCAATTCTTTGAATTATTTTGTAAATAATGTGCATCATATCCAAAAAGGGGTGATAGAGCTAGAATACTAATGTTTTTGCAGTATAACTTATTTTGTTTTCAGTGTAAAGGAAAAAAAAAAAGGGAAAAAGATAATCAGAATTGTAAGTCTTAGCTGCCCATTCTGTAGCCCCAGACACTGTACAATTTCTATTACCAACAGTATTGTCACGTCTTTCTTTTCAACGGTGTGATGAAAAAGTCAGTAGAATGGGTCAGAAGAGGCAGTAAACTAGGTTAGTGTGGTCAGCCACAAGCATACCATGGATTTTATGGCACGTATTGTATGATCAAGCACTTAAGACACGCCTTTTATATCTTTTCTAACCGCAGCACTATTTGCGTTACAATAGCTTTTTGCTTAGTAACACTTCAAGAAGCTGAAGAGCTTCTTGATAACCCCTCAAGGAGTGTTATTTAGACGCTAAGAAGGACTGCAGTTTTGCACGCTGTAGCAAAGGGTTGCCTTATTTTTGGGATGCCCTTCGTTGTCATGGGTGATTCTTTGTTTGGATTTGTTGTTCTGATAGTAACGCTATGGGAAATACCATTCCACAGAGCTTCAAAATAATGAGGAAAGGAAATAATTCATTGAGACCTTTGTTAAAAGTATTAACAGGAAAATTTTCTAACTACGATTTTTAGGATGGTGGAATAATCTTCAGAAGCTGGGGTTTGCCGGGCTTATTTGTAGATAAATTGAACCAAGCGTGAAAGATATTTTGTGTGGGTGATCTCATGCTGCAAGGTGATGGATGCCCTGGAGAACTAAGCTGCATAGTTCCTACTTAAAGTTGGTTATGCTCAATGTCTTACAAGATCATGGTGTGGCCTAATACTTGGGGTGTTTTCCTCCCCTGTGGTCAATATCTGTAATTCTGTGGTTTGTATGTAATGGTAGCTGACAAATACGAACTTGCAGCAGGGTCCACAACAAAAAGAGTGTTCTTATATGTGGATGTACATTACATAATATGATGTAGAATGGCAAGGGATGAGAAGTTACCACACTGTGGAATTAGGCTTTATCATGGTATTTGTGGTCTTCTGCATATTGAGAACTGGGAAAACCATAAATGCTATGGTAAATGCAACTTTCAGCAAGTGATTTTGGTTGGGGGAGACTTTGGTAATGCATTTAGCTGTGGAACTTCATTGGTTATTTCAGTGAGAGGTGCTGAAGTGCCAAATTGGGACATTGCTGGGGATCAAACTAGAAAACTTTCAAAAGAAAAAAAATCTGTCAGGAAAAAAAAAGGGAAAAAATCTGAAGTATATATTCTATGATCATAGGAACCTTTAGCTTTTATGAGGAAACCTATATTCTTTTATTGACTGTCTCATTTGTGGATACAAAGAGTGTGGATTCCAGTCACTCATGCCATTATTTTTATGGATTTAAACTTTAAAATTCCTGTCTTTTTTTATCTCCCTTTTGTTATCTTTTTTTTTTTTAATATTATTGTGTAATTCAGTGGAATTATTTGCATTAGCAAATTATCACATTCTTGGAAAGCATCTTCTCTTAAGACATTCTTTAGATATTTTGTGCTTGATTCAGTTGCCTAATAATTTATATATATATAGTGCCACTTGAGAGGATGCTGAGTATCAGACTGACTCTCACAAGGCCGGTGGGTCCAGCAGAGGATGTACAGTAGAGTTATGCCCTTGGAGACTGGGTGCTAGATGCCAGGTGAGATGTCTTAGAGCATTTAAGCAGCATTAGATGCCCATATATAAGCAAATAAATAATTTTATTGACTGCACCATTGTTTTTTTCCCTTTAAAAAAAAAAATCCCATCGTATATATGTGCATAAAAATACTACATATATATTTAGTGGGAAAAACAAGACTTTTTTTAAAAAGGAGCTTTAAGAAATCCTGAAATAGAAAAATATTGTATCTCACTGCCCTAAACAAATACATACTGCATACATAAATACAGAAAAAGATACATTCCTTTCTCCTTCTCTTGAAAGTCTTAATTTGCACTTTAGACGTGTTAATGTAGGGATTATTAAACGTATTAACTTAGACACTGAGAGAGGTAGTCACATTGTATTTTAATTCCAAAGTTATGCATGGTACATTGAAAGTGAGAACATAGAGTAGCTCTCACTTGAGTTTTTGTCTCTCATCTGAATGTTAACGCTGCTCAGTCCGTAGCCTGCCCTTTGTCAGTAAAAGTAACAGAGATTGTTCAGATTTCTTGAAATCAAAGGTCCTGTTTCCCAGCTTTGCTGTAATAATCTGAGCCTAATCAAAACCCTTCGTGTGGACAAACACCTCAGGGGGAGTTGTGAGAATGATGTCTTTTGAAATGAACTTATGAACCAACACATTGTCTCTTCTTCATATAATTATTATTTATGTAATCACAACTATGGTAAAATTTTGAAACAATCAGGATGTAGAGAATTTAATATACTGGAACAAATATTTTATAACATTTTTGCCCTCCTAATTCACAAGCAGTGTCCAAGATGCAGCCAAACCTGCTGATTTATGATCATCTTCTGTATCCCTGTTGCACACTCCTTTTATTTTTCCTATTACCAGCTGACATAATGTGGGAGACTTGTTTAATCCCTGAGTTGCAACTTGGGCTGATGTTGGAACTTATATGGGCAGGAGATATTTTGGGGTGACAGTAACCTTTGTTTAGGCTATGCCGAAATTCTGATGTAAACCTCAGCAGACTCCAAGCACTGTGTTCCTCACCTCTTGCAAGCTGAGTAAAGATCAAGAGGCATTTTTAAGACGAAACGAGTATTAAAATGATGTTACCAAACTTTTAAATCTCATGAACTGTAAAGACTGGACTGGATAGAGTGTTGGAAGGTGAAAATTATCTCTTGAAGGAGAAAAAGATAGAGTGCTGTTGCTGGATTTTACTTATTGTAGAATACCAAAGAGAGATGTCTTTTTTTTAATTTTTTTTTCCCCTCAGTGTAATCAGATAATTAAAAAACAAACAAACAGGGATTTCAAAACACATTTCCATCAACCAACATTATGTGCTTATGATACAGAAGACTGAGAATGACTTAATTAAGTAGATAGGAGCAGTGAAGAGAAGATGGATGTGAGGAGGAGGAGATTGCTTGCTCTTGGTGGAACTTTCTTTAGCTAGTGCCGGATGCCTTTTAGAGACAGAGAATCAATGCAAAAGGAAAATACAGGAGAAAAATGGCTGAAAGATTGTATCACTTTGGTGCTAAAAGCTATTTCTTACTGTAAGAAAAGTTAGCTACTTGCTAAATGTTTTGTTCAAGGATAATGTGGACATCAGCTGAGGAGGCAGGATAACTAGTTTCAAAATAAGGAGTAGCCAGTGGTCAGAAAACCAGTATGTTATAGCATCTGAACAACTTTGGGCAAAGCTGCATCTGACTTGAGGTCTGTACAGGTGGGAAAGGAGGGAATGGACCCTGTCTAGAAAAATGGGTACAAGTGGGAGGGCAAACTATAGATATGAATCTATGTGAGGACATCTGGGCTAGACAGCGACAACAAAAAGACATCCAAAGCAGCTGCAAGAGTGATACTGAGGGCTCATGGCATCGTCAGCTGTCCTCCTGAGTCTGGGGAAAGAAACCTACTTTTGTTTTTCCCCATGTTTAACGCTTTGCACAAATGAAGATGCTAAAGCAACTTAGAGATATGTATTTTTGAATCAGAGCCACATGATAAAGCATTCAAACATAATGCAAATAATTGCAAACTGATGTATCCAGCAGATTTTTTTTTTTTTAAACAAAAAAGATAAATAATTTAGCTTTACACATGGGCAATCCTTGCTAAAAATTGCAAATCAGAACTCTTCTGTTTGAATGTATTTTATTTTGTTAATGGATTCACTAATATGAAAGGCATCTAATTGTATAATGTATTATTAGTCATTTTCTTTGGCATCCTATTAACTTTAAATAATTCTAATATTTAACATTTTATAACATGCACAACAAAGTTCTATCTCCAGCAGAGGAAAAAAACATGCATTAATAATAAATTTTTCATAAATCTACTGTGTATGTTGTGATATATATTTGAGCAGAAACATTGAAAATTGAAGCGTAAAATAACAAAGCATGTTAGATGGCATTTTAAAAATATCGATTGAAATATACCGTGATCCTGTAAATACAAGAGCTGGAATGTAATTCAGCACAATTAACTTATTTTAAAATGGACTTGCGTATAAAGTGTGATAGGATATAACTAAGTGCATCTACTAAATGTCTTTTCAGCGGCAGCTGAACTGGACTGTATAAAATGGTGATTAATGCCTACTAATGGAAGTGGTCTCCACCACAAGTTGTGAGCGCTGTGGTTGTGGCTGGGTACAACAACCACACACAGAAACACTGATAATCTCTACAAAATCCCCAAGTTTTCCTGGGCTAGAAATAAGATGACAGGTCACGTTAGGAATTTTCTCCTTATGGCTTTTTTTTATTTTTTTTGTTTGTTTTAGTAGGTCAGATCTTCTTCCCGTGTATTGTGGAAGTATTATGGGAATGAGCAATGTCTAAGCTGCTTAACAAATGTACACTTTCCCTACACCAATCTGTTTTCTGGGGACAGCCAGGCTGGTGCTATACAGCATCCTCTCGGTTGGGTGCTATTAATGTTAATAAAATGCACTTAGCACTTAACATCTCGAGATCTCAAAAGAGCTTACAAAGCAGCATCATTATCTTTACATTATGGGTAAGGAAAATGAAGGATGGGGAGAGTAAAAGATTTGCCTAAGTTTCCATGGCAAATCAGTGACAGAGCCAGGAGCAGAGCCAAAATCTGTTGATTTACAGTCAGTCTCCTGCACGGTGCGCCGTGCCATTTCACCAAACTCCATTTGCCAAGTCCCTACTGTGTACAGAGACTGCAGATAAGGCTGCGGTCACCCTCTGAAAAGTGGCTTTTTGGGTTCAGAGGAATGCAAAGCCAAATTAGATCTTCAAATGCAAGTTCTCCTCTGTGATGCATCTCCAAGCACGGGACCACCTGTGCAAAGGACAGGCGGTGTAAAGATCCATGAATAAGCTGCTTTAAATTCCTCTGTGCTGGGGCTACAGAGTAAAGGGACCTGGTCCTTGAGGAGCCCCAAGGACATTTTACATGTGAATGAGGTCCTGGTTTTCATTCCTGTGGTCCTGGGGATGCATCGCCAAGCATTGTGTTTTGCATGACTAAGCCTCATGGAGCGATGTGTTTGCACCGAGTATTTTGTAGTTGCTTTTGAAAATGACTACATGGAGATAATATATGAGGAGATATGTACGTTGAAGGGCTTGTGCTAACATCTTTGCAAGATACAAAAATATTACTAGCTATATTTGGTAAGTAGGAAAATGAGAAGCTGAGTAACGTGTCTAAGGAAGTCTGTGATGATTCAGGAATACAAACCAAATCTCCTTGTTTCGAATCTTTTACCCTAGCCCCAGGGTCATCCTCTTTTCAGCTCCCTTAAGAGGCACAATACAGACCAAAAGCTACAAAGAGCCCTCTGTCTTCCTGCTGCCCTGGATCACAAGAAGCAGCAGACAGCCAAAGGACGGTTTTGGTCAATGTGCTCGGCCCTGGTAGCCGAGCATCCTTCGTTACTGGAGTGGAACGTCTTCAGATCCCCCCCTCACAGTTTCGTGCCTCTGTTTACAGTAATCGTTTCAGTTGTCATGATAATGTCAGTGATTAATTCCTTCAGTGTGTTTGCATGTGCGTGCCTGTGTTTCAAGAGATTGCCCTCGAAGAGCAAAAGTATGCAGTAAACGGGGCATCAAGGAATTATTTGTGTTAAACTAGGGGAAAAAGGTAATGCCTCCTGTCCCACTGATTGCCTTTCTGGGGTTCCTGCAGGGACACGTCCTCCCTGCTGAGAAGCTCTGACTGAGCTGGAGTCCCTTAGTTTTCAGATTAAACGTAATCCAAGGCACTGAGGTACCTGCAAGGGGGTATTCCCATCTGCTGAGCCTCCACGCATGCCTGCGCTGGTCGGTCCTCCTCATGGTACGGGCAGCATTTATCCTTAGGATTTATTCTTCCTGCTGGGTAACCAGTTTTATCCACCTCTAGTCCCATCTCGGCTAAACCTGGATTTACTGAACTGCTTCCCGCAGCTCATCCACTCCAGTTCACAGCAAAGGTGCTGCAATTCAGCCAGCTGCTGGCTTTCTCCCCGCTACTGGACCAAGCATTTGGGCTTCTGCTGGCAGAAGATAGGGCCACGGAATGCCACGATTTAACATAAATACAAGTGGATGGCTGTTTGTCCTCTAACAGACTTTCTGTCTGCGGTCTTGGTGAATAGGTGTGTGTGTGTGTGTGAACTCAGCTTGGCTAGTCACAGCTCCACTAATGTGAGCATGTTTCTGCATACAGCTTACTGGGGTTTGGTGTTTGTTTTTTTTTGGTTTTTTTTTTTTTTTTTTTTTTTTCCCCCACCCTGTGTCTAAATGGGCCCAAAAAATCTGAGCTGTTCTTTCTCTCTTAGCCTGGTAAGTGATACCAGAGAGCTTTGAAAGACTTTGTTTGCAGTGAAGCTTGTGCTGCTATGTAATTTTGTGTACCTTTGCTGTTGAAAATGAAGAATTTAGGTTGGGCTTTGTACAAAAAAAAAAAAGCTAATATAAGGTGGACAACTTTATTATACATCCCCATGCGTTTAAAAGTCCCAGTTGGAAGAGAAAGCAAGATAGCAAGAAACACAAACATGTGTTGGATTATTTCTTGTTAAGCAAATGTAGTACTGTGAAAGATTGACAGCACGGGAAACTGGAGTCCTCCATTTATCCACACTTCATTTCTATCCATTTATCCACACTTCATTTCTAATATCTGGCTTCGACAGCAGATTGTAACCATAGAAAGGCTATAGACTCTGGGTGGAATGGCACTCCCTTTTGGATCCAGTTTTATAAAAGAAAACAATTATTCACAGAATGCATGTCTTTATTCTTTATTGCACATTTCAAAGTCTCCATGAATACTCATTTGCATGTGACAGCTAATGCTGCATCTTGTATTGGCCAGTAAGAGGCATGATTGCACTAAATTGGAAGCAGCAGGCACAGGTTTTCTTTTAAGAATGGGGGTGGGGGTAGCCAGCCACTCGTACTGTTAAGTCTTCAGCCAACTCTGTTTTAGAACAGTTGCAAGTCTAGTTACTGGGATAATAAATCCCAAATTAACTGAATATGCAGATTTCGCTTCCATTAGGTTATACTCTTTAAATTGACATACTCTTCACTTTGTCTTTTGTTAACAACCCCAACTTTTAAAGCAATTGAGAAGTGGAGAATTGAAAACACTAAACTTGCGCCTCAGGAGTGAAAAATGAGGACAGTAATGTTCCCAAAACTGCTATTATTATTTCTTTTTCCCCTCATTCTTTTTAGATAGACCTGAATAAATACAGTAGCTCACCTTGCATAATTTTTCCAAATGATCTTTTTCTGAGTGATGCACGGGACAGCAGAATCCCAGTAATGCAGAAATTCTTGCCGGCAATCCTTACAATAAAATCTATGTACACAGCAGGAACACAAAATATTTATTTGGTAACACATTCCTATTCCCTTTTGAAATGCATGCAGTTTCAACTCGGAAGCATAGGAAGATATGGAGATAAATACTTCTGTGGTGTCTGTGTAATCCCTTTGAAAATTAGCTGGAGTATAATGGGGAGAAAAGCAGCTCCTTGAAAACTACCCGAAACTCACTCTTTTCTTAAATGTAATCTCCCAGCAAAAGAAGAGAGCGTAGGAACTAGCTGCTCATCAAAGTGAAGAGATTAAGAAAAACACCTTGGAAAGGTTTCCTATAGAAAACAGCAAATCATGATCATTCATTCCCAAAAAGTTAAAATTGAAAGCTGCACTTTTTTTTTTCCCTCCTATTTCCCGACAGCTACAAGGCTTTCATAATTTTCATTAGAAAGCCCTAAAATACCACATGAATTAGAGCTAAAACATCAGAAAGTTTTTCATGCATGCAGCTTAACAGCAAGATTACCTGCAGTATGTCTTTTTCAGCAAGAAAACTATGCAAAACCATTGCATTCCAGTAACAGACAGGACTTACTTTGTAAGATGGATTTCAAAAGATCTGGAGGCTGCTGTTCCTTATAAAACTATGCCAAAGACTATTTAAGTGGCCAGTAATATAAACATTATGCTACTAATACTGAACAGTTTATCACATAAATATAATTGTCTTCTTTTAGAAGAATAATAAAAGCCGAATCCATATGTTACACATTATTTAAAATTGTTTTCTGCAAGATGTATTAATCCCAGCGAAGGAGCAATTCTTCCACTATAGGAGTATAACAGCAGTTTTATTTTATTACATTGTCATTGTTTAATTTGTTTGTTCCCGGTAGTAGTTTCACAGATTTTTATGAACTGTTACTTTTATGGAAAGTCAAGTTACAAATGATGGACGCTGCTTGCTTTCAGGAAAGGAAAGGTCGTGAAGGTAGATAATGTATTTATTTATTTACTTACTGTACTCAACTTTAAAAAAAAAAAAAAATCCCTCAATTCTTAGCAGAAGCTAAAATAACTTGTGGTTTTTAGACCCAGGAGGCACATATTTTGATATTGCTTCTCAGCAACACTGCTAGCTCTGCCGTCTATTCAAATTTGGGAGTAGAATTTAAAGCTTGGAGAAACAACGTTTGGTAGTGATAGCTGTGCAAAGCTTACAGTTTATCTTTACAGAAATGTGATCTTGCAGCTAAATGTTATTTTGTATATTTGTTTTTACGAATGTTAGCTCAATGCTATAACAAAAACTTTTTTTTTTTTTTGCTGAAAACCTCACAATTCTACTAAGTTATTTCCCTTGATTAAAAAACAACTGTTATTTTTCTAGGTAATTTAAGGCTTAATTTTGAATTCTTCTGTTCCAGAATCTAAAACTATTAACTATCGTATGTGAACCCGAACTCTAGATTACTCAGAATGTAACTTAATGACAAGATGAGACTTTAAATAACTTTGAGACAAAAAGCAGCTCTCAAAAATTGACTGTTTAAATGCAACACGGAAAAAGGGCTTAAGCTGCTGAAATATTTTGGGCATGTGCACGTCTGTAAATGAGGCTGAAATATCTCTACTATTTAAACAGGAACAAATCTAAAAATATTTTCATTTAAAAAAAATAATAATTACAGCAGCCTCACCAATAAAAGTCTTTGTAAGCACCTAAAAAGTAAATGTAAAAGAGAGTACATAATGCTAAGTACATGAAGTATTTAAATTACAGTAGAAATTAAAATCAGAGTGAAAGAAAAATTAAAAATATGCTAATATTCCTTTTTCTTTCATAGTTAACTCGTTGTTAATCAAATATGCAAAATACAAGAGAGGCTTTCTGAACTCAAATATGTAACGATTGGTTGTAAGAGCTGAAGGAAATTTCTCTGTGCTAGAAAATGTGCGTTGTCTGCCTTCTTTTAACCAGAGTCTTCATCAGCTGGAATGCCCCCAAGTTTCTTATTTGCTGTCCGTATCCCAATAGGAAGTACATTGCCCTTGCTTGTTGGAATCATGATCAGATCCTACAAACAGTTATTCTGTGATTATTTTTTTTTTTTAATGGATTGTGGTTTGAACATTGTTTTGACCGAAGTTAGTTACCAGCAAAGCTAAATCTCATGTGTGCTCTGTGCTGTACAGCTTTTAGTCTGGCCAGTTTTGATTAAGATATCTTTTACCCAAGGAAAACAAAAACAAAAACAACAGAACAAAGCACAAAATCAATTTAATCTCGGTATACACTCTTCGGGCTGGATAATGTGATATGCATTAATACGTATATATTTGTATGGACAAACAAGGCTGTGTTTAAATAGATGCTAACTCCGGATGTCTGGGGCTTAACGTTGGCTCTCTCCGTGGGCTCTGGTGTCAGTTCATCTCTTTGTGCCCCTGCTTCTCACTGCACCTTTTGTCTGCCTTAATTGCTTCGATTATAAACTTTTTCGCACTCTCACTTTGTGCTTTTATAACGCCTGGCACAATGGGGCATGGATCTGTGGTTGTAATAATCCAGATGATCATATAACCGCTATTAATAATAATAATAATAACAATAAAAGTATTAAACTACCACCACCAATAAAAACAATAATAATCACCATTATGCTATTTTTCCTAAGAGTGTTCATAGCTCCAGCTGTGAAGACTTCTTATTCCAAACTCTATAGAAAGCCAGTAAAAGTTTTACTCAGTGAAGTTTTAAGGATGTATTTATTTATTTAGATTTTGATATTTTAAAAAAAAATCACATTTATTTGCTGCAGTTTGAGAACTAACAAGATGAGTTTCAACATGGCCATGAAAAATCTCATTGTTTCACATTATCATATATATTGGCCTAGACATATATGTGTGAGGTTTCTTGTTTGTTTTGGTTTTTTGCTGTCAAGGAAATTACAGCAACACATTTTTATTTCCTTTGTCTGTGTGACAGAGTGGGATACGCTCAGGTCAAATGGTGAACTCCATTTTATATTATAAATACATTTTAGATTAGGGCATACTTTTTGCATATGTAAGCAAGATTATTAGGAGGTATTCCAGTCGCTCTTCAGCCTGAGAATAGTTGTTGACACTTCATTAAAGAATATCTGGGATATTTTTAACCCAGATCAGTTCAGTGACCCGGTTTATAACGCAGCCTCTGTTATGTAGGTGCAATTCAGGGGACAATGAAGCGCAGTCTGGCAGGTCAAAATGAGTGGGTAGGGGTGAGCAGGAGCATTTTTGACAGACATTAAGCATTGAAGACAGCATCTTGTGGAACGTTGTACTGAAACCATCCAAACAACTGCCCGAGACTGCTAAATGTGGTTGTCTCCTGATTAACCATCTCCTTCCTGAGGAACAATAGAACCTACGTGGGAACCAGGAGGGCAACTGGTGAATGGGGTGGTGGAGCTCAAGCAAAGCATAATACGGGCTGGAAAGGGTCTCTCTGGAGGGACTTGCCATCACTATATGCAGGAAAATAACTTTTTGGGAGACGAAGCAGGAAGGTACTGCCTGGTTGAGCACACCATGAAGCCAGGGAGGAAGAGGAGCCGAGCAGGGCATGGGTGCACTCAGGAGGTTTTATAAATAATCCTGGCTCTGGTGCTTCCAAAGAATCAAACAGTTAGGAAATTCCTATACTAAGCTTGTATTTCAGTCCTGTTGGCCAGGTCTCACTGGGGAATCTAACACAAATCCAGGGCTCGTGCCTGGGAGCACCCTGGGAGAGGCAAGGCTGGGGAAGAGCCAAAACGCAAGAGGAATAGTGAGACAGGAGGAATGGGCATGGAGGGCGTTGGAGAGATCACGATTTGGGAAATGACTAAACTTGGCCCAAATTCATTTGACTTCAAGCACCAGCTGCTGATCTCCTCCCAACAGGCGGGTGCTAGAGCAGAAGAAGCTGCATCCAAGAGTACCCATTGGTAAAAAGGAGTATGCTATATTTGAAACCTCCTCTGCCTCTACTTGATCCACTGGTACCCTTTGCTTAGGAGGAAAAAAACATATTTCACATGCATACTGCTGATTTACTCTCAGAGGGCCAGAGTTCAAATTTTATCCAAGTCAGATACCAAAATATTGGATATTTCTCTCAATTTTGGGGACCCTTAATAACTTTCAAAATTGGACTTACTATTTCCTAAGAACAAAGTTTCTCAGGATATTCTCTGCACCTTCTTAGCCTGGCAGGAGATACCATGAGAACTATCATTCTTGTATTAATTTGGCATTTTAGCTTTAAAGCAGATTCTGTGAGTGGGAGAGGGAAGGTGGAATTTAGATACTTCAGAATTATTTGGCTCCCCATCCATTTATTGCACAAATAGATAATATTCCAGTGAAATCATTAAGACTTTGCTTTTTTTTTTTTTTTTTTTTTTTTTTTGAAACTGTCTTGCCTGTCTTTACTAACTCTCATTTAAAAATAACTTACTGGCTTTAGAACAGATGTGATCCTGAATACCACCTTAAAACTTCTGAGCTTCTTAAAATATGTTGAGCTCCTTACAAACAGAAGGCACCAGATGTCACCAAAGGTGTCCAGCATCTGGTAAGACCAATGCCTGGTTTGTTGTGGCAAGAGACTAAAATCACAGTAATGATGATGATGGAGTCCTTCCTCTCCCAAACCGTCGTATCCACAGAGGGGAATCGTTGGGGTTGAGAGATTAAATTGGGTGAGGAAGCAGTGCCCCATTAGCATCTCACAGCTCTCACACCTGTCACATCTTCTGTCACTCCTGTCCTTACCTCTGTACTAGAATTAAGTGAATGTTTTGCAAGTCTGTCATATTCTGTGGGTTTAGGCAAAATATGGAAGCAACTCCTAAAGGTTGATAAAATTTATCCTTGATAAAATAAAATTGCATGGAACATTTAATATAAAGGAGAAGTGATAGAAGTGTGGGAATTTGGTTTTTTTTGTTTCGTTTGGTTAGGTTTTTTTTAATAGCTTCATAAATATCTATTCCCAATGAAAATAATCCCCGAAGGCAAAGCAGTAAGGAAGCTGATTCGCTTGTCGTGGTGTCAAGTTTGTTCCTGAACTGAAGGATTTCCCATGTACTTAGCAAGTGAGAGAAGTCTGATTAAGGCTAAGAATCTCTTGTTTAATTAAGCTCCTCTATGCCCCTGGAGGGCAAGCACTGTCTTCATTTTACATATAGGTAAACTACACCATAGAGAGGTAAGAGGCAATTCCTTTTCCCTCAGCAGAGCATGTAAGCAAAGGACAAGCATCTCAGCAGGTTCTGGAGGAAATCCTCCCCTTCAGCTTTATGTCATCAATACCTCCTGATCCATGTGGTAGACCTGGAAGAGCTATGTCGACCTTCAAATTTTGGGTGCACGGTCGCTGTATGTGGTCGTGTCTGGGACAGGACAGCACACTGACAGGCAGGGGATTTGGATCCCACCTGCATGTGTTTGATGTCCTTCTCCAGGCTGTTCCCAGAGCTCACCTCAATCTGCTTTGGAGACGATCACAACTGAGCAGTTGGGACTGCACAGATTCTCAGTGGTGGAGTGGGGAGGAAACCCACAAATCACCGTTTCTCACCCCAGGAGAAACCTTCATTTCTCCTAACAGAATTAACAACCCCACTTGTTATTTCTAAAGGCATTTTTTTGGGGTTCTCACACTTTAAAGCTCTGCTGTGATGTAGGTTGCATATTTACTTACCAGGTACAAGCAGTAGAAAAAGAGTGTGCTCACTACAAGAGATTTTTTTTTAAAGGTTATCGATACGTGCTGCATTTTTTTCCCGAAGAAACAACACTGCTTCATGAAGTTGTAATGCTACCGTTCATCAAGATGCTTTACCATCGTGCTAGTATGGTATTACATTAGGTTATTGCAGAATATACGATAACGAGTGCGAGCTCCTCAGGCGCAAGGTCCCACTGAATCCCGTGGAAGTTGTCACCTTGCTATATGCAAGAACAGAGTTGTACCTCCTTTTTCTCCCATGCTTGGTGTAAATATAGCTACTGCAAAGAAAGAAGTTTTATTAGGAAGCTTGCATAATGCTGCATTGAAACTGTGATAAAATTATTGGAAGTATTTTATATTATCCTTTTTTTCTTTCTTTGATACCAGTGTTTTTTTTTGTAGACATCTTATACAGACTGCACTGATTATTGTACCATACGACCCTGTGCCATCAAATAGACTAACACATTAGCTGTTTCTCTCTCTCAGTCTCTTCATGCTTTCTTTCTCTGTGAGTCAAGTCACTGACAGCAGTTAAGTAAATCAAAGTTTATAAGACTTGGGGAAAAATTGTCAAATACTATGCACAAAACCAGCTACTGTATTTCAAAGTTTTGGTTGAAGTAACAATATCAAAGGATCTCTGTCATATGGGAATTTTTTCTCTCACATTCTTGCACTATATACTATTAAAAGGCTTTAGTAAGTGAAGCACAGTAAACCCAAAGTGCCAGTTTATTTCTGGTTTAAAAAAAAAAAAAGCAAAATAGCAACAGAGACAAACCAAAACCAAATGAGTTCTTCCTGTGGAGACGACTCGTGTGTGTGTGTGTGTGTCAGTGTGTTTGTGCTTTGCTTTTTCTTCTGCTTTTCCAACAACAATATTGAAAAAGCAAAAAGCGTTAGAGCAGAAATGCTCTAATTATTTTCAAGTTCTCTGATCAGCTCTCTATATCGTCGAAAGAAAACATTTCAGACCTTTCTTACTAGTGGATTCAGATTGTTTCTTTTCTTAACGTTTGCAGGGTGTCCTTTAAAGAGAAGTGGAGTAAAACTCTGTTGCTGTTTATTTCTTTTTGCATAAGTTTCAAAGAAAGAAAGTCTTTGGCTTTACTCTTCCGGGTCAGACATTTTAATTTGGGGGAGCAGAGGATGGGTAATTTATATTACTTTTTTTTTTTTCTTTTTCCCCAGAAGAAAATGCTCTTTTACAAATGGCCTTTGCTTTTCTCCTTAGTCAATAAATCATGGGAGGCCCCAACCTAGTAAACCTGCCTTGGACTGATGCTTTATAAGCACTTTAGAGTAGCAATTAATCAACGTGCCACTCTTCAGCGCGGAACATGAGTAACAGGGAGCGAGGCAGGTAATGTTTTCTGTAACAAGATAATGGCAGAGCGGTGCCCGCACTGGAAGCTGCCTGCAAACCCGCCTCGCACAGAGGCAGGCATCTTCCTGGGGTTTTTCTTTTCAATCGTAAAATGCAACACAGCCAAAGCCTGGCCCACGGTGGCTGGTGCTCCTTCCAGTCCCCATTGTCATTTAACGGGGTGTTTGATATTGGCAGTCCTCTGCTGCAATGTGAGCTTGCTTTGCTGTACTTTCACCACAGCAAGGTCAGGAACAGTTTGCTCTGCTCCTCAAAAACTATTCTACAGGGACATATAGATGTGAAAGTTTGCAGATCACTCACATTGTTTTGTTCATACACAAACCCAAATTACTCAGGCTTGATTGAGGTATTCTTCTTCCTCAGTAGTGAATTTCTACCTATAGGAATACTTGAAAGCAATTGCTCCCCCAAAGTGAGTAAATTTAGCCTTTAATTAGATCTCTTTCCTTTGTTATTTGATATTTGTGTGTTTATTTTCTTGGTTGTAAACAGGCTACTTAAACAGTGAACTGCAGAGGGAAAGCACAAATGTTTATGGAATAATTTACTGGAAACAGAGGATATGTTTTATGCCAACCGCTGGCCTCAGTCAATGGGAATATTATCACCTTGTGGTATGTCTCCAGTAAAATTGCACCTTTTACCAATATCTGGTTTGATTTAATGCTGGAAAAGGAATGCAAAGCTTTTAGGTTTCGACTATTCTTTATGCTGTATTTTCTCATGAAACAATACAAAGAAAGTAGCTCTTGACAAGTCACATTTTTCTGCACAGTGATCTCTTGTTAGAGACCTGTGAGACTACTGTAATTTCCTTCCCATTACTTTCAATGAATTCCATGCACGTGAAAGAGAAAATGGATAGTGGAGCCTGAGTTCCTGTGCTACCCACTGCGTAGGTACCGAAAGGAGGATGGAGACTTTCCATAGGATTCCTTACATTGTTCCTCTGCTATACATTAGCTTTAATCTTCCACTGAGCAAAATATAGGCATTTGTAACAAAAATAATGAGAGTTAGCCCTTTGGAGACTTGATGGTATGGGTCAGATTTACCTTTCGGTATCCTGATGTAAAACACTGAGATCAGAGGAGTTACACCAATGTAAACCAGGTGTGCATATGCACATACATATATAGAGACAGACGTGTATTTCCTTTCATTTAACAAACATGTATAATTCAGACCTTAACCTCTAGCAAAATAAACTTTTGTTAACTTTAAATTGCTGTTTCTCTCAGGGTTTTTACTAGCAGTGTCTCATCGACTGTAGATAAAGATCATCAGATAACCAACCTTCATGTCTGCACAAAACAACTCACAAGTCTGGCCGCACAAGCATCATGACATCCAGGCACTGAGACTTTACAACAAACTTCTTTTCTGCTTAAAAAAAAAAAAAAAAAAGTGAGCCACCAGAATACATGCATCCATTTCATGCGAATCACATGCACGCTTTTAGGTCTGACCTAGAATGAATTCACTTCTATTCCCAAAGCTATATATACAGTGTTAAGTTATCCGGGGTTAATTTGCTGGGAAAAGGATTAGAAGCAGGTTTGTGTGTTTCTGAGAACTGAGATTTTTGTCTCGGTTGTTTATATGTAGGCATCGAAAGAAATCTGGAAGCAACAGGGTATGTGGAGGAAGAGGGAAAGGGTTACAGCCTCGAGCTTCCCGAGAAGCACAGCTTGCGGTTCTGCTGCCGAGAAGGTTTCTCCATCTGGCAAGCCTCCTGGGATGCCAGACTGGAGCAACCAGTTTGCAGGAGCTGTACAGGGGGACACCTTCCCCGGCCGTCCATCACCACAGCCAGCCCCGTACTGGTGCCAGTATTCTTGCTTCTACCCGTCAGCCTCCTACCAGTCTGCTCCCC
Organism: Tetrax tetrax; assembly: GCA_009806455.1. Lineage (NCBI taxonomy): Eukaryota > Metazoa > Chordata > Aves > Otidiformes > Otididae > Tetrax > Tetrax tetrax. Next base: position 318,865 of record WHYT01017451.1, on the reverse strand, counting down.
GACATGAACCGGCTGTGCGGAGCGGCACGCACGCAGTGGTGGTGGTCATTAAATCTGTTGACGGTGCAAGGATGTCGTAAAGATGTCCTCCAAGTAGAGTGGGTCAGTGTGTGAAGGAGACCTAAAGAAAACATGGGAGAATTACAGCAACAAAGGGAATTCCTTGGGCGGCGTCTTGTCCAGGCTGAATTAGGTTATGGGAAATGAAGGAATACACTTTTTGTGTTTTAGTGCAACACTTCTAAACTGTGCAAAATATGGAGATGGCAGTTTCTGTGAATGTTTACTTACAAGCCTTTTTTCCCCCCTTCCATCCCACGTCCCAAATAGAGTTCCCAGTGACATCAGCAATAAAGAAACGTGCTGAAAAATAGTTCTGCTTCAAGAAAGGGAACGCTTTAGAAAGCAGTTGCCTGTTGAGGAGTTGCATGTCACACCTGGATGCAAAACTGTAACACAGTGTAAAACATCCCTCCTTCGTGCCCAAATTGCAAAGGAGCCTGAGCTATGGCATTGCTGATAGTGCTTCCATACTGTGTGTGTGTGTTCTCTGAGGCATTCATTTGGCTGGCACATTGGAAAATGGTTAACACAGTGAATGTGGGGTGTCATTTTTGTAGTGGAGAATGTGTGCCAGAAGAATTCAACTGTAACCACTAAATATTTGCTTAAAAATAATTTTAACCATCTGGACTCCTTTTTTTCTTATTATTCTTATTCTTCTTTTGAGATGGGGTGAGAAGAGAGTATTTTAATAGGAATGATTTGTGGTTACAAAATGAATTTGGTTAATTTGGTTACCACCCCCATTTATATGATGACTACAAATAGTCCCTAACATCTGAAGTTTTAAAGAACCAGCAGATTTTTCTCTCTTGAGCTTCAGAAGCTGGAAAGGAACTTACAAAAGACAATAAATTGTTCTTGATGGAATAAATAGCTTGTGGGGTTGCTATTGTTCCTCTTGACAATACACTAACATGTGTTAATAGAGGAAGAATTGAAGAGCTTGCGTAGTCCTGGCTCTGCTGCCAGGCTAAATTTTTCCACTTTGGAGCAGGAATCATGTTCCCCGCGTGCGGGGCAGGGAGAACACGGTGCCGGCATTCCCGGGAGCTAGCACCTGCTGCCCACCCTGGCACTGGGAGAGCTTTGGGGAGCCTTCTGCAGAAATGGCGCGTGCTTTGGAGAAGACCTGAGAGCAACCTGCAAACCTTGGCTCTAGGAGAGCCTTCTCAGAGTTGACGTTTCAGAGATGGGCTGCCTGAAATTCTTTTCCTTGGTCAGAATAAGGATGCTGGCTAAAAGCAGGGTCGGAATAAGAGTTTTCATGTCTCTAATACTTAAGGGTTTGGGGGTTTTTTGGCACATTTTACTTAAGAACGTTCACCTTGTTTTTAAATATTCAAAGTTCAGTGATGGATTTTTTTTTTGGTTCTGAATCCAGTTAAATATAGTTAAATAGAGTTGGTAGATGTACATGTTTCTATGTTCTCTGCATCTTGCCTTAGCATATTAAAAGAATGTTTTATGGAGCCTGCTATAAATACATCTGTTAAAAAGATTTTTATCATACTTTGAAATGCTTAGGTCTTAGCAGCTACCTTTGTACACCAGTGACAGACTGGTAAATGTGCACAGGAGATGGGATAAATTAATAGAAAACAGGTAAACTTGCATGTAGCATTCTTGCTTTAGTAGCTCTCGGAGATACTTTTCCTCTGTTTTCTCAAACACTGCAGCACTGGTTTCATCCAACTCGTTGTACATTACGAACAATTTAGTATCGTTTCATTTAAAATATGCACGCTTTATACCGAGAGTAAATGTGTAGCCACAAGGTAAAATTAAAAAAAAATATATTAGTCTCATCATTAAAAAAAAAGCCTTTAAAGTTTCCATTATCCATTATGTCAGGTAGCAAATATCTTCTCAATGTAACTCCAGACATTAAATCTGTCAAGAGGCATGCAGTAAAATAAATGTCTGGGATACCTTCATAAACAAAAATCTTATTTCCATAATTCATACAGCTGGCTGGCATTTATTGGCACGTCAGGTGCAATGGGGACATTTCAGGAACATTAACATGTACAGCATCATTTGTCAACAAAGCAACAATGTAAGCAAATCGTTCAGAACTCATACAGATTTACAGCTTTCTCTGCCAGCTGCTAATTACGGTGTGCTCTGCCTATTTGGTATGGTCTTTTTTATTGGAAAATGACAAAGGGGTTATGGTATCCCAGTTTGGAATATAGATGCGCTTTTAGTAATAATATGAGTGGTAATATGACCGCACAGCCTGGAGTTTTGATCTAGTTGCACTAGTCTTATAATTGACCGGTTTTGATTGATGGAGGACAAAGGGAAATTCGCAGTGGTATTTACTTACTGATAGAAGTAACCTCTGCAAACAAAGAAATAATAAAATAGCAGAGAGCAAAAGGAAGTATCTTTGCTTTAATACTGTTTTTTTCCTCCTGAACATCATAGGGAAAATTCAGTCCTCACTGAAATGCTGATCTGTTCATGGAGTAATTTTTAGCAAGCCCTATAAGTTACAGACTGGCAAATTTACTTAGAATATTACTGAATCTACTTCGATAAATAAGAATTAAACTTCCAGCATTTTAAACAATGCAAAGGTTAAATAAAAGCTGACAATTCCATCTGTAAGGGCCAAAATATGTGCTAATTCTCTGCTTTCCACATCCTGTGTCTGTCTGTCTGTATTTCTCTCCCTTTATTTGTTCAAGTGTGTGTATTTATGAATATATGTGTTTTTGCAAGTTAATGACAGCAAGTCAGTTTTACTTTTTTTTTCCCAAGCTGCGGCAAGTTTGCATTTCAATCTCATAAAAATATAATTAGTAGAGCTTTATGCTTCAGATGTATAAATTAAATATGCTTTCATAATTATTATACCTGTTATTCAGCCAAAGGTAAGAGGATTCTATTAGCTAAATACGTATTTAGACACCTAATAAAATTCCTTATTCAGTTCTAGTTCTTAGTTTCAGTTCATGAACAGTAACTGCTATTCTGAGTTAAGATCTTGACCATTTAATTTTTAAGAAAAAAAGTAATTAGACCATATTATGGATTAATCCCTTGCCAATTTTCATTTTTTAAATCAAAGTAATTTTAGACTTGGGAACTACATAATTTTATGCAAAGAAAGTGTGTTTTGCCAACCTTATTAAAATCTTTACAGACCATATTTTCTATAGGCTTCCAAAAATTATCCCACAAAAATGTGTGGGTGCACCCATCTGTACACATGAATGGGCAGCTAGGAGCATAATTATCCAGTTTTGCACGTGCAAATGTAGGTGTTTAAGCGCAAATTAGCTGACCCCTAGAATCTGGTGGTGCATTATGCAAGCTGATTAATAACATTCCCTTGAATTCCATAATATAGGTTAAAATCCCCGAAGATTTTTTTTAGAGACAATAATAACTTTGCTGTATAATAACTGAGATTACTAAAGTCATTTAAAATGTTACTGACGCAACAGTAAAGTGAAGTATAGCTTAGTGCCAGTATTTGGGTGTTATTTTGGTTATAACTGCTATATGAGTCCTTCAATATAATAAACTCTATTGGCTCCGGCTCCGGAGCGATTACTGTTTGCCACTGCTTCTCCCGAAGCGAAATGCACATGTTCCTAAAGGAAAAAAAAAATAGTGCATCGGGATTATAAAAAAATTGACCATCAATCTAAGTTTGTATGAGCAATCACAGCCGCTTCCGAAGAGAAGTTATTTTGTATTAGAAGCAATTTACCCAGCTGGAAGAACAAAGATATCTGCAAATGTTGAAGTGACTGACTTCTAGCAGATGCTTAAAAAAAGTTAAAAAGCCAACTACTTCTGAGGTGCCTGGCCTTGATTTCAGAGCTGGAACTGTAAAATATGATGAAGAGCTCTTCTAAATGATGAGGAAGTTCACCGGCACCTTGGCTTTCTCTTCCCTACCTACTGGTGCTCTCACCCACCACTGCCCTTGCAGGCTCAGCAGTTTTCTAGGAAAGGGGAGCAGTTGCAAAGCTTCTTGAATGAGGCAAGGAAATTGGTGGCTGCATCACCTTGGTATTAATTGCATGACTATTCTGGGAGAGTAGGCATAAGGATCAACCTCAATAGAGGCTTTGTGGGGTGAAGGAAGAAGTCGGACGTGAGAAGAAGGGATGAGACTTAGGGCGTTTGAAGGGATATGAGCTTCTTGGATGTGGGGCTAAACTGTGTCTTTGTGTTGCTGTAGGGGTTTATGGATAATGAGGAAACAAATATTTTTCAGAGTTTTAAAAAGTAAAGGTTGATGACTGGTGGAACTCACAATTACCTCCAACACAGTACCCAAGTGCGACAATGCTGCTGAAAGTCCTGATAGACCAAGACCACTTAACAGAAAACTAACTTTACACTGTAATTTCAGATTGCTTGAATTTGCTTTATCTGTGACATTTTTCCATTTGTGTTCATGTCACTTGAAGAGGAAATTTAGGCATTCCTTGATCCGTAAAGATTGCTTTTCTTCCTGCTCCCTTTGATTCCACTTGCCTAATAATAATGGGCATTATCTTATATCCATATTTAATTTTATTATGTCACTAGTATTGCAAGAAAAGGATGTTCTTTTCAAACATTGTAATGCATTTAGTATTTCACTAGTCATCAGTTAAATCAATTTTTCCCTTTATTGGATCTGAATTATAAATCAACTAGTCATTGTATGGGATACTGTATATGAATGTACAGTATATCATTATGATGTATCCTATAATAATGTCTCTTAGACATGAAAACTAAAGATGGTGGTTTAAAGTGCTGAGAGAGAAAAAATTGGAAACATCTGTTAGTAGGAAGTAGAGAAGACTTTTCATTAAAGTTTGTCAAGTGTATTTTATAGGAAGAACACAGTGGGCCGTATTCTGCCGCCCCTTACATACATCCATCCCAGTACCCAGCGTGTTATTTCTGTCTCGTGCAGAAAAGCCGATATATGTCGGAGACACCGAAAAGCCAACGCACTACTTTGGATAAGGCATGATATAGCAGCTCGAAAAATCAGAGACTGAGGGCAGAGTGAGGATTTGCAAGTTTTATGGAGAAAAAGATAGAGCACACTACAATGCAGCCAGTGTCTTGATTTTAGTCTGTGCAGGGATAATGACAGCTGCGTTGCTCTTATGCTGAGTATATCAGCAAGCTCATGCGGAAGACGTAGTGTGGGACAGTTTTGGGTAAAAAACTCTTTTATTTCCACTTAGTCCCTATTTTCAAGAAGATGAAGTCTTCAAAATTAAAAAAAAAAAAAAACAACAGGAGGAGGTCAAAGATAAGGTATTTGAAGGCATCCAGTCAGCAGATTTCACCACCCAAGGTACTGTGGACAAGCTGACAAAAAATGACTAAAAACTTCCAGAGCAGCATGCTTTAACTTAATTGTACTGTAATCCATTTAAGCAGACTTAACTTAAGGAAGCTCAGCAAAAGACATTTTCCACAGACACAGGGACAGCACTTTGGGGTGGTGTTGGCAGTGGGGATGTTGACAGCACCCAGCCGATGGGTTACTGCTCCCCCTGTGTAGACCCCACGCAGATGCGGGTGCTACCAGCACCACCTCGCAGTCTTGTCCTGGGGGTACTGGGAAGAAAACACAACAGCTGCATGCTCATCTCGTTCATGGACCACTTTTGCACGCTACCAAAGGCATGGATGAGCGTGTGCACGTGTGTGCTTATCACTTTATGACTACCCAGCTGCAGCGTACACCACTCAGTCAGGTGTAACAGCTTAAAAGCCAATATTTCACCTCACCTTTGCAATCTTTTCCCCACTTCTTCCTGCACTAAGCCGTCTCTGAGCCCCGCCATTTCCCCGATGATATCCAGAACTGTAAAATCAGATATAGCAGTTGCAGGGCCTGGTGCGAATTACCCCCGAGTCAATAGAAAACAGAATATTGCTTATTGATTTGGTCTAGCCTGTTGTGTAGTTGATGGAGAACAAACTAATAAAAAAAAAAAAAAAAGAATCAATTGGAAGCTGGCTGTGGGCCTCAATGAGTCATATGAAGTAGGTTTCTGATATCCTTTATCATCACGCACAGCCAGCGAAACAAGAGTGCTACTGTCTTCTGCTGGCGCGGAGAGTTACCTCAGGCTATTCTGAAAAATGCTTTTTTCTTATTTTTAGACCTGAATCGGTCTGTGCTAGGAAATGTATTCTTGTGAATACAGATCCCACTTTGTTGTAATGCCCATGGGAAGGCGGTAGTGTAACCTGTTTGGTTGCAGCTGCAGACCACCTGTAGAGAAAGTCAAATTAGGGAGAGACCCCACTGTTCTTTGCATTAATGCTTTTTGTGTTGTGGCTTGACTCCCCCCTCCCTCCCCCTTCCGTGTATCTTTCTCAACTGGGGACACAGAGAACACATTTTAGACCTTCTGTCCCTTTAAGGCATCTTGTGATTGAAAGAAGATTTGAAAGAATGTAAAAACTCCCCGGTCACCAATGAGTGGTGGTGCGCAAGGAGTCTTAGCACTTTTAGGATGACTTTTCCTCTTGGTCTTCTTGTAGGTTTGGTGGGTGTAGGGTTTGGGGGGGAAGTTGTTTCGTTCTGCGCTCAACGAGTACATTTAAATCTCTCCCAAGTAATCTGCGTGTTAGGGGAATCTTCTGAGTTTTGAATGAAAAAAAGTGGTTGTCAAGAATTAAAGCTCTAACTTGCCGTGCTTTTTGTTCCATTGTTTCTAAATAAAAGACTGGGTGAACAAAAGAAAATGGAACAACTCAACGCGCAGTGCCTGCGTATCCTGCGTATCCACACAAAACCGGCTATGATCTCACTGATCCCGCTTAATGATACCGGAATTCCCTTTACATAAGGATTTGTCTGAGTCCAGGGCAGAGGCACAGCTAGGCACATAAACCAACTGGTTTGAGGAGATTATGTGTCCTTGGTACGAGAAATAGTTTAAGTTAGTTCTCCTGTTATCTTAATTGCAACTGCTTAACACTCCTGCTATCTGTAGCTTCTCATTAGATTAAGATTTATGTCTTTCCCAGGTAACATTTTGTTGCATAATGACACACTTTATGTCACATAAAACCTGCCTGTACGGAAAATTTCATGGAATTGCTTCTTTTCAACCCATTTCTTCACAGATGAATCCCACTGTTTTACTAATCGTCGACATACTAGTTAACACAGGCAGAATTTGTAGATGAAGGTAATGTCATCAAGCGTTGCCTGATTTTAAATTCCTTCCTCTCACTGGTGGTATCAATGTTCACTGCAAAGACACTGATGATACTGAATTTAATTGCTGTTTACGTGTAGGGTCATGTGTATTCTCCGAGAAGTTTCTGTGTAACTTTTCCCTAATTGAAATTAGACTGAAGTCTTGCTGTGTACACTGCGACTTAATGGTGACAACGTTGAGCCAGCTTCGAAGCTCAGATGCATGGCACGCATCCCAAGAAATCTGCTATGATGCTCCCACATACATCTATGCATATTTTTATGGTACAAGAGACATAAGGTGTGGAAAAGGAGCAGTCTCTTTAAGGGGGATGTGGCAACCCTATCTGCCAGTCATCCTGCCTCTGCTGTTCTATTCCTTTTACAGCCATTCTGCCTTTCTGGTATCTATAACATCTTCACACACGTGTTTAATGTCTGCACAGCTCTTAAAATCCATGGGAAGGTGAGGTGCCATAAGAGCAATGGACCAGTAGCACTGGTCCTTTGTAGAAACACTCTTTGGCTGATTTGGGGATACATTGCTGGCTGATGAATGGCCGTCTTGTATTCTAGATAACATAATATATGATCGACACAGTCTACAAACCATTTTGGGAGTCGGTCTGAAGCTCACAGCCGCTGTGTGATGCAAGGGCCCGGCGCTGCTGTTGGCTATAATGACATCTCACTGTGAAATACCTGCAGGGATGAATTTTGACTCCATGCAAGGGCAGACCGGTGCACCCTCTCCTCTGTAACGCCTACGTAGAGTATGGAAAACTAACTTCTCACTAGTAGAAGTGTTTTGACTGGGAGCTTGATTTATAGCGGCTCATAGAATTGCCATGTGTAACAAGCAATGTCCTTGAACATTTTTCATGAGCTTCTAAGTTACTCTTTAAAAAGCATTGGTTTTCCTCATAAAAATCATTAAACTTTTTAAGGAAGTAGTAGTACTCTAGGTTAGCAATCATCACAGTGCTTTAAATACTAGTGGATAATTAACGACGTGAATAAATTAAATACATTTCAGGTATAATAGCAAAGTAGAGGAAAACCACTAAATATTAGCAGAGCTCCAAAATCTAACTACTTTTTGTTGCATGCTGGTTTAATGACTGTGATTTAAAAATGTGCATAATTCCAAAGATATCACGTGTTTCACATAATAAAAATTACTGTGACATAAAATATATATTTTCTTAAAAAGTACTTGTAATATCAAAAGGACTGTGAAGTATTAGCCATTTAATACAAATTTATCTTTTCTTGCAGATGATTACATTTTCATTTTAATTGCTCACATTTCCTGTTCTGATCTTAATGTTTTATAGTAGGCAAGACATGCCACAAAGGAAAAAAAAAAAGAGATTTTATTTGTTAGTTAACAGTCTTCAGAAGTCCTAATTTGGCCAATGTGTTCTGCTGCAAAGTCTTGGAATGCTGTCTTGCAGTTTCAAAAGTGATCTTATTTGGCTTCCCAGAAACTATTATGCCTGGAGGATGCCACAAGAACAAGGGCTGCCTTGTTAACAAGTAGAAAACTCTCAAAAACATGATAGAATCCTGATATAAATCATAATTTAGATGCACAGAGCTGTGTTCACAACCACAGTAATGTAATTCATTTACATCTAGTTATTACTTATCTCCACCCGAACTACTAAGTTCAGGAATGCAGCTGCCTTGTGCCTTGTGACTCGCGGGGGTTAGGGAAGAATGACATCACCAAATTTAAGCGCATTACCATGCTGACATAGTGGCACCTTGTTTTCCCTTCCGCAGATAGAGCAAGGATTGTGTGCTACCCCCCGTTCTTCCAAAGAATACCTTTTTTCCCTTTCAAGCAGCTGCTATATGAAGGGTTGCAAATGTCACTTCAACTAATGATGAATGATGCTTGACCCTTGGACCTGCTACTATGAATTTTATGCAATGCTAAATTAATACGAAAGATCTCTGCTAGAAGACTTCAGCTATTATGCATGCGGCATAAACGATATGTTAAACAATCCAAATTTTTTTCTCATAACCATGGTAAAATGCAGAGCCACTTTAACGTTTTGATGTGTATTACCACTTCAGATTAGTATCTTTTAGTTCTAGAAATATTTTTGGTACGCTAATCAATTTGCGAAAAACATTGTCAAAAGGGCAACTGGCCCACATGTCTTTGTTGTTCGCGTTTGAATATAATTAATTATGTAAAGCAATAGTTAGTAGGAGCTTAACAATTAGTAGAATCTGTCAAATAGTCACACAGAAATTACTAACTAATTGAACTACTGGTCTTTTATTGTTTCAGGAAGCTGTACAGTGTCATTCTTTTATCTCATAACTTCATTATTATCGCACATCGCATTTTTTGAGCAGTATATGCTTCCTAGTAGACTAATATATAAATAACCCTCCCGGTAATGTCACAGTGTGCAAAAGTGTTTGAAATAAAAACACCTGTTTTAATTAGTGTTCAGATATGTGCAGTTAAAACATGATAATCCTCTTGCAGTGATATGACATTTTTAAAGCTTTGAATTTCCATCTGTATCTTATATTATGATGTTTCAGGATTGTCGTGAGTTAATTATGTTAACTTCGGAAACATTGCTTGCATTTAGAATGAAAAACTTCAGCTTGAATAACCAGGAAAGCAGATGCTATCTTTCTTGTCAACTGCTTTGTTGTGCGTTGCCTTGAAACTTTTTATAAGATTCTGTATCCAAAAGGAAGTATAAATCTCCATCTATTTGAAATGTTACCCTAATCTAATCGATATTTTAATATATTTCTTGTGGGAGGAACCTGAATGTATCTCAAGGAACAAAAGACATGAAAATCTCTTATTTAATGTTAAAATCCTCCTGTTATTACAAGTCCATTCGCGGGACTAATTTGTAGAACAGGAAAAAAAGCATGTAAAGTTTAAAAATTTTTTTGAAGCATATCTTTTCTCTTGTGAAATATATGCCTGTAACTTTAGGTGGAATAAGAGGAATTGGAAATACTATGATTAGAATGTACATCTAGATAAATCTGGCAAAAGGGAAAGGTAGGCACAAGTATACCATTAATCTAGTAAATCTGCATTAGGTCCTACCTAATGCAGCAAGTGAAAACGCAAAAGGTGGATGTGTGTGTGAGACGGAGGAAAAGGTACGATGTTAGAAATGATTCGGTGGACGCGTGAGAGGCCATGTCTCCTCCTTTCACGTGAGACTGCGAGGCGTGTGTGACAAATGGAAAACATCATGCCACTGAGTCACCGTATTTCATTACACCCCTTCTTTGCCAAGGAGGAACCATAAACCTCGCCAAGAGTATTTACATGTGCCCGGGTGTATTTATGCATCTTCTGAGGCTCATTAAGAGAAGGTATAGCTGTACACGCGGAATTGCACATGACAGGGTGGATGGAGTTACGTTTTTGAGCCCACGCTGGCTTTGACATGTCAGCCTTTAGGTTAAACAGACCAGACCTGAGCAAGGTCTCAAATATTTTTGTGTCTCAGGTCTTAATTGCACCAGTCATGCAATTACAGGCATTTCATGAACACAGGTTTGATCATAAACTTAGGGCTTCTATATTTTTAAAAGCATCATATTCCCCCCCCAAAAGTACTTTAATTGTTGTAAAAATGTCGATGTTTGTTAGTAGATGGTCTACGAGAGAAGCTAAAACATGCAGACTAGCACATGGCTGGATCAGGACATACTTTAGTATCTGGTTCTCAGCTGGTGTGGCTTCAGACTGAAGGTAGCTCTGAAGCTGATGAATTTGTATGAAAAAAAGTGTACTTACCAAGAATCTTCCCTATTCAGGGCAATATGTGATTCTCAAAAATGCATAAAAATATTTGAAAATTCATATTAATATTAACGCTATTATTATCAAAGGACATTTCGTTAACATTTGAAAGTCCTTCAGTGCACTTGAAGATATATTTGTTTTAGCAAGTTATATAATCCCCTCCTGTTTAAAGTTTTGTTTTAAACACATACAATTATCATCTTATATGCCCTGATTCAGTAAGCACTTAGAAGCCTTCCTATCTTTAATAGCATAGCTAGTCCCGCTAATATCCAGGGAATGGAATTAGAGCTTCAGATATTAGCAAAAAGTAATGCAAATGTGAATTAAGCAACATGGTTTTGAAGTAAGTTGACTGAGGACTTTTTAGTTCTTAGGCTGAATGCAAAAGTTTGACCAAAAAAAAAAATCAAAGCAAGCATTACTGATACTAATAATTATTTTTAAAGTATATAGAGTTGAATATTTTAGACTAGTAACTAGAAGGCATTAGGCACTGAAATAACCTTCTAGTAAGGATAGCAAAGAAAAATCCTAACAGCTTTTAGACAAGGCCATCAGCAGAAATATAAAATATATACAGGCATAGATAGAGAGACATATATATGTGTGGACATAGAGAATAAAAAATAGTATTGTTGTTCTTCAGCATGTAGGTCACATTAACAAAAACACATTAATTTTCCCACATTGTAGAATATAAGTGTTTCCAAGCCAATGAGTCACTTGCATGGATCAAATATATATTTGTACCTCTGTCTTTCCTAATGTAACTTCTCTATACAGTTAACCTGACATCTAAGGTGGGACTCTGCTGCTGAAAACTCTCACTGCCTCATGTCTCTGCGGGAACGTACATGACATAAGCGATATTCTCTGTCCTACCTAGGGTCACACATCATATAGTCAATAACAAATTGTTACCTTCAGTAACAATTTCAGCCAAAATTTCCTGAACTGAACCGGAGGATATGAAGCGTGAATTATTCTTATGGCCCAAATGCAGACCTGGATTCTTTGGCTTGTTTTTTTCAGGACTACTCATTTTATTGCTAATAGAGAAAATAAGTAATGCCTGAAGGCAAGTTGCAAGTATTAAAGCGCTAGTTTGAAAGTATTTAACAAAACTGTCCTTTCATTTTGAATAACTTGAATAAAGTGTTTAAATGACCTCTTCCTAACCAGAAGAGAATATAGAGAAGAAATTAAGCTTTATTGGTAAATTAAAGTCCAAATCCCATGGTCGATGAGAGATATGGTCCGTTTGAAATAGTTACACTTTCAGACTTTCTCTTCTACAATCAGCGGGTGGAGACCAACATAATCCAATTAATTGTAATTCCCTTTTGTGGCACTGGTACAGTGGTGAATGATATAGTAAGTCCATTGAAGTCTTATCTTTGGTCAGATAATCCAAATGGATTCATATTATGAAACAGTCCTTTATAAAAGTTCTGATGAACAGAAGTATTTTGACTTTAGTGCACCGAAAGATAAATTCCATACAAAATAAAATGTTTTGTCCTTGACATTTACAGGGCTTGTATATACCTGATTTCATGTAAGAATACTTATTTCAGCTGGCTTCTTTTAAAGAGCCCTTTCATTAAAAAAAAAAAAAAAAATCCAGAATTTGTTCTCTGGACATCCTACAAATTGGTGTGCAAGAATGGAGATTTAGATGCATGAGTAATATTTATTCTTGCAAATAGTCTCATTAAAATAAATGTGGTTACAGATAATAGGAATATAGGTATAACATTTTGAGAAGTGTTTGAATTTCTGTATTTCTAATAAGGCAATGAACTAATATTTCATTGATAATCCTTACAACTGTAAACAAATCGTATATGTATGTTCCTGTTCCGTATTGCAAGTGGACTAGGTGAATTTCTTAATTTTAGCTCAAGCTTTGATCTATTTACATTTGGAAGTCATTTACATAAAGGAAGTCATAATGATCTTTATTGTTTTGTTAATTATTTCCTTTGATTATTGAAACTCACTCACTGAGGCACCAGCTTATTGTTATTGGGGTCAGTCCCAATAATATATTTAGCTCCGTGCATTAAGTAAGGATTGGGTGGTATTCTAGTTTTTTGAATTGTTTTTTGTACAGACCCTTTCAGTCTAACAGTCACTGGAGACAGGACTGATTTAATGCTTCACTGGTCTGATCCAGTGCTACAGATTTTGTATTTCTCCTTTCCTTTAAAGTTGCCTATAGCAAGCCCATGTTATGGCGGGAGTGTTTTCACTTGTAATATGTTGAAATCTCATATTCACTAACGGATGCTGCAATACCACTTGTAGTAGACAACACACTACACCATATAGTGAGGTCAGATCTTTTCAGAGTGTCTCAAAACCACTTGTTTTTTCTTTTTTTCTTTTTTTTCTTAAATTGTCTGGTTGAAATTTAATACAAAGAATTTTTTACCCTTTGGGGTACATTACATATGAAATAATTTATGACCCATGAATCACAAGAAGGCAGTGAATTAGGTTTCAGATAAGTCTGCCAAATATTACAAAATGTTGTGTACAGATTTTTGGGCTATGAAAAGGCTTTTGACAAGAATGGAAATAGAAGCAGTGTTAGAAACAGCAAGAAGGGGAAGAACAGAAGAGCTATATGACAGAATCCTAAAGCACTCTGAGTTAGTAGTACAATTAAAAAGCTAGGAATACCAACATATTTTTGAAGTATGAAAATGGGACAGAGAGTCGTTGTCCAATTCCTTTCTCTATTAGATCTTGAAAGCCTTCAATTTATTTAAAATGTAGATTTGTGGATGCTGATAGACAAAATTCAGATAAAAGACCTCACTCTTAATGGGAAAAAAAGAAAAAAATCTCTCAAATTAAATTGCAGAGAAGCTTACGGGAGAGCAATTACACAATAAAAAATGTTAATAACAGATTTGAAGTCAGAAGGGAGATATTTACCTGACTAATTTCTGCATACACAACATACAACTAAGCAAGGATGATCAAGTTGAGAGCAGAATTCAGAATGGACTTTTGCCTTTGAATAGTAAAACATATAATGAAAAGTAAGTTCCAGATCTAGACAAGTTTATGTTCTGCAGTTTAGGGTATATGAAATAGAAATACAATCGTCCACCTAGAAAATGGAATAAAATCCATTAACTGGCATAGAGAAATGAGAAAGTCATTAGTCTGATTCAGAGCAAAGAGGGAAAAATAAACAGAAAGGAAAAACAACATAAAGTGTGCTCTAACTGCTAGGAAGGAGCTGAAGTTACTACTCAACAACTAAGGAGAAATAATTAAATGGAGGACAGAATCTTACCACTGTAAGGCAAATGTAACTCTCATGCTGCATAGCAACTTAATTTCTCCGAGTTGCAGAAAGTTTGCTGAGCTCCATCCTTGCGCCTGGGCAACCTTGGCACTCTGAAGCTGAGAAACCTCCCCACCGTAGGAGGTGGGTGGGAGTACCTCCATGCTCTTTTCTTGTCCCTTTCTTTAAACCCTTGGGAGTATCTTGACCCTGAAGAATGGAATCATTTGGCCCTGCAGGTTTCAGTTTCTCTTTGTTAACAAGTCATGTCCAAGTGAGTCTCTCCAAGTACGTTGATCTGTAGACAGGTGATCTATTTATTCTTAGCGAGCTTTCAGCTCCATTTTGAGGGGAAGTAGTCTATATTTTAAATAATTCTTTTTCCCATATGGAATAGTTGATTCAGCTAATTTTAATGAATTTTAAAAATACTTGTAATTGTAATCCTGTTACAGTAATTATTGCTTCAAATCACAATGACAGAACACGCTAAGTCAAAACTAATATCTGTGTCATCTAACATGGCAGCAGATATTGGCAGTGAATGATGTATAAGGGATAATACATGCCACCAAAAGGATTCTCCTTTCTGTACCACTGTACGTGTTTATGCTTCCAGTTTCAGACAGCAACTGATAGCATAGAAATTTCCCCGACGCAGCGGCGTCGCTCGCTGACCACTTTTCTAAACCTTTGAACTACTCTGTGTGCTTTCATGATGTACCATTTCTGAACTTCTGGAAAGCACTGGATCTTGTTCACAGAAACAATGGGATAGTTCATCCCTCTCTTACTCTGCCAACTTCTGTGGAGTTATGCGAGGATGAATATGACCCAGTGTGCCCGAGTACAGAAATCTTTTATTTTTCTGGGGTAGATTGAGATTTAAGTTAGCAGTACTTGGTTGTTCCAGCATGCCCCCAGGTCAGTGAACTGTCATTTCAGAGAGCTGGAGTAAACAGCTCTGTGGATGCAGAGATGTTCTGCTTTTTAGCTTAAGTTGCTCAGTAATTTGCGCCTGGGCTCTCTGGAAATATGTACTCTGATAATAAACAAACGCTCAGGCATTATAACATCGTGGCTTAAATTTTCTGTTAAAAGGACATGCCATGTTCCTCTAGCAGAGAAGGAGTAATGCATGCAAGCTTTATTTTGCTGACTATATCCTTGATAATTCATCAACAGTAGCATTGGATGGATTCAGCAGAAGCTTCTTAGAAATACACCATCTACAAAATTTAATGATTTGCTTAGCTGACGTGTTCTTTGGTTTGTTTAACCACTCTTGGAAGTGAAGGGCCAGGCGGTAGGTGCAGACAGGACAATGGACCTCCCAAACTTAGCAAGGAAGAGAGGAGGAAGAATTATTTAGCTGGGAGAGAACTCACAAAAATATATCTGACTGAGGAAAGGGTTGCTTTCCATGAGCTGAAGCTTCTGCTGTACTATTTAATCAAAGTTCAAGGGACTGTATGCACTTTGGAGTGTGTATATAAAATGCAATACCAGGACGGGATTTATTGAGGAGGAGGAAGCATCATGTGCCGCATCGCCGAGGGGTGAGCTCCTTGTCATATGATGAGCAAAAGCCTTCACCACCTCACAGCATCCCCTTGCTGTGTTGTCTCCAGACACCTCTGTGCTCTATTACTGCTCTAAATTAAGCACAATCACTTTGAAAGAAGCTGTTTGTCCAATATAGCAGCACTTTGCAGTAATTTTGAGCTCACTTCGTTCCTGGGTGGGATAAGAAGGCTGCTGTGTCTCTACACTGGTGACCGGAGAAGCTGTGGCTTGTAAAACGTAGGTAGAGTTATCAAACACACATACCTTCAGTGTATAAATTAATGTTTGTTCTGTCAGCCATGAGAACAGCCCTCACAGAGGTATTTAGTGATGAAAGAGAGTACTGATGCAAGTGAAGAACTTCTAATTGAGTCTGTCCTTTCTTTTTTTCCTATTGAAGACCATGAATGACCAGTAAATTATTTTTGAACAATGTAACCATTAAAAAATAAGAAGAAGAAGAAGAAAAAATAAAAGAGGTGTCTCCAACTTTGAGAAAGAAGAGGAAAGGCATTGGACAGTTTGTCTTTTCCTAGTATTTGCCCACCGTGCAGGGCATTGCCATCCCAATGCTGCTGTGTGCAGCAGGGAAACAATGAAAAATGCAGCGAGCAATGTTAACAAACGTATTTCAGTATGAGACTCAATCAGATACAACTCACCAAAGTCTTTAGAAAGTTTTTTGAGGCACAACCTCCACAGTAGACCAGGCACTGCTAGCTGTGTTTGCAGGAAATTGCTTGCCACGTAATTTGGGGTCGTCCATCACTTGCAGGAAGGTGTAACACCCTAAATGAAGTAGGGCTTCTGAATCTGGTG
Organism: Tetrax tetrax; assembly: GCA_009806455.1. Lineage (NCBI taxonomy): Eukaryota > Metazoa > Chordata > Aves > Otidiformes > Otididae > Tetrax > Tetrax tetrax. Next base: position 302,107 of record WHYT01017451.1, on the reverse strand, counting down.
CTCTGGGATTTAATGGCAGCATGGGCAAAAGACAGCATTTAGCTGGGAAAATGTTTATATAAATTAGCTCAAAAGAAAAATGAACAAGCAGTGCTCTCAGATAACTGCTTTTTGCTCTCAGAGAGTAGTACCAGGCAGGGTGTGTGGCTAGGGGAACCACATCCATTTTTTTTCAAAACTGAGCTCTCTGTACTGCCTTGGTTGATTTTCTTTTTTTTTTTTTTTTTTTTTTTTTTTTTTTTAACTTGGCATTTGTTCCTTCTAGCAAACATTTTTAAAAACTCTCTTTTTGCTAGAGGGAAAATTGACACCCTTTGCTTTCACGATGATACATTCCTAACACGTTTCCTTGAAGAGCTGGAAATGGTGCAAAAATCTGGTAAGATAAGTCTCTATAAAGCCTTAGAAGTCAAGCATTCCACTTTAGACATTTAAGACAAATGCATGGCAAAAACAAGTTGTGTTTTTTTTAAGGTTTCTACTTAAAGTTCTGTGCCAAAGCTACAGTACTTATACATTTTCTAAATGTGTTTTAAGCAATAAGTTGTACAACATTTTTAGAACATGTGTTAAGCTATTTCTCTAAGAATGAAGCTCTTAACAAAACATAAGCACTCTGCATGAGATCTTAGCAGCAAAGTGCTTAAAAGATAAAGTAAGAATTGGTACCATGGGAAGAACACCAGCTGTAGAGCACACAGGTCCATTATGAGAAGTATGGTAGTGGGTAGGGAGAAAATGATTTAATCAGGAGTAAAACCAATTTTATTATAAGGGCACGCAGGGGGTGTGGCACCATAGTGAGAGGGACATTTCAAAATATCTGACAGATTTCAACAATGTGAAAACCCACCCTGTTCTTTAAAGTGACAGTAAACCCCATCAGGTCTCTCTTTTTGATGCTATTGTTAACAGTTGACTGTTTAAAGCTGGCCTGCTAAGATGCTGTCGATCTAGTTCAATAGTGTGTGGCAAAATAAAAGGCTAATTGTTGAAATACGATCAATCAAATATGATCTCAGAGTCTAAAGAAGATCCCCTCTGGTAACTCATTTGAGATCAAATCATTACTTTTATGATTGAGGTAATTCAATGGGAAAAAAAAAAAATAAAAGAGTCTTGAAACCAAAGAAGCAAGCGAGACAACTAACTGAAATGCACAAGTCTGCCTTTGTTCCAGCTTTGTCTCACGATATTCCAAGTTAAAGCATTGGGTCCATTCCTTTACTTGTATACAGTTCCTAAATCCAGGAATTTAAAAAACATTTAGTAACATTTATTAAATAAGAATTGAAAGATTACTCCATTTTAAGTGAGATTTTCTGTCCAGAAGTAAACTCTGTAGTGAAAAAACTACTGCATTCAAGTACCAGGGATCTGGAGTTGTGGGTGTCCATGTGTCTCCTATAATTTTACCATTTTGTTTAACAACAGTTCAGTAAAGAGGCTGCTCTTGAAGCCAGCTGAATTGCTAAACATGAAATTTCAGTGACATTTAGTAAAACATTTCAGGATTATGTTGCTTCAAGTTAAATTTGTTCAGTAGTTTTCATGGTTGGCCCCTGATTTGCATTGGGACTGAAATTTTCTAAGAAGAAAATCATAGCATATGTGGAAAAAAAAAGCAGCAAACTCCATTTTTGGAGTAACAGAACTTGGAGAAAGTGTGTGTCACTTTAATTTGGACTAATAAGGATTTGCACTTTCCTACAGTTTTATATGGATTACAATCTCACTGTTTATTATGTTCTAACAGTATCACACCACTAGAATTAAAAAGAAAAAACAAAACCAAAGGAAAATAATCGTCCAATCTTGTTTTGTTTTTATTAGAAACTCTATTTTAGCATTTAGTTTCTTTTATATTTAAATTCCTTAGCTCAGTCAAGCTTCAAAAGGAAACCTTTTTTTTTCCATCTTTTTTTTGTTTGCAAAACAGTTTTGTAAGCACTTGTGGTTTGTCTTTAGTGTGTTATCATTTTTGACAGCTTTGCATAGCCTAGGTAGGCCAACAGGGGTCTGTCTAATATTGTTGCTGGGCAAATCTTCCTCCCAGAGATGAAAACCAAACAAAATATTTTTGAAGCAGTAAGAAGGAATTAATATCCTTTCTCTCACAGTACTCTATTCCTTGCTGACATTACATTCAGGCAAAAAAAAAGGAGAAAAGCGTTACCCATTATTCCCTTGTACATAGCAAGGCTAACACATGTAAAGCAATAACTCATTTTCTATTGCCATGTTTAGCATATGTCTCCTGTTGGCTCAGCAAGGCCTTTAGGCCGGTCCCTTGAGCCGGCCATCGTTGGCAACTCTTAGCCCCTCGGCCTCAAAACCAAATAGCTTTGAATCATGTTGAGCTGTGATGCTAATTTTCATACTGATGCATTATGGGAATAAATGTATCTGACATACTGTGTCAATGGTACTGTCTCTTTGTGTCTCTTGTTTTTTTGTTAGCTGCATTCCTACAGATGGTATTCCATTGAAAATGTTCTCTTCCTACAAAAAAAAAAAGAAAAAAAAGAAAAAAAAAAAACATGCACAGCACCAAACCTCTAGGTGCAGAAGGCTGTTAACGGTTGCTGATGATAGTAGGCAAACATTAACATAATAATTAGTGTCTTGTAATTGTTTCATTAAAACCAGTTGTTCCATTTCTCCTCGTGTTTTCCCAGAAGAGAAGCTGAATTTGGACGACAGCCAGTGGGAGGACATCCACGTTGTCACCGGAGCACTCAAGATGTTTTTCCGAGAGCTGCCTGAGCCGCTGTTCCCATACTGCTTCTTTGAACAGTTTGTGGAGGCGATAAGTAAGTACATCAGATACAGTAGCAGCTAGTGAAATAGCCTGTTCTATAAAAATAATAATAAACTTAAAAATAGAAGAACACAGGCATCTCAAATCTGACTTACCTTCCGTGATCCTGTCTTCTTATTGTTTTTGACTGCCTTCTATCTCCTACAGCATTTAGTTATTTAACAGGAGAAAAAACATCAAATTATTCCTCTATAAATTTTGTATATGCGATTTAACTGTAGTGCCTAAAATGGTTTAGGAAAGGAATTAAAATGTGTATGCATTCAAAATATGCTAGGCTGATAATCCATATATCCCCAAACACAAGAGAAGGACTAATAATTGTGAATCATGTTAGAAGGGGCTGTCTTTATGTTAATCAGAGTGAAATGCCTGTGTTTTGTTCCACAAGGTTGCAGACTCTTGCCTTGCAGTGATCACAAACAGAATGCAAAAACACTCGTGTTCTCATTTTCATATCTACCTTTGCTTTGTTATTTTAATTTTTTTTTTTTTCAAGTTGACAGGAAACAAAAGTATTTTCAAAGTCCAAGGCATTTATTCTGTTATGTGTTTCTGTGGTTTGTGTGCTGAAAACCCTCCTCTGTATCTAATATATGCAGGTGCATTTTGTAAAACTGCGTCGGCTTGGAAGAACTTGAGTGAAAACCAGAGTGATTTGGGGGTTTACTCCCATCGGAAAGGTGGAGGGGAGAGGGATAGCTTAAAGGGAAAAAGCTTAGTATGAGATTAATTAAAGGTCCAATAGAGAAAAATCTCTAGGAAAAAAACAAACCCAATAAAGCACTGAGAGATCTGTTTTCCGAACGATGGGCATGCAGGTTTGCCGTTACTGTTAATGAGAGCTGTGCGCGCACATGCGCAGCTGTCAGAGAGTATGAGACCCTTCATATACGGCTCGCTTTGATTTTATATTCATAAGAGTCTTTAGCTCAACTAAAGCTTTTCAAGACCCAGCATCAGATATAATGAGGTTAAATACATCTCACAAGATCCTTCCCTTCTCGGTTATTTAGGGATGCAGTGCAGTTGAATACACAACGTAGAGAAATGCAATACCTGAATGTTTCCTCTTGGCAGCTCACTTTCTTCTCCTTTCAAAGCATGTGGAAACTAGATGGAGAGCATCAGCTCTCAAGTTTAAGTTCCTGTTGCACAGTCTCTGCCAGGCTAAGAGGGGGAAAACAGTAAAGAATTTCTTACTTCAGCTTCGGTTTCTGTGATGCATTGGGATAAGATGGTCATTGAAGCACCAGCACTTGAACAGGCCCTTCAGGTGGTTCTCCATCCACCTGCTATGTCCTGTTGGAAAGGAGATGTGGTGCCTTCAGCAGATGCAGTCTGTTCATGGAGCACAGCCTGGCATGCCCTTCACAGCAGTTCTTGTCTACCTTGTTTTGCAGTCAAGTGTTTAATACCTATCCTTTGCCATTATCACATTCTCTTCCTGATAATCCACCATCACACCAGTCTTTGGGGGCTAAATATAGTTTTCCTCCCCCTTAGTGGTACTTGTCATTGCCCTTTGCACTTCGGCTGAGCAAACACTATTGTATTCTGAAGAACATCAACAGGACACCATGAGATCATCCTTCATGCTGTCTTCTGCTCTGATCCTCTCTGCTAGTGTCCAAGTCAAGGTGATTTGAAACCTTTTGGTGGCCCAGTGGGGAGGTTTTTCATGATAAGAATAACAGGTAGCCGGTAACAGACTTGCGAATTAAGAATTTGAAAGCATGTCGGGAAGAGACTGTCTACTAAAGCATTAATATTCATGAGCGAGAAATTAATGTCCCTTTCTGCTATTTGAACTATTATTAATTCTTATTATGATTTTGAGAGCCATTATACACATTGATAGGCTAATGAACAGTCATTTATAGAGGGATTTTAAGACAGTTTATTCCTAGGAAGAAAATGCTAGCACTCTAAGACATGCTTTACACTATTTCAAAACCCTAATTCTTATTGCTTGCTTTACTGCACATCAGGATGATTTCTACCTAATCCAACTGTCTAAAGAAATCTATGATTTCCAATCAATCTTCTCTTTATTTGGCCTTTACTGCCATAGTATCTACTATCCGTATTCTTACCAACGCTACTTTAAAAGTGTCTATAAACAACAATTAGGTGTTTTCAGTGTTTTTGGAGCTCTTCTGTATATTAATAGTCCTGAAGCAAAGGAAAAAGAAAGTATTTTCTTCAATATCCTTTCCATTGCAGCTGATCCTTTGGCTACTTAGCGCTAATTGTAATTGTACAGCCCAGTCAGTAATGAGCTGCTAGAAAATTTCCCTTCTTCTTCAGGTTGTTGTGAAAAACAGACTCTGTCTCTTCTGTCTGTTCTTCAAAAATGGGAATTATTAGTCTGCGGGGCATGGGTGTATAGAGCAGTTAGAAGGAGCGCTTAGTAATGTCAGAAATAAACCAACCTGATAACGGCTAGGAAAAAGGTAATTAGGACATATTCCCGCACCACAATGGTGATTGTATCCTTGGTCTGGCACTGAGCACCAGAAAGTATGCCGAAGTGGTCCAAAAAACCTATCTGTAGTAGGTAGCAACAAGTTACCAACAATATTTCCTGGGGATTTAGTCATTTAGCTAGAAGTTTCAGGGTGAATGAGTACCCGGGAGATGCCATGGACTCCTTATGCTGATGCTATTTAAAAGATTATGTGAAAAAAAGCCATGGTAAGCTTAGTATTACTTTTCCTGGATGATGCCGTTTTAATTAACACCTCTATTATGTGCATGCGAACAAAATTTTACAGTACTATGTATTAGACAAGGTGCTTGCTCTCCACCTTCAATTTCCCCTATAAATATATTTAGATATGGACATAATATTAGAACAATTTAGATACGACCAGGATATTAGAAGATAATTCAGGGCATTATAGAATCTCAGAATTCCACTTGCCAGGCTGAAGCTGGATAATTACTGTCCATATAGCTTATATTGGAGAATTTATAAATGATAAATTGAACCTCTGACCTAATACTAATTTTGTTTCTCAGGATTTGGAAAGCAGTTTTTTTTCAAAGGCTTTGTCTAGTATATTGCAGGCAAGTCATTTTGTGGTATTTTGGATGAAATATGCACTTCTAAACTGCGCCTAAACGCTGCTATGAAGTCAGGTTCAGCCACACTTAAATTACTTAGCACCACAAATAGTTCTATTGATTTTCAGGAAGATCAACAGATGTGGTTCAACAGATTGTCTGCAAGTGAAATTGTGCTTTGTGTGAGTAAGGTGGTAGAAGTGCCAATAACTGAAACACTTAATCACCTTATTTACAAAATTCAACCTGCATGGCCATACAAACGTCAGGACTTCAGCCACTGAAACAAAATAAAAAAAAGTCTATCCCCAAAGTCTATTAAGAAATATTAGCAAGTAAATGTGTTAGTTGATTATAAATCTTTATTTTAATTGAACTAGTTTTCTTGGAAGGTCTCAGGCAGACAACATGGAAAAAAAAAATTCTCTACTACAGTCTTCTGCTCAGTGATGGCTGATATCCACAGCATAGGAAATACGCAAATACCGACTAGGCCTTCCAGATCTTTTCGGCTTGAAAAGGCCGTACAGACTGTGCATCTGCAGAGAGACGGTGCATCTGTCCAACTGCAGTTACAAAAAAAACCCCATCCCCTCTGATGTTCCACAAAGGAAAGTTCCGCCCAGTTCCCAAAGCTGTAACATCTGCCTCTGGTTTGGAAGGCTGGAGTTCAGGTCTTTGATTTTCCATGCAACAGGTTGGAAAGATTACTACATTGGAAAGATTTTTTACAATGAGGTCTAGTGATTATGCCTCCGTTCAGTTCCAATTAATTAAATTAATATGAATTTAATAGGTGTCATGTAATTACTGTAGATAAACAGGTGATTTATTGTTTAAAATGCACACACAGAGACAGATGTGTATATGTATGTATATACTCTAAATATAAACATTTTTGCCAGAATGATGATTCCTTCGCAGACAGTTTTCTGAATGAAGATATCTGTTACTGCTCTGGGTTTCCTACTTAAGGCACATGAGCACAGGAAGGAAATTAATAAAAACCTAGTGTTGTAAAATCTGACCTGCAGGCTTTTAAGCAGAACCCATAAGCTAATACAAGATATCTCAGGCCTCAGTGTGAGGAACGGAAAACATGGGACCAACATCAGCCACCAGGTCCCTGAAGCATTAGTAGGGCACCAGATCTAGTTAACATACGTGACTTAGGTTGTCACAATCCCCACAGAATCAAGTTTTACCAAACACTTAGGCAAAGTAATCCCCTATCCCTGGAGCTCAAGGTTTTCCGCCCTAGCAGAAAAGGAAGCATTTCTCTGCATGGGGAGAAGTAGAGCTAAAGTTTTTTGAAGGCCACAATCGCAGCATCTAATTAGCTTATGAACCTTCAAGGATAGATGGCAGCCGAATAAAGTTTTTCAGAATTATAATGGTGAATTTAAGTGCCTAGACAGTACATAAGGTCCCCATTAGATACTCATATAAATTCTGTTTTTTTCAAGATCTAGATTTCTTTTTTTTTTTTTTTTTTTTTTTTTTTTTTTGTGATTGCTCTGATAGACCATTAACACTTTTTTTTTCAACTGATTTCACACATATCTTTTCGATATATCAATTAGGGTCTTCTGGTGTATGTTAAGCAGAATTCACAATGTCGTTCCTATCAATCCTATAATGTCATGTGTTAGCTTACTATATGGAAACTGAAGATGGTTATTTAGCATCTTACACATGATAGAGTTTTATAACTTTTTTGGTTATTGAAAGATGTTAGATATAAAATTTATTACAGTTTTGCTCATATGCGATACTGGTCTTGTCTGACAAAATCTACAATGATAACATAGTAGACCAATAAGCTCTTCTTTCATAAGAATGATAAACTTTTTTTTAAACACACGAAAGCTAGCAGTGCTATCAGTAGTTGTTCAGTCCTCTCCATGCTGGTCAGTTATCTTCATCTCCAGGAGGCTGGCACCAGTAAAAAGGTTTTCTCTGAACTTAGGAGCTAGTCTTGCTTCAGAAAGGTCTCCCAAGGACCCGCTGCTTCTGTGGCTTGAGACAACATGTTGCAGAAACTCACATCTATCTGGGCAATGATCACACTTCGGTCTTCAGCAGACCATAACAAATTTTGCACTGAATAATGCAACTTTTAAGGAGTTTGCAGGGAAGCTGTCTGCACCAAAATCAGGCAAAAAAAAATTGTGTCAAGAGGCAATAAAAAAATCTAGTCATCAATACATAATCATGATCAAAGAACAGAGTTACATTGGTTGAAACACATAGTGTAGCAAGGACCTGCTCTGAACTACTATGCAGTGTTATGAAAATAGTAGCTGGGAAACAGAAAGGAAGTAAATACATTCATTTATTCTGACAGTCATAACATCCTTGTATCAACTTGGTGGAAAGTTACAAAAGATGTCTAAAGAGATTTTCAAAAGACATCTAAAGAAGCCTCACTCGAGGCTTACAAAGAACAAGGCTCAAGGCCAACTCGTCTTGGAAAGACAAGTCAGCATATTGCACTGTAAGAAATCCATGACAGTCTCTTAACATCATCACGTAATAGGTTCCTGAGAAACCAAATCTTATCAGTCTCTGGCATTATGCAAATTTCTGTCATAATCTCAATCTGTGGGCTTTGAGTCCTAATCAAACTGCCTTCAGATTCACAGTTGGCGAGCCTCCTATTGAAATCGTTTTCCTATCCTCCTCTTACTTGTCCAAGGAAGTTTTGGAGCTTGGCATGGCATCAGAAAGCCTCAGTTTCATGAGAACATGGTGATTTATAAACAAATCCAAGGTCACCACAATCTATCTCACATAATAAATCAGAATTAATACCTTTTTGGCCAAATCTAAGTATCAGAAGGCAGTAGAAATCAATAAACTAAACATGAACAGAGAAAAAAAAATGTTAGAAACAAGAAGTATTCAAAAGTTGAGGGGCAACTCTTTAAAAGATTTCTTAGAGACTGGAATGATTCTGTTTGTAGCATAATCTCAGGGATATCCATCCATGGAAATATATGACTATGTGTATGGTACATCTGTAGAACCTGTGTATTCTCCCAAGCACAATAACACTGACAATAATAATAATAGCTCATCCAGAAAGTAGAGCTAGATATTTTCAGTGGAGATTGAGAACTATTAAATCCACTTTGGAGAGCTTTTTGAAACCTTATCTGGAAAGTTGTGTGATTCACAAGAATGATTAACTGATGTTGGAATAGAAAGAAAAAATGCCCACATTTTAGAAGAGATGCTAAAATTATGTAGGATACAGAAAGAGTAGAAGGGAAAGCTTCTAACCTATAGGCACTAACAAAATACAGACAGAAAGTGTGTATGATCATCCTGAGTGAAAGCAATAAGTAAAGAAAAATAGATGAGAAAGTGTAGTTTAATCTGAAGAACTGTGTTCCGCAATAGAGGTGTATAAACTGGCTACAAGCATATTTAAGCTGTAACATTCCCAACCATTAAAGCTTCCATATTCTAGCACAGTCTCCACTCAAATTCAAGGCAGTAAGAAAGCAGTCCTCCACTGAAGATGTAAATGGAAGCTGTCATATTTGTAATAGCACCAAAGTGGTAACTGAAGAGGTTCATTCCAGGCTTTTTGTTCCAAGGAGGTGTCAAGGAACAATATGCCCCAGTAACCTCCCAGCTCTCTTTCAATGACCTTCCCTTCGCACTTGCAAACTGTTTCTGCTCAACAGCATTTTTAAATAGATCTTTCCAGGTCTGGAAGTAACTGTTTTAGGAAAAAAAAAAAAAATATTGGAGGGCATGTCTATGAATAGATTTTTTCTTTGGAGGTGGAAAATAGCCCAACAAGTCCAGAAATAAAGGGCATTGAAAAGAAAATTAGCAGGTAAAACATTTCTTATGTTTTGTGGTTGGTTTTTTTTTTTGGGGGGGGGGG
>WHYT01017451.1:273070-283353 GCA_009806455.1 Tetrax tetrax | reverse complement strand
CATGATCTGATTCGGGCTGTTGGGCTCTACTGTTATCTACATAATCAAAAATAAAAGAGATGCTAAAAATCCAGCTGTTGACTCTCTCACTGAGCTTTCAGAGGAGTTCATATCCCAGCCTCTGTTTGTGTTTGAGGTTTTTTTTTTTTTATAAATGCTTGTGTAGGAGATAGCAGTAATAGTAGTAGGTTTGGGGGCCCTAAATAGAAGGGGTAGGAGAGGCAGTTATCATCAAGCTTTTGCTTTGAAATGTAAACTTAGCAAAGACTTCCCTGATGAAGTATACATATGGAACTACAAAATGCCACTTTTTATCCATTTGTTTTCCTGACCATAACCACGTTTTCACACTGTCAGCATTTTCATTAGAAGCTCTTTTTGTCAGAGGTTTATAACGAGAATGTAAAGATTTGCTATGGGCTAAATCTCAATCCAAGAGCAAATGTTTATACCAATTCTGAAAACAATCAGCTTGCCCATTTGTAGTTATGCATGTGTTCATCATCTGTTACTGCTTGTCCAATGCTCTGCAACTTCTGGAAGGAAAAAGAGACATCTGGAGGAAAAAAAAAATGCTATCCTGCAGATAGCACACTGTATGTTCTCCTGAGTTATTGAATAAGGTACTACATAAAAGCAGGCTTTTCAGTTGATACAAAATTTTTTTTGCTTAAGCTTGTCAAATTTACTGCAGAGAATATTTCAGTGGATGGTTTAGACTGGTGTCCTTTTGTGCATTACTTACATGAAAGTTGCGTTAAAAATTCACTGGAAATTTTTCACCTAAGGAACTGAGCCACTTTTATAATGCCAAGCACGATGAGTTCTTTGAAAATGTTTTAGCTTATCTTCTGGACCTGAGGGTTAACAGGGTTTTCCTGTCTGTCATTTCCACTGCACATCAGTCATTAAGTCCTGCGATGTTCTGGGGATGAGTGAAATTTAAGGGATGTCTTTATGCCCCTCTGGCTACGCTGATTTGAACAAAAAAGATACAGACCCATAGTGTGGGCATGTATAGCAATATAAAGATAGATTTGCACACAAAATGAACAGGTAGGAATTATTTGTGTCTGTGAGTCTTACCTTTCCCCAGTATGCCTCAATATAAAGTTTATCTGGATAAACTTCAGAAATATATAAAGATTAGGCAGGTGCTGATCCTAAAGTTACCTCAGTTTTGGCATGGGTGGTACATGAGGTCGGTTGTAGAGCATATCAGGAAGTTTCGCAATACTTGGTATTTACATACAATACTCAATATTTACTTTATAATAGTATTAAGTGATGTTTATAACATAAGTCTCTTTACGGACTGTGCATTAGCACTGCAGTGCATGAGAGCTTTCCTTGCTGGACAGCAATGGGTGGGTTGAGGTGTTAGTGCTACCATGTCCTGCTGAAAAGGACGTGGCCACCTAAGCCCAGAGGCTGAGAAGGAAACCTAGAGATGTTTAAGTCTCCAGTAGAATCTGTGAGAGCATTTTCTTCCTGGTTTCTCTGTGGTGGTGGCTCTGTGTGTGTATTGACAGTCTTGGGCCCGTTCAGGCTGCTGGCTGTACGCGTGCTGGAGCTGCTGAACCTCTCTCAGTGCGTTGCCCAGGGTCTCTGAGCACCTCACTGAGGGTTGGGGATCCCGTCAAGCTTTCTAGGAACGCCAATATTAAGCACTTTAACACACATCATGTAGTAAACAGGGTAAAACCTGGGTGTTTCTCCTTTTTTAAAAAGTTTGGTCTATTCAACCAAAAAAAAAAAAAAAAATCCTTTGGAGGATTTGGGATCCTACCCCACGCTTCCTTGAACAGAAAACTCCACCGCAGAGCCACGCTGCGAGTGTATTTTGCCATGGCCGCCCATCAACACTATTTCCTGGCCCAGCAGGAGCTGTGTTACCTCCCAGTGGCCCCGTTGTGCCGTGGCCGAGCCCAGCTGTGCCAGTAGCCCACGATGCCTACGCCGGCCAGCCCAGCTGGGGCTGCCGCTGCACTGCCAGCACCGACGACGCCTCTAAGTTTACCCAGTAAAACTCAGGAAAAAAAATTAAAAAAGAAAAAAATTGTTGCCCTCGTTAGAGTTTCCCAGTAGACCAGGGTAAAAATTAACTGAATTGCCCCATCTTAGATACAGGTACATCTCTGACCGCAGCGGAGTGTCGCATCAGAGTGGCTGGATGCGTTTCTAAACGGCTACCGTTAAAGCAGTTTGAAAAGTGCGTATAGACCAGCCTGTAAAGTCATTAGGGAATTTATTTTTTCCTTTGGCAAATAATTCATGAATGGTTATAACTCGTTGACAAATCATTGTGCAAACAATGAAAAGAGTTTTTCAGGATGGTCATGAGCACACATCTGGTATGAATGTTCTCAGAAATACTTCTCCACGCTGGCATGCGCAGCCCTTTTGTCTTTGGGAGATTTCGAGTGAATAAAAATGCTTACCTGAGTATTTGTGAGCATGCAGACACATCGCCAGATTTTCCTTGCAAAAGCAAAAGCAACAGAGAAAAAAAAATAAAAATCACAATATTATTTCTTTTTTTGGCTTTACTCACCCAGCTCTGCTTTCATCCAGCAAGATTTAAGAACCTAATTAATTATGAGCTAATTAACTAAGCTTTGCAAAGTCATTGTGAGATTGCTAGCATTAGTATAAATATTTCACAACGAGTAAACTGAGGCACGCAGATTAACTTGTGTAAATCAGCGACGGTAGCAGCCCTCTCGTGTCTGTTCCCCTACTGTACAAATGTAATTTCTATACTTTCATGCTCTTTCCAAGCTTCACATCTAGCTAGTAAGGGTTAAAGCAAGATTTTTCAATCCTATATTAAATCTGTGCAAATATGTGTTCTGCATAAATCTGGGCCACAAAATTAATATACTTGTATACATTTTCCCCATCTGCTATATTGCTGACACATCCAGCTTGTGGCCCAGAATGTTTTAGGGAAGAAAGGGCCATCGCTATGTTTAGTGCAACAGTTCAAGTGGAGTTTGAGACTTACTGGTGCACACAGGCTTCTCCACAAAACACAGAAAGCAGCTTGGGGTACTTAAGAACCTTTCTTCAACGATGCCAAACCACTGGATATTGGTGGGGTGTTCTAATTTAGGTTTGGGGTTTTTATATACGATGAATTAAATTGCATATTTAGTGAAGGAATAAGTTTCCCTTTGTACTCTTTCATTCATGTCAGCTATTATTATATACATGTGTGTGTATACATAACAAATATAAATTTTCCATTTTTTAAAAAAAATAATAATTCAGGTAAGGCTAAGGCCATCTCGAACCTCCAAATAATGTAGGAGTAATTTTAGGGACTGTGACCTAGGAGAGGGAGCTCTTCTCCAGCTTGAGTCCATTACCCGAGTTGTGTGCCTGTAATATATTTTCCCTAGATCAGGAGGTAAGGGAGGTGTTCACTTGAAGGCACCACGTTGGAGAAATAATGTCAAAATGCTCTGTCCAGAAGCTAAGAAGCTTTGCTGAGAGCTGTATCGCGTGTTAGGAGATGGTGTAGCCTGTCCGGTGTGGGGCTGGTGGACGGCGTTCCCCTGGTGCACCAGCCTGCCTCTTCTACACATGCGATCAGAGTGCATTTTCCAGAAGGTTGGTTACATATCCTTGGGAGGACTGTTGCCCTTTTTTCTTCTTTAATTCATTCACCATGCCAGACTTTTTTTTTTTTTTTGGTCCCATTGTTTGGCCACAGATGCCCAATATACTGGGCAATTTTCAGTTTCCTGGAATTCCTCTTTCCCAACAAAATAAAGAGTAGTATATTTGCTTTTTTTTTTTTTTTTAATGACTTTTATTAACACTCTACCGGATGTTTGTTAATTAGACCTTGGATATTGTGGCACGTCTATCTTCTGAGTTTATGGACAAAAAGTCTAGCAGAGCCGGTTCCAAGTCATAACTTCAGAAGAATCAGTGCAGCAGCTTTAAGCCACCAAAGGACTCCTCCTGTGGCTTTAAGGTCATCTCTCACTTGTAGAGCCATGTCGTTTTACCGCGACTTCTGGGAACAGGCAAAAGATCAGAAAATCTTTGTGTGTCCTATTTCTTGCTCAGTTTGTGCAATGTGAGCTGTGTAGTGTGTTCCTTGTCATAAGTAATAATGCGTCTACTTGCTCGTAAGATGTTGTTCATTGTATACCGCTCTCTCCTTTGTAAATCCGTTTATTCTACTGGTGATGTATTTGCGGTGGAAGCAGCAGGGTTAGCGGTACCACATGCAGAAATAACGCGGTGAGCTTACCTGACTAAATCTTTTTTTATTATTGCTGATGGCGGTGCAATAATTAGAGATAATAAGGGAGCCATGTAGCAGGCTGGAGGTGGAAATGAGAGGCTGTAACAGAAAGAAAGACTAGAGTGAGCTACAAAGAATAATTTATCAATAGAAATACAAATAGTATTTTTTATTCAACTACTATTGGGACTGGAGTTCTGGAATACAGGCAGAGGTTGATTTCAGTAATATCAAAGTTAGATAACACAAATCAACTTTCTTTTTCAGAACAGACTTGCTTAGGTGCATAGACAGTCTCATATTTTCTGCAACGGGCTGATCTTAAGCTCTCTCATAAGTCAAATAGAAATTGAAAAGCTTGAAAAAATGCCATGGATGTTACTTGTATTCTGTGATTTTATTTTATGTATAAAGAAATAACACCGATATTATAATAGGGTGGGTAGCAGGGTTGGATTATGCTCCCTATTTTTAAGCTGTCCATTTAACTTTCATGTTCATTATGTCAGAAAGTACCAAAATTATCCAGTGAAGGCCACCACACGATGACACTAGTGGATGAGTGCCCACGTTTCGGTTCTCAATAGCCAGTTACTCAGTCATCTCTGCTGATACACCAATACTCTCTTCCACCAGACAGAGACCTCAATATTTGTCTTCTGCACACATAAGGCCTCCCCACATAGAGGCAATGTATCATATATTTATTTTACTTCTCTGGGTTTCGCTGGTGACTCACGCTGGCTGCACGACGGTGCTTTTGCAGGCAGCAGAATAATTTTATCACTTTGTGTAGTAACTCCCATGTCCGGCAAATGCAAAAAGAATAAGATTCTTCACCTTACCCGTATGCCAGATAATAGATTTATTGCTACTGACTAAATCTTTCACTCTCTGATTATTATTTTTTTCAGTACTTTGGAGTATGAAGCATATTTGAGGGAAAGACTGACAAGCAAAGAGGAAAGTGAGGCAAGGAAGATGGGTGCAATGGGAAGCAGGAGGATTAGGAGAGATCTGTGCAAAGACAACCAAGAGATCTGGGCACAAATGAGAGATTTGCCCACTTTTGCATTTTGAAACTTGCGTGATGGTTGCGTACAGGAATCCTAGGTGTATATTGCAGCGCTCTTTGCTAAGGAACGCAGGCAGGTCCAAAAGGTCCCTCTCGCAGAGGACGGTGCCCAGCCCCATGAAGTCCAAGAGGTGATTTATTACAGCTTGTGACCAGGTCATTGCAATGAATGACCATGGCCCAGGGCAAGAACTGCTCAGTAGGCACACATACACTCAAAGGGGAGAAAAATAGAGGTCTAAAGCCCCCCATACTTGCTGTGCTTCTCCTTCTAGGTGTGGTAGCACCTTCATGATCACACACGTGCATAAATTCACATTGTGCCCATTTAGTCTCTGATTTGTCTTTTTCTTACAACCAGGGTATCAAACTGCAATGCCAATAGACACCATCCTGGACAGGAGATAACTTATAAGCACACACCAAAACATGTAGAGGGAAACCTCCCAGCATACAGTCAGGCTCTAGGGAGCCAGGGAGGTCCCACAGCTCAGTCTCATTGCTGCCTTTCCCATTGATGCTAACTGGTTCATTTCTTCCCACACGAGTAGGAGATCTCTGGGTTGTCAGTCCCAGTGGTTGACAGGGAGCTTTTATAGATATACATGGGGTCCACCTTGCTCTTAAATGTCCGCAAGTTTAAAACTGGTGGATGCCACATTGCAGAATAATATTTTCTCTTTCTTTTTCTTCCTCTGCTGTGCCTTGATTTACTTATGGTAAAAGGCACTGAATGGAAAGATCCAGACAGAGCTTGATTGCTGTTACTCCACTTGTGCAGAAATCAGCAGAGGATGTTGTTTTCCACCTTTTCAGACTATTTTCCACAGCCTAGAGCAAGGACAGCTCAGCTCTGCTCCATGTTCTCTTCCCTTTGGTTCATCCTGAGCAGAATGAGAATTTCCAGTGAGGTCTTTTGCTGTGCATGGTGCAAAAGCAGGTTAGATAACCATCCAGTGATGTGACTTTATTTTTTTTTCTCTTTGTCCTTTACACTTCCAGCTTGTAGTCGGAAAGGAGTGAAGATGATACAACAAAAATAAGGGCAGAAAGCCAGGTACACAAGTCCATGTGCCATCTCAAAGAGGGGAGGGAGATTAAATTGCAGCCAACTGGGAAATTTAGGTGCACAAACTTAAAACTAATAGTAAACTATCCACATACAATTTTTTGGCAAAGCCAAGACCCCCTCCATTTGTCCAGAGTCGTATAGTGTGTGAATGGCTTTGCACGGGAAATGATTCTGAACTTTGCAAATAGCTTTTATTATAGCTCCTCTGTGACACTGCTAGAAAACAGATTAGATCATAGCTCATTTCTCTTTTATTATTCTGACAGTGATTTCATTTGTTCAGAACTTCCATTTTGCCTTTAATATCTCATATGCGGTCACATTTTGGGAGCTGTAGGATGCATTGGTTCTGTGTTCAGTACTACATGTCTCTCACCTTAGCCAACTCATTACAGAGAAGCATCCTCCCTAAATAACAAATATTAACAAACATGTATGAACTTCAGATGATACAATTCCCAGTTCATTTCCTGGGCTACATCACTGCCAAGGAAGGATCAAATAAGGAGCCTGCCTTATCCCTAAAATAAAGCATGCTAGTGTGGGAAAATCCTTTTTTTCTATACCTATAAGGGGGAAAATATATTAGACCCTGACCATGCAAAGAATTGAGCTGAGAGTCCTCAGCTAGAACTGCAAAAATAAAAGCATTTGACAGCCCAAAACGAGCACTTCAGCCAGCCATTCTCTTCTGCAATACATTACACGTCTGCCCCTTCAAGTCGACTGTACCACACTGGTAATGCGCTCTCAAAACAAACATGGCTGGCCCCAACTGAGGCCATTTAAAGACTCGTTTGCATTTTTTTCAGCAACGTAAAGTCTCTGTCCCATGGTTCTTTTCCTCCCACCTAAATGATGCTGCCAGAGAGGTCTGACCCGGGATGAGGTCTTTCCCACCAGCCTCCGAACATCACAGCGACCCTTTTGTACCGGCGGTCATCGGGATTGTCTGGAACAGACTTCAGCCTGCCCTAAAGTTATGTTGGGCAACCATCCAGCAGAAAGCTGTTCATTAGAAAAGCTGAAAGGTCATTTTTGCACATATAATACCTTTCTAACCTAGTCCACGGACAGCAATTATTGATTCAAGCCTAAAAACCCCAGCTAAAACTGAATGCAGAATAAAATACGAATAGACTGCAACAACAACAACAAAAAACATTGTGCAGGTCTAGCTAAGATCATTACAGTTAACTCATCTTCGAAAGTAGTATCACAGCAAAAAAAAGCTCTATGATTTTATTTTATACGTGTTCAAGTGTGATAGTTTGACGGGGTATTTTTTTATCATGTGTCTGGATCCTTTACCTACAAAAGCCAGCTGAGAGAGGGTCAGGGTTTTTTTTGCTTTGGATCACAGGAAGATTTATTTCCGTGACTGCAGATATTTTAAAATATATTTTAAACGTTTTCTATTATTCTCTCCTTCTGCTCTCCACACATGTTAAAATCCGTTCATAGCGAGGGTCTGCAAAAGAAGCTGGAAATGGCTATGTCCTTTTTTTTTTTTTCCGGGGCTTGTTTTCTTTGTGAGCCTGCAAGTACATTGAATTTGTGTGAGTGTGTGTTTGTGTGTGCGCGTACGTGCACAGGCTGAGTCCTCAGGTGGAACCGTGGTTCCCGTGCTTTCGTTCTCGAAGCTGTTATTCTGGAAGGGAATGGAGGCAGCTGTGTTTACAGCTCAAGTCTTGGCATACATTTACCAGAATCTATTATTCATATCGTTCAGTATCAGGGAGAGATCTCAGGCCACCTGTCTATCTGACAAATTCACCCTTTTGTGAGCTTTCTGTTCATAGCAAATTATGTTCACATTGATGAATTGAGTTTTTATGAGCATTGCTAACTAACATTCTCACAGAAGGCCAGGGGCAATAGACTGCAAGTGTTTCTGGTCCACAAGTAAATGTTAAAAAGAAAAAAACTGCCAGTATTTAAAGACAATTTGCCATGGAGGGATAGTTAAAATATTTGGCAAAGCCTTGATTTTTCTAAATTCAAGAATGTCCATAAATTATTACAAATAGCATGCTTATAACAAATAAAAAATAATAGTAATTCTGTACAACCCCCTGTGATTGTGGAGGGCTTTTTAGTATTCTGTGTATTAACAGGTAGCCAGTGATCAAAGCTTTTAACAAACCCTTACCAAGGCTTAACACAAGGTAGGAACAATTTAGTTTCACAAAGGGAATCTTCCCTTGAAAATTGTGCAATAAAACCAGTGGGACAAAGCTAAGTAAACACAAAATGATGATTTATCCAGTCTTTTCAGCAAGGCACTGAACGACGAGCCACCAGCCACGGGAGCAGCTGCATCCTATAGATTGGAAGATCTGTAGTTATAGATCAAAATATTTCCATAACAAGAGATTTTTTTTTTCAAGATGTGCTGGAACAACATTCCCTACGCTCACCCAAGTTCCTCACTTCCCTTACCCAACCCTGTGGTAGCAGAAGACAACGTCAGGGATGGCGTTTGACCCACCAGCCACTAGCAAGAGCTAGTGAGCTAGATTGTAAGCTTGCGGATACAATCTCTAAGCAAATAAATAAATGCTCTGCTGCATCAGGTAAAGATATTTACTAGAATACAATGCATCCAGAGCCATTTGTTATGCCTAGAAAACCTGAGACACTGCTTGAAGTGTCCCAGAAGCTCCTCACGTCTTGTCATGTTTGGGAATAGCATGGATAGATCAGGGTAACTCTCCGACGTGATTAGCTGCTAGCATCCACACGACTGAATCCCACCACAACGACCATAAGGATGCTCTTAGGAGCCCGCAAAAAGGGGATGGCAATACGTGACATTTCAGTGAGAGACCTGACGTTAATATAGTTGTATCATGAGATCAAATTTCCAAAGGCAAAAAATAAAAGAAAAAGGAAAAAAAAAAGGTTTTGAAAGGGAAAAAAACATTTTAAGGGAAAAAATTATATTTAGGTGTCACTCCTTAAGGCACAGAGGAGAAAAACGGGTTAGGATAAAAAAGCCACCTGGCCGCTAGCACTGGACCACCTTCACCCGATCCCGTCGGGATGCGGCGCGCCATCCCTTCGCACGCGCGGCGCTGCTGCCTCTCGCCCGCTCCGCTCCTCTAGCTGAAAGCGTGGCAGCCCTGCCTGTTGTTTTGATAGGTGCGAATGGAGCGGCTGCCCCTCGCGAGCTATATCTGCCGTTTCCAAATCTGTACCGCCGGAGAAACAGGTTGCGCAGCCTGGCCTGCTGATCTGCGCCTGCCTGGCCAGTAGCTTGGACATAAGGAGCACTGCTGTTACCGTCTTCCGAAGTTTCGAGTCGAGGCAGAGGGTGATAAACGCGGTGGGTTGCTTTCAGTGTATCAGTCAAACCGCCAGTTTGGGAGACCTTTTCCGTTAGGAGCCTTTGGATTTTAATTTCACATGTGCCAATCAGGTTGTCAAGCGCTTTGGGTAGGCCACCATTTTGTCAACTGGAAGGGCGGCGTGAGTTTAAGTATAGCTGAAAGCCTGTTCGAGCCGGCCATTCCATCACGGGAGAACATTGTTCTGCTTTTCCCATTTTAACCCGTGCGTGTGATAGGTATCTTCAGCAGTGTCAAACAAATTTGTAGAGCTGGTGATTAGTTGCCCAAAGAGCATAATATATGCATTATTAATTATAGAAGGTAAGTTTGGCTAATTGTCATTTCTATACAGTAGCACTGCACGACGATACATTTTAACAATCTATAAATAATTGATAATTTTTTTTCTTTCATCTTGCTTCCTAGTTTGCATAAAACTAATGACTTGGTAAATGTTACTCACTTCAAAATATTCCACTGCTCCTATGAAAATTAAACTAACACTGTAACCTTAGCAAATAAGGAGATTTTTCTTCTTATTGT
>WHYT01017451.1:225368-270368 GCA_009806455.1 Tetrax tetrax | reverse complement strand
AGTTCTTTATGCAAAAACCCTAATGCTTCCCGTCAAGCCATTAGAAGTGATACAATCAGCCCAGGCCCCATTAAGCCATCAGTGTCCACCTGTGATAAAGATGGCCATTTGTTTTCTTAAAGCCCACTTAATGTCTGCTTAACTCAATTTGTCAGGAAATGTAGAACAATTTCCTCACAGCCTGAAATTTGGTAGTGGTTCAAAGTCAAAAGGCCAGGTCTAGTCTTATTCAAATGATATAATGAACAGTCTTCAAATCTAAATCTCCCTTGGGGAGATGCTGTTTACTTTTTTTTTTTTTTAATGTTAGAAGGAAAAAAAAAAAGGAAGAATAAAATGTATGCTTTTCTTTGATTACTAAAAATATTGAATCCTTTTAACCCCTTCATATGGGTCAGCTGAGAAATGAACTTCCCTGCTTCCTTCTTTTACTGGAGGTTAATAAACTAAAGGTTAGACAGAGCAGAGCAAAAATATCAAAATGAATATTCAAAAAATTATTTTGAGCATATTTTAAAAGTCTCTTTTCAAGCATATAAAATTACAGCTTAACCACCTGAAATACATCTCCATTTTTCACCCTTCTCAGGATCTTTCCTGGAGTACCGACAAGGGGCCCAATCCGACCTCTCGACGGCAGTGCCAAGGGCACCGCTCGCAGTGAGCAAAGTCAGAGGGCATTTGAGACTTTTGGTGGGAATTTTCCCTGGGGAAAACAGGCAGCAGCTGAATAAATACGACAGGATATGGCCCCGACTTTGCCATTGTTCTAGGACAGTTCCTATTCAGCATCTTAGGGTTTTTTTGTAAGATGAAATCTGAGAAATGCTTTGCCACTTCATCCCCATGCGTCCTTCCACCTTGCCACAAGTTTTCCCTGTCCCAAATCACCATCCATCTCCAGGTCCCTGACAAATATGTTGGTCTGGAGAACACGGGTGAGGACCAGAGGGATGCCAATGAAGCCATCCTCGGCATGGGCAGTGGGGCCAAGAGGAGGCTGTCAAGGAAAGGGAAGGGGGGATTTGGGGACCTAGCAGTGATGCTTTGTCACGCTCCCACCCCTTCATATAACAAAAATGTGTAGGAACGGGCCATCGCTGTGGCAGGGCAGAGCACTACTGCTAAGTCACCTCATTGGCTAAAAATATTGGGGAAAAAATTCTATGTATAAAATAAACAGAATTCTTGATTTTAAAAACATACATAATCACACACCAATAGGTTAAAGAAATTAAATTGAATTAGGAATTGTGACCTATTGGGTACTGCTCCTGTGTCTGAAGACAATTTTTGAAAGTGTGAGCAACTATTTGTGTTTGTCTGGAAAGGAGCGCAGGTCAAGCGTCATTGCGCAGTCTCTCTGCTGACTTTAACTGCTGTTGGGGAGGTGCATTACGGCCTCGAGTTGTGCATTTGCAGAGAAAATATCACACCGTCCAGATGCTCAAGTCTGCTCTTTCTGTGCAGAAAACCCCACGCAAGGCTGGAGCAGTGTATGAAATACCAGGAAAGAGCTCGGCATATTTTTTCAAGGCTTGGTAGAAGTTAGCGGTGAAGCTCAATTGTTTTCGGTTGGGATCAGACTATCCATTAGCTATCAAAGTCCTAAGTCTAATTAACTCCCAAAATTGACTGATAAAGATCATTCCTCTTTTATGCTGCCTAACTGGTTGTATGTACGCTGGGCGTGCAATGCTGAAGTCGGATGCCGCTTTGTTATAATTAGGGCAGCAAATTTTGTTTTCTGTTTGGTACTTGCTGTTACATATTGCATGTAATGTATGGCACTGTTAAGGGAAAAAAATTGGAGTCAAAGTGCCTGGAAAGTTAGGTCTGCTCTGTAGCACTGTGAGATTGTTGACATCTGCCGAGGTTGGAGAGCTCAGTAAGCAGGAAATGGGGTGTCACTCTGAGTGGTAGTTTACCATTATCCTGGCATCCTAATGAAGTGTCTGCAGTGCACAGAGCTTCTGGATGGCATCTTAACGCACGGCTAAGCAAAAGCACTTCTCTCCTTGTCACTGTCATCCATCTGCCTGCACCCTACTGTAGCCAATGGGATGGAACCATGCTACAATGTGCTATAAGCCATTTAGAGTTGCACATTGCATAATCAGTCCCATCAAATATGTAAAAAATGACTATTATTGGTTATTTCCCTCAAATTCCGGCACCTGGAGTTTGATACATTAAAGTTTAACTTTTGTAAGTGCTGTTTTTTCCCATTAATTCCACATATAGTTTTGTTAAATGGGACCGAGTTGCAAACTCATTGTCTTGGGTCTTGCTAATGGATCGCAAAAGTTGTATGAATATTCATTGCAAACTCCACTTTATATCACATAGGATGAATTTATCTATTGCCCATATAGAACGGTTTCACGCAATTCTCATTTTCTTTTGCAACATCTATTTCTGAGGCATGAATAAAAAGTAAAATCAATTCAGATCACAAATTGGTTATTTTCCTTCTAGCAAACATTAGTTAGTTTGAATGCTTCTTATGGATTTTTTTAAAAAACAAGAAAATATTTTACAATGTATCTACGCATTGCCATAGTGTGCTGCAAGTGATTAAAATTGAGTTTTCTATGTTGCATACAGTAACATTAAAATATCCTGACATTAAAAGTGATACGAATACTTTATCTGTATATTTATACATAAAAATCCGTGTAGTTTAGCCAGCGTGACTTCCAGAATATGAAGACTTACCAAATAAAAGCAGAGTTTTGGGCAGCTGAAAAAAAAATCAAGCCAACAGAGCACTCTCTTTTAAGCAAGTTTTCATTCCCTGATAACACCAAAGCTATCAAGGACTGAGGTTAAGCATTGTGTGACAGGGCAAGCTTCTAAAATGGGCGAGAGCAAGATGAATTGGCTAAGTCGGGTGTTTATTTATACAAACAAGAGGGCAGAACATAATTTAGTTGCATCAGGAATTTTTCACAGACATTAAAACTATAGCAAACATAACAGCGGGGATGCTTGCACAGCAGCACAGTGGGGAAGCTCACAGAGCGTCTGCCCACACTACGGCTGGCTGTAGCCAGCGCCATAAGTCTCACCATTTCATTAGCACTCGAAAATCCACCTAACCCACTCAGTTCCGATTAAAAAAAAAATAAAAATCTAAAAAAAATGAAGCAAACAAACCAAAAAAAGCCCCAGACAAGACCTGTCTTTCTCTCAGCAGCCGAATCAGTCGCGAATTGTCGGGAAAAGTCTTGGCAGACAGATTTTGCTGTAGCAACAGTGTGTGACGTTTGAACCACAGCAGAAATCTTATCCAAAAAAACAAAACAAGGTGAGGAGAACCATGTAAGAAAATCAGAGAAAACCATGCTTGCTAAATAACAACAACAAAACATAGATTAATTGGCAGATCGATAGTTTGATATTTTATGCAGAACCATAAATCACTGGTTTTTTTCAGCCCTTCAGCTGTGAGGCTCGAGAGTATAAAAAGAAACCACGGGTCGTGATAAAATTAGGCATTAACGTGAGCCATAAATGCCGTTTAACATAAAACATTAAACAAGACACTGCTATGCCTGGCAAAGGGAAATGGACACTATAGTCAAACTATACAAAGTCAGTCCGAGATGAATAACGCAGCGGGTCTGGGGAGGGTCACGGGTCAGGATCCGGTACCTTACCCAATAATGAATGCATGTCAGGTTAGAGACATATATCCCTTCCTAGCAAATGTGAGTTATTGGAGATAAACCCTGGACTTCCTGTTCTGCAACAAAGTGGCTTGTTGTAAACATCTATGTCCATTTAAAATTAATGATTAAAAGAAAGATTCGGTGGGACTTGCTTAAGTATTCTTTATGAAGACGAGTGCTAAAGGTTACTTTCTTCATTCATTTTTACCCAGCCACTGTTAATGTTACAGACACATAGTGTTTTCTTCTGTGCTCAAATGTTTATCCAAAGCTCATTTACAAAAGAGCTTATATAATATTAAGCGGGGTTTTTTTTCAATGCAGTCTTCATTTAAACATAAACAAGAGAGCCTCTCCACAGTTTTGCTGTGTTAAAGGGAGTCAGTCCTATTTTTAAAGCCAGTAACCCAAATTCTAAATATACGTTCTATGGAAATACTACATGGAAAACCATCTGTGATTTACTTCGGAGTATCTTGATCTGCTGAATTTATCACCTACATCTTCCATATTTTGCCCCTAAAAATGCAAAAAGGATTAACCATCCTCTCATTCTTTATTTGATATATGTGATTATGAGGACTCTTTTCCTTCAGAAATCTTCACAGGGAAAAGAGAGTCTAACTTTCCAAAACAGAAATATTTTCTCCAGACTCTCACCAATTTTCACAACAGAGTATAATGAAAAATAATATTATTGCATTTTGTCAAAACTGGTCTGCTTCATTTTCTATACTGAGCTGGAGAATTTAGCAGCTGTTCAGAGTGTTTTCCTTCCTTTGCACCCTGTACTGCCAGGCTTCATAGCACAGTGCAAGGAGGGAGATACCTTCTCCACAGCTATGTATACAAATCCATGTTTAAGGATTCCCCTCCATTTGAGCATGGTAAAGAGGAAAAGTAAAAATAAATAAATAAAAATTAAAAATCTTCCTACTTACAAATCTGAAAGGGGAAATTTTCTAGGAAAGTGGGACTCAAGGCTTTACAGAAAGAAACCAAATACATAGGTACTGCAAATGAAACATAAGATCTTGCATCTGATCTGTTAAATATTCCATCAACAAGGTCAAGAGTAAAGACAAGCCCAGCCACAAAAACTGAAGCGAGAGTAAGCTTCAATAAAAAAAAAAATGAACAGTTTATCCTCTTCAGCTTCTCAAGTGGAAAAACAAATTCTTTTATATGAGAGAAAAATCAAGGGTGTATATAGCATTTTTAAAAAAAACACCAATATCAACCATTTTAATGAAAGAGTACCCAATATTTTTCTGGAACTATAAAAGGGAGCGAGACTAAGTGTTATGGCAAAAAGCCTGGGCTCAGCAGCTTTGTGTGGGAAATGGTGAAATGTGACTGTGATTTATAATGAGAAAAGGTATCTACAACATACAATTTTCTACCTAGCTGCAAATAATAATTCATAGTGATGTCCCTTCCAGATAAAATACCTTTGCAATGTGGGACTCGTGGTAAAATGATCATGATAAATGTCAGACCAGTGCAGGTAACGGCTTTACAAACCATTAAGATTAGCTGGCTCTTTTTTTTTTTTGATGATAACAGTAACCATGCTGTGACTCTATGTGGTAATAATATCTCAGTACTGATAAATGCCAGAGCCAGGCAGAGGTGTTTATCACTCCCGGTTCAGAAATGCTGACTAAAGATACCACATGTTGCCTGGTTTTTCTTCTTTCACAATACACCAACAATGAACAAGTAGACTGATTCACAAAATAATTTTATGCAAAATTTCTACAGTTTTTTTCTGCATTAGTGCCTACCTAAGTATCTCTTCTCCTGTGTACCAGTACTGATGACTTTGGTACAGCAAGCCCTAAACCAAAGCTTTCTACCCTTGCCATTCTCTCAATAAATAATTTATTTGTAAATTAATACTGCGCTTCCTAGTTTATTTCTTTCACAAATGCGCCTTACGAGGAAATACAGGCTCTGTAAGCTCGCTGTTTCGGCAGGGAAGGTGTTACCAAGCTGGTATCTGTGTTAATCAACACAGAGCGGAGACACTTCCTTCAAGAGAGCACGATAAAGTTTTACTGTACCACACTTCTTTGCAAATATTTTGCGATGGACAAAGAGCAAGTCTTCTGTTGAGTCTTTCCCTACCTCAGTGTTTCAGTTTAACTCAACTCCACTGAATTCTCAGAAGAAAATAGAATTAAAAAATAAACTAGTTGAGAAGCTTTATTTAAGAAGTACAGCCAGTGCAGCCGCAATCTAAATATAACTTATCTAGTAAGATCATAGCATGTACACACACGAAGCAGCACAAATAAAAAGCCCACAGAATTTGTACCCTCTTCCTACAATAAATTCACTTCTGCAAATTTCTTATCATTTTCACTTGTAGCTTCAATCCCATTTCCACTGGACAGATCATCCACAGGACAAAAATAAACAGTACTAATGGCTTGTGACAGAAAACATCAAAGGATGACTGAGTTGCAAGACTGGGGAGTTTGTGTTGTTTGGAAGTCAAGGCTCAGTATAGGTCAAACCAGAACAAGAGTAAAATACACAGAAAGTGTATTTTTTTTAATAACTTTGTTATCACTATTGTCAATTGCATGACTTCTTACAGAGTAAGTCCATATGAAAGTTTGAGGGTTTTTTACTGGAAAAAAAAATGCCTATGCATTGACTACTTGGAGCTTTTGTCTTTCATATCTATATAAATGTTCAAATTATGAGCAATACAGATATATACATCTATATCTGTGTGTCTGAACTATTAATCTCAAGAGGAATTAGGAATATATGCCAAGGAAGGAATATTATCCTAGCAATTTAAGTTTTTCAATTCCATGTAATTGCAGGAAATTTTTGCTTGAAAGCTGTTTTGGTTTTTTTTTGTGAAATCTTTGAATCAAGGCACCATGCATGCTTATGCAACACCTACTGCAACTGGGATTCAATTCTGATTGAGATCTCTGGGTGCTAGGGTAATATGAATATTAAAAAGCAACATACACGAAGAATGATAGGTGATAATTAAATCATAGATGATAAGATCAGAAAAGTATTCTCAGGTTATCTAGGGCATGTAACATGCAAGATGTTTTCCCTACGTCAGACCTACTGGCACCTTATCTAATCTGTTCCAAAACGAAAGCACAGTTGTACATGTCTTTGCCTTAGTTGCAACATCTTATAGAAATCAATGAAAATATCAGTCAAATCTTTCTCATGAAACCATGAATCACACTAAACCAGGAAGGTATATCTTTACAAAAAGGACGGCAATGTTCTTATCATCTCAAAAGAGAGATTAAAGCCCTTAGTACTGCAATTTTTATTACTAATAGTAACTTTGAAATACAAATTGTTTCCTGCAGAAATTACAGTCATGAGATGCTACAGGTTTTAGAAAATAGCCATGCCAGAATAGTTTCTCTAAATAATTGTGCACCAGAAAGCAGAACAGGGGTGTAATGTTAAGGACAGAGATTCATAAATACAGCTGATCAAATTTTGATGAGAAAAAAAAAGGACAACAAGGATTATATGGGAAGTGCATCCATCAGAGAAGTTGCACCATTGGACAAATGTAATTCCAAAGTGGAATTCCACTCAAGGTGTGGCGCTCTTACTAATTGGAGATACTTTATCTTAGGATGACAGTCTAATAGGCAAATAAAATAGATTAAAAGAATAAGAATATAATTCTGTGAACCAGAAAATGCTACCTTAAGATTAAGAGAGAATTTTTAATCCTTGTAAATTATTCTTGCTCTCTATTAAGGTGACAGAGGTATGATGTATTCTGGTTTTAACCATATATTAATGGCTTTTCTTGTTAAGGTACCAGATACAGTACTAGTCAAAGGGACATCCTAATATGGTGCTCAAGTGGTTATTTTCTCTTGTTTTTTCCCCCTTAGAAATCCAAGACAACGCCACTCGCATCAAATCCATAAGGACCCTGGTAAAAAAGCTCCCTAGACCAAACTATGACACAATGGAAATCCTCTTTGAACATCTGAAAAAGTAAGTAAAACTGTGGTACTAACAGATCGAAAATTTTAAAAGGAATAGATGTGTGGTGTCCAAATCCTATTGGAAATGTCATTCGAAATACCAAAGATAATTACGTTCTTTGGCAAAACTAGGCATGATTTATGGCATCTATGTACATCCTATTCCTGCTCAAGAAATCACTACGTCTAAGCGAAAGCACAAATTTTGCCTCTGCTGGAAAACAGAACAGTTCTGTTTCCTTCAATGCGGTATAGGATTACTTTGCCGCACGTATATAGAACTGAGCAAATGCAACATGTTCCAGTGTTGCATCTGTTCAGTTTGGTTTGACTTTCTGCAATTTCACCATTGAAATCCCTGCCATTCAAACTCCTTTACTCAGGCATGTAATGATAGAAATAACCTCACCTAGGAACATGCATTATGAGCTCTTGTACCTCATGAGGAAGCTTGTGGCAACAAAGAACATCTAAGAAACGTTGAGGAGAGATTTGGAAGAACATCTTCATTCTCCTAATGCTGCTGAGATACCACAGAGAGAGAAAACGATGCTGTGACACTCAACTTTCTCATTCTGCTGTGGTTTCGGCATTGATTGAGCTCTGTTTGCCAGAGATGTCATCTCAGAAAGTCAACCCAAGATCTCATGTTCACCTTGGGTTTTATTCTCGTATTTCATGGTATTAACAGCAAAAACATACATAGACCCCGTGCTCACTCAGAAACCAACCCGCAGTTGTTTGACTTGCAGAATGAGTGGAGAGAAGTGGCAAACCTCAAGATAGGGGCACATGAAGTCCAGGATCCTGCTCCTCCCTCTGTGGCTGTCTTACTGTTGGGACTAACCGGTGCCATTTTGTACAGTCACTTTTCAGCCAAACTACCCTTAAAATTGAAGGGACTAAGTAGGAGGTAGGGCTCCATGGAGGCCCTGTGCACAGAGGAGCATTTAAACCCAGGAATGATATAACTAGTAGCAATAAAGACTCAAAATAAAAGGCTACTCTGAGCTTATAATGAATGATGCCTTTATACTGATCATTTCTACTGTATTCTCCTGGCATATACATATAAGAGATGGAGATCCTTTATTTTGTTTTGCAGCTTCCAGCTGAAACTGCAAAATGAAGTCCACGTAGTTATAGGAATGTCCCCATTTCATTAAGCATGGAAGGATTTTAAACAGTCCATAAAATGACCAAATTTGGCCTCGCAGAAAAACAGTTTTCTATGTATTCATCTGATGTACTGTGCGCACACATTCCCTCCTTCAGTGGGTTTTCTAGAGAAAGATTATAATTTATTACTGACAATGGAAGAACAATAAGGGAAATTATTTCCTATGAAGAACCTGAGTGCAAGAAGTGAGTACACGCTGTCAGCACAGATACGCCATATACAAAATTTACTGCACTATATGTGGCATTGATCCTAACCTGAAGAAAGTTTTGTTATCAGGCCTTAGGGGAGAGATATCAGGTATACACAATAAATCTTCGATCTTATAGTTAATTCACTTGATTGAGACTCAGGAGACGTAGGTTCAATTCTTGGCTTTGACCGGATGTTCTCGGTGACCTTGGGTAAATCACTTAATCTCTCTGTGCCTTGGTTCCTTGTTTACAAAATGATGATAATACTTCCTTTGTCTGCCTTGGCTTTTTAGAGCATAATCTGTTTGGGACAGCAATGGTTTCCTGCTGTGTATGTGTAGAATAACTGGCAAAACTGGGCCAAGACTGGTGGTTTTTTGAGAAACACAAAGAAAAAAAAAAAAAAAGAAAACTAAAATACAGATAATAAAATGCCAATACTTTGTGATGCATATGTACATAATACGAGGCTTGACTACAGCTCTACACATATGGTGGGAAGGTGGATGTGCTATCCAAATAAGCACATGCTCTTACCCAAGTGTCACTGCAGAAGGCATGATGAAGCAAGAGATATGCTGAGGCAATACTGTGGCATAGAGTGATTGAAGGCAGGAGAACGTGATATTTGAGCCATTTGGGGTTCTGAGCATTATGGGAGCAATCATCTGAGTTTCTCTGAAGAACGTCAGCCTTCTCTGCCACACAAACACATTCTGCAGAAAGGACAGGACTATTCCTTACACTTTGCTCTATTGATATGGAAGCAGCAGTAGAATAGATAGTAAAAACATTTAAAATAAATGGTAAAGAACTGGTTTGTTCTCTTGAACTTGTCAATGTGAAAGACAGAGACCAATTATAATGGTCACATGTTTCTGTAAATATACAAAAAACCATTCAGTTACTGGACCGTGTCCAAAGAAGGACAAGGAGGCTGGTGAAGGATCTAGAGCACAAGTCTTATGAGAAGGGACTGAGGGAACTGGGATTGTTTAGCCTGGAGAAAAGGAGGCTCAAGGGAGCTCTCTACGATGACCTGAAAGGAGATTGCAGCGAGGTGGGTGTCGGTCTCTTCTCTCAAGTAGCAAAGTACAGGACAAGAGGAAATGGCCTCAAGTTGGCTAGGGGAGGCTTAGATTGGATATTAGGAAAAAATTTCTTCATCGAAAGGGTTGTCAAGCACTGGAACAGGCTGCTCAGGGAACTGGTTGTCTAACCATCCCTGCAGGTGTTTAAGATGTGTAGATGTGGCACTTAGGGACATGGTTTAGTGGCAGACTCAGCAGTGTTATGTTAATGGTTGGACTCAATGACCTTAAAGGTCTTCTCCAACCTAAACAATTCTATGATTCTATACATACATTATACATAATGAAATTATGTTTATATTATGTAAATATAGGAAATAAGACTAGTTTTCAGAGTTTTAAAAGCATAGAATTATATCACTTTTAGGGATGCTCCTCAGAAGACGAGTGCCAACGTGCATGATGGGTGCACTGACTTGCACCTTGTGCCACCCTCTTCAACCACAGGGTTTGCCCAGTGTAAATCACTGGAAATTCCAAAGTTTCTGATTAGTTGAAAAAAATAAAGTAAACTGGGTTAAGGCATATTATTACAGTTTCTGTATTTGCTGGTGGAGATGTTTTTTCTTGCTCAACATTAAACTACATAAACTATGCAGAGCTGGGCCATGGGACTGTGTGAGTCTGTGACTTCTGTACAGCACATGAGAGCACTGATATGCACGAGAACCTCACCTTTGCCCAGAACGCTGCATTTATCCAAAATCACCTACAGCAGCGAGGCTGCACTATGGTTTCACTCTGCAGCCATCCAGTCTGCAGGACTGGGTCCGGATCGAGCCCAAACAATGTGAAACGCGCTTCAGAAGGGTCCTGCCTTAGAAACCCAGACAAAGCGGCTGATGAGAGAGTCTGCAAGAAAGGCCTGGCAGCAGGGATTAACACCAGTGCCGTGTATCTTCCTTAAACCAAGCCCTCTGAAGTTGCAAGAGGTCACAGTGCAGCCTGTGAAGCCCACAGGAGGGAGATTAGAAGCAAAGCTCAGGGTTGTAGTACCTGTTCTTTTAAGTTTTTTGCATTTGATGAAAAAAAAAACCCGACACCCATGTCCTCTATTCATCTTTGCACGAAAATTATTCTACTACTCCTAAGTAGAAGAGACAAAATACGAGGTTGAGCAGACATATCACATAGCTCTTGTCAGTCTAATACCATTGGAAATTGTTTTATCAGGACTCATACTGAAAATAATTGAACAAAACTACAAAACTACCACTAGGCTTTTCATACTTCTTCCTGATGAGCAAATCAAACAAATATTATACTTGACACATGAAAGAAACAACAAAACTCAACTTGAGTAAGGATTTTCCCAAATAACAG
Organism: Tetrax tetrax; assembly: GCA_009806455.1. Classification (NCBI taxonomy): domain Eukaryota; kingdom Metazoa; phylum Chordata; class Aves; order Otidiformes; family Otididae; genus Tetrax; species Tetrax tetrax. Next base: position 258,905 of record WHYT01017451.1, on the reverse strand, counting down.
GCTATAGAAAACAGCCTGTTCTACTCCAACGTGTTTAGGGAATATTTGCTTGCTCTGTATAGCCCATACACCGCTGTTCCATACAATTGTGGAAACAACACTCTAGGTCTCCAGGACTCCGCTCTTTCCTGTTGCTTATTTACAAGTTAATTTTACTTCCACATTGAGCCAATTACAGGTTCCAGATAAAACTGATAGACCTTTCTGGTCCTGTTTTGCAGGCGTACACAGGACATCAAATATTGCAGAAACATTATATTGGCTCTCTGCACAAATGCGAACTGAGCAGCCAATCCCTCTCTGATAAATCATTGTTTGTACCCAATAATTTACTTATGAAACTAAAATTCAAGTGAGGTGGAAGGAGAATTTTATTCTTTAAGGATCCCACAGGATTTTATGACCTGCTTTCCCAGCAGCATCTTCAGGTAGCTATTACATACTCATTGGGAAACTGAGGCACAACAAGTTTAAATGGCTTAAGGACTCAACCTAAGCCAGCCATACAATCTAAAAACCTGGAAGGGTTTTTTTTTTTTGTTTGCTTGTTTGGGGTTTTTTGTTTGGTTTTTTTGTTTGGGTTTTTTTTTTTGCATAGAAGCTTCTGCAAAACACTCTTTCCTCCTTAATGCAAAACGCAGTAGGGGAGAGGAGCACCCTGGCTGAGCCCTCTGCACCGTGCTCCGAGCTGGCGAGGGCGGACACAGCTCTGCTCCAGAAGCTGTGTGCCTGCATTACACAGTGCTGTGCCTGAGCTAATAAGCTGTGCTTATTAATGTTAAATTAATGAATCTCAGCCTGCTCTGCTTATTAGGTTGAGCTCCGTGCCACCGCAAGGCAGCTCTGCGACTCCCAGACCCGAGCTGTCTCACATCTGACCAGGCTGGAGCACAGGGCAGCCAAGCTCGAGTCTGTCTTTACCCATCCATAGACACCCCTGCAATGGGATATATTACAGGAAAAAAAAAAACAAAAAACCAAAACTCCCCTTGCTTATTTTCCCCACACAAAGGCAGGATGATTTGTGCTATTTACAAAAGTATAAAATGGATGTTGAAATAATTAAAGGGGAAGACGGGGGCCAGCCTGACGCTAGCATCCCTCTCCCTTACATGGGAAGCACTGAACCCAGATGCCCAACTGTGGAAGATATTCTTCCAGCAGCAGCATCTGCCTCCTTGGCAGGCACTTCAGGCAAGTTGTCTGGGGAGCTCTGCAGTTGCCTCTTGGTTTATCACGTGGATCTGTTACTGTGGCCTATCTGGCTGCTTTGTCCAGGCTGAAGCCAATTCCTTTTGATTCACCTTTGAATCCAAGATACTCCATTTTTTCTTTGCTTCATTTTCCCCATACCGTACATAGCTCAACAAGACATTTTCAGATGCCATGCAGGCTTTCTGCTCTTTCAGGGAGGGAATGATGATTGCCTTTCTGACTACCTTCTCCTCCACCCAAATTCTTCGTTTTTACTAGCAATTGTCTGCATCAATTTCCCTAGAAATAAGCTCCTCATCAAGAGCAAAACTTTTTATCTAAAATGAACCCACTAATATTCACATATTATCTAACAAAAGTCATAAGTATTACAAGGATTATGCTGTAGTTGTTTTCAAAAATATCCTTCCTCTATGTCCATATCTCTATGAACAGAGAAAAGCATCTGAACTTGACAAACAAAACGCACACACCGCCCCCAACCCTCATAACACAAGGTACATTCCAAAGAGCACAGGCTTCTGCAAGCTACATGCAACTAAAGAGACTTATTTCTACCTAGCAAAGATTTTTTATTTTTTATTTTTTAAAAAAAAAAACGGAAAAAGTCACGCTTAGACAGAAGCCCACAGTAGCCCGCACACCAGGACACAATGACAATGTGATGACAAGTCCAGTAGCAGTACCCAGAATTCCGAGGGAAAATCAGAAAATAAAGTTAAAGTGTGGCATCTAGTAATGCTAAGCAGAGGATGTCTGCAAACTTTTTTTTTTTTTTTAAGTTGGTGGAGGAAAGATGTAGCAAACATATGTGATTTTCACTTACTAAACTATGTGTCACATCAGCAGTTTTGGGCAGGCTTACATATTAAATCTAGGCTCAGGAGAACCCTTTTTTCACACAGTAGAAGAATAGATTATGTTAAGAACTGTACAAGTTTTTTATTAAGAAGAAAGGTTAAAGTTATTTGAAAGAAAACAACGATCCCCAGAATGGAAGGAGTATACAATAAATTTCTATTTGGGGAACCTCAGAGAACCCAACCCAAAACACGGGATGGGCATTTACATTTTGCTTCAGGAAAAATTCCCAGATTCAGGAATGTGCAGAAGCACAGAATCCCTTAACTCAAGGCACAAGACCGACTACTTGTTGAAATTATTTCCTGAATCAAGACCTTTCTTTACAACCAGGCAACTCAGGAGCAGCTCTTGCTCTTCAGCTACTGGACAGTAGCAGGGAGACCTTACTCCTACAAGATGGGGAGCAGTTACTTGAAATGTGAGGAGGAGAAACATCCTCTTGCACCAGAAGAATGAGTAGGTGATGGGCCAGGGATGCCACAGACTCAGGCACCCCTGACTAGCATTTTAAGATTTGCATGAAATGAATTAATCACTTTCTAGCTTGCGAAGGGCATTGCATACATGCTTTTCTCTGTTCCAGCTATGGAAGAGTTTTAGAAAGGAACTGGAGCAGTGCCAATGCTTGTCCCATTTACTGTAGCTTCCTGGGGCTCATTTTGGGGGAAGGAGAAAAGTTAAACCCATTTTCTCTCTGCTAAGTACACATCCATCTACTAAACTCTCCCCTTGTAAATTAGTGGACACAAGAAAATGTGCACCAGCCACAAGTCTACACAGGACAGGAGTAATAACAGATTTTGGATTAAAGGTAAAGAATAAATCCGGTCTTCCAGAAGAATCTTGATGCATTATTATTTTCTCCACTTTCGGGCGAGGGAGATGTGCTACTGAGGTTTTTGCAGTCACGCCTAGTCCTTGTTTTAGTGGAATAAGGGAGTTTTCAAAGTTCATCTCTCCCCTTACAGTTTAGTCTTTTTAATGAGAAAAATGAGTAATTAAAACCACATTTTCACCTGTGTTTCCATATACTTCCTATTTTCACAACCGTATTTAAAAATATAAACCCTGATTTTCATAACAATCAGGCAAATAATTACACTTGGTACTTTTCAATGCTACAGAGCTTCAAAATGTGCTGAACTGGTGTATCAGCACATAACAGAACGATAAAAATAATTAACATAGTTTTAATTTAAATATTTATGATACGGTTGACTCTGTGGCTGTACGACACCATTGTGCTAGGTGCAGTACACAAATACAGATAGATAGAGGCCCTGTTTCAAAGAGCTCCCATTGTTCATCTCACATTACTCAATATCAAACGATCTCAAAAAAGCTTTTCAAACATTAATTAAATATCATAACTTCCTTTTCAGGTCAGTAAGTTTTATTATCCTAGTTGCGTAGACGGAGAAAGTGAGGAACGAAGAGGGTAAGGCGCTTGCCCACGATGACACAGTGAACATTTCTCACTTCCACTCTCCACTTACTTCCCAGTCCCTGCCCCGAGCCCCCCATGCCTTTGAAGGCTCGTCCATGTGTATACTGGCACGGTGGGCGTACGCGTGCATATGGCCAGCACATCTCGGGGAAGGCCGGTTACTGCTGAGTACTCTTCGGTTAATCAAGACCATGTGAGAGTCCTGCTTCTGGTTTGCACTCGCATAAGCTTTAGTAAAATATCACTGGCGGAGTTAATTTATGTGATTTTGTAACCTCTTAATATTGCTCGGGGTTAGCGTTCTTTTCAACTCAAATGTTTTTTGTTGGTGAAAATTAAGAATGCTCAATTCATTACAAAAGGGCCTTTTTTCCCCTTTTTTATTTTTTTTGCTATTTTGGGAGATTGGGCCCTAACACATCAATGTCTAGGACCAGGTCATCAAAGGGTAAAATTGCAATGCTTTTCAATTTTCTGACTAAAGAGATGGGATTTTTCTCAGAACAAGGCTGTAAAATAAATAATAAGCTTCAAGTTTCTTAAGATATTCATTGGAACTTAAAACCAAACCAAAACAAAAAAGACTTTAATGCCAAAATGTCAGTGTTCTGTGCAAAATAATTAATATAACAAAATAAGATCTATTCGACTATCGATTGAAAGGGAATTTATGCAGGTAATTCATTAAGGCTAGGAGTTTGGCATGTAAATCCCCCAGCATTTTGACAGGAAAACAGACCCTGATGATTTTTAATTTTTTTATAAGCTATGAAATGCATGCTTTTCAGTGACAAATATATAGAAAGAAAAAGCAAGTACCTGACCAACTAGGGCGAGGTGTATCCCTGCTCTGTGAGACTTCTGAAACAACATTAAACCAAATCATTGCAAGAGATGCAACAATCACTTCAATCACCATGTTATTTTACATTCCAATATTTGCAGGTTATCATCTTCATATAATCTCTTCTTGTGGTCAAGTGCATGATTAGTGTTTCTGACAGGGCATTGGCCATTTTCTTATGAGGATCCACAAATTCTTGTAAATAAAAACCAATTTAAAAAAAAAAAAAAGAAGATCAAATCTGTGGACTGGAATGCACCCTACTTGTAATGGGAACAAAAAGCTGGCAATGAAATATAAACCTAAATCACAGCAGAATGACCTACTTTAAGGCATTTGCCAAAGAGACTGTGTTTTAGACAGCTCCTCTGAAGTAGCGTCTTTATGTCTATGCCATCTGCAGATTTATTATTGTGCCTTAGAAAAAGAAAAAAAAAAAAAAAAAGGGAAAGAAAAAGAAAAAAAAGGGGGAAAGAAAAACCTACAGTATGCCTGAACAAAACTCAGCTTCATCTATAGGAAAGATTCCAGTACTGTGGGCACCACACCCACACCTACTGATGTGGTCCAAGTTTTTTCTTTAGAGGCACGTAATTAAGAAACCCTGACTCATTTACATGGATATGTTTGATCTAAATTACACTCCAAACCACACCAAATTAGGAGCATCTGTGAATGCGAAGTGTTTGTTCCCAGTGACTGGTAGAATAGGGCCAGTTCTGGACAGCACATGTTCAAGTGACGAAAAATATTTCAGATGTAACATACTTCTGAGCCTCACTTTTCCACTAATAATTCATAATGAGTTAAACCAGTATCTCTGCTTGAACAATCATTTCAGGCTGTGAAAAAAAAAATGAGATTTTATTTTTAAAAGGAAGAGTGGTGGTGGGCGGGGGGATGGGTGGTAGACAATCACCTAAGTTTGGTTTTTGTCCTTGACAAAGGGCCTTAACACAACCATTAGCCGCAATTTAAATCTGCGCGGTGCGCATACTATCAGATATACATCACTCCTGAAGCCTGGACTGAAGGAAAGTATCTATAGATAATTAGCTGTTGTTCACAGACAAGGCCTTCTGCCTTGGTGTAGGGTTTTCTGTAGTCAGTCCGCCGTGTCGGGTCTCCTAACGAGTCTGAGCAAAGAGCAGGATCTCAGCCCAGTGAAGCGGTACCCTACGCACTGGATCGCGTGAAAAATTCAAGACGACCAAACTTGAGAGCGGTTCTTCGCTTTTGGGCTGTGTTGCTGTCCCAAGTTGCTATACCTGTTTGTGTCCTAGAAGGCCACTCTGTACGAAAACGGGCCCTGTGGCAATTAGGGAACTTTTATCCTACTTTCCCACCTCCCAAAAAGAGTAAGCGGGGGGAGCTGCAGAAGCCACTGGTTGCTGCTTTGTGCCTTCCAGTGTAAACCAACAAACTTAAAAAAAAAAATTAAAAAAAAATTAAAAAGCCTTCCTCTTGCTCTAATTCAAGCCATAGGAGCAGCACGAGCACCAGGGAGTGCAAATCCGAATTCCACGCTGGGTTTGCAATTCCCTGTCCGCTAGCGCTATTTGGCACAGCCTTCGGATTTGGCCCATGGTGTTTGGCAGGCACCTTTTATTCTTCCCATCTTTTATGCTTTGTGAATAGTCTGGGTTACATAATGCCAGTGACAATTTGTTTATGGCAAGCATTAGAGTCACTGTTTTATGATTGCATTCAAACTTTAAGCCACATTTTGACATCTAAGGATCATCTTGTGTTCTCATATATTATATACAATGAAGGTTTGTGTTCCAGTAAGGGAGGGGGAAGGAACTTTGTAAATAACACGGCTCCTTTTGTCTGAAGAGATTTTAATACATTTGTCTGATCTACTGTTTTTGCAGTAGCTTGAATATAATTTGAATATATTAAGATTTTCAGCAACTGTGCTCAGGGAGCCCAGTTAATAACTTATGCATGGTTATATAGATACACTTCAGACAGAGGTAATGTTTTTAGCCCTTATGTTGGTAATACTTCGAAACACACAATGAAAGAGCCTATTCTTTCCTCCTCTTTGTTGTGGGCATGCATTGTGATGGTATGGAGCCAGTGTTCTTTCTGTTGTCTACACAGCCTGGATTCAATAAGCAGTTATATATGCATATTATGACAATGTGGTCAAGGAAACCAGATTTTTTAACTATACCTTCATGTGCCTGTACAGTATAAAAATCTGGTATTTATTTTTCTCGTCCTCATTCAATATGTTAACAAAATCATAATTTGATACAGGTTATGTTCACTTTATAATTAAAATTATAGAGTTAGCTGAAAATACAGCAAGATGTTGCTGAACGGAAAATATTTATCTTTTCATACATTACGCATTATGGTGCAATTGTAAAATCGTAAATCTCTGGAGCGGCTAACTCCAGCCAAGTGTACGGCAACTTGCCTCCTCCCCTGGTCCAGAAGATGCAACCAGTTACCTTCTGTAAGCTGAGGGCTGCTATACCCACCCCAGTCCCACCATTAGACAGTGCTGCCACATCCTCTCCAGAGCTTTGTTGTGGTCTTCTAAAGGAAGTCCTCTTGCCATGGAGATGAGCCAAGAAAAGGGAATTCAGAAAAGTTTTCTATTTTTTTACAGATGCCACCAATTCCTATCCTCTAGCTCTCCTAGCACCTTTGTGGTCAAAGCGCAAATTTTTCACGCTGTGTGCTCTGTGTCAGCACTAGACTCAGCCTCACCAAACCACCTAAGGGTAGCGCTTCATCTACCCTGAAACTGCTCCCACTTCCCGGGTCATTGCTGTCCACACCATCAAGTCCAGCCCTTCCCCAGACACTATCAGCAATCTTGCAGACCCCTGTAGTGTATAGCACATGGGACAAGCCTACAGCATATGGAAGCTTTCCAGTAGAAAAAGATTACTGTGAACATCAGTTTCTCTATATTCAAAATTTCAGACCAGAGAGGGTTTTCGGTAAGGCTGTGGCAGTAGTAGCAGCAGTCAACTTAAAACCACCTCCTCGGACAATCCAGATATGTTTCCATATCTGGATAACTGTGTCATAAAAACGTCATCAAAAGAATGAGTTTCTCATTCCTTCAGAGCATCTAGCCCATGGAAGTCATTACAGCTGCTGTGGACTCAGTTTCAGCCCCAAGATTTCTATCTCAGGGTAAAATTCAAACTTTGGTGAATATGTTTTGAATCTCACCTGACCACTATGGTGAGGAACAGCTTAACCCTTCTGGGTTGCATGCTAACAGGTTCCCATGTTACTCTTCATATTAAATTAAGTTTATACAATTTCACATCCTGCAACTACAATATTTGCTTCCTCAGGAGATACTTTCTCAGCTTGTAAATATATTTACAACCATTCACATTTTCTGCTGTAGGGAAAGATCCACGCAATACCTGCAAAACCATGTCTTGAATTTAGTCTTATCTGAGGGCCAGACAGCACAACGTCACTGGTCTTCTGGAGCTCAAGGCAACAAAAAATATCATATGCAAGGTATTTCTGCTTCATCTCCAAGAACAGCATGCCTATGTGTAATGCAAACAAGCAAGGCCACACAGTGACAGGCCCATTTGGCAGGTGGGCATTATCAGAAATGCTTTCTGGAACTCTAGTAGGTGCAGTGAGGCCTTTTACTCCATTAAACCATCACTGAGAGATTTGATGTCCTGGAAGATGCTTAGTGAATGAGCTGTCCCAAGACTGATGAGTATGCCTTGATACCAACAGCAAGATTGTACCTGTTGTTCCTAATCTTTCAATGTCTGTCAAACATAATTTTGGTGAGGAGGTCTGAGAGACTCCTGCATGTTTTCTCATCAGTTTTTCTAACTGTGGATTTTGATCAGGGTCAGACAAAAGCAGATATTGGCAAGTCTGGTCACTTGAAGCTTCAAAGATGAAAGAAACACAACTACTGAGAGAGGTAGGGCTGCTCGTATAGAGAACACAGACACAGTAAAGTGTCCAAGGCAGTTAGACCACAGGCATCTGAGACTAGTACGTGTATGAATGGGTATTTGACTTAAAAAGGAGCTAATGAGAAAATCCAAAGCTAGTTTAAAGCTAGGAAATGCAGAACTTGCAGTACTACAAAGGGTGCATCTTAGAACGACACAAAATATGGAAAATCCTCCACTCCAGGCAGTTCATGCATTTAGTGCGATGGACTATACACGTGCACAAAAAATAAACATCAAGCTAAGGTGAGTGGACAAGACAGACAAAGTATAAGTAGAAAAGACAATGCTGACATAGTAAATTTGTTGCTCAAGGGCAAGTAAAATGTAAATAAGTTTAAAGAAATCAAAGACTCATGGCACATACTCACTAGTGCATTTAAGAGATACATTCATCCTACTCATGTTCAATATCAGGGTTGAAACAACCATGATGCTGGGAGGCATGTTAAAGCATCTTTCAAATCTGATACAAATACAGTGCATATATATTGCAATAGTAGCTTGTGGAGAGCTCAGAACTGAACCTGAAAGAGTAGGAATCCTGGTTGAGGTCAGACCTCATATAAAATCATCTCTGTTGGGCAGACTGCTGCAAACAGACTTTCATTTTAAACAATAAAATGGTGATAATGCAGGTTTAAAAATTGATATTTTATATTCGGGACAGCTAGTAGGTCAATACCAAAATGGTTTTCAATATTTAAAAAGACTTGAAAAAAGACTTCTTGGCTCACAGAAAAGGAAAACTTTAGCGAGAGTTTGTTCTCTGACTTTTGTGGAATTCTCTGACACCTTCTCTGATTTAAACACCAAAAATTACTGGTTGCCTCACAAAACTGGATAATTTATTCATTGGACTGGAAGAAAATAATGCATTGTTAGTGAAATTATGTTTTTCATGAGAAGCTCTAGACTCACCAGCAAAGATACATTTCTGAGCAGGTTTTCTAAAATTCAGCATCCCAGGCTGAAATTCCAGCCAATTGCCACTTTTGGGCTTTAAGTCAGAAAGCAAACCTGTCATACCCAGAGTTGAGTTATTTGCTGTCAAATGGATTACTGTAGCACAAAAAGGCTGCAAGAGGTTAGATTGAACATAGACAAAAGTAGTAATTCCACTTAGTAAAAGTAGATATCGTCCAAAATGAGGAAAGTTAAGCTTATATAAGATGAAATTCTAACTCCATTCTGGCTCCCAGTCGCTGGGAGTTTTGTCAACGACTTTAACAGTAACCAAAATTTCACTCACTGTCAAGAGAGATGCTGCAAAGAGTGTGATGAAGTGAAAGTTAAAATAACTGTTAACCTGGGGCTTCGAAACTGCATTTTCTGAGCACAGACCACAGTCTAACTCAGTGTTTTCCTGATGTAGCCATGCAGACAGCCCTTCTGGGGACCAAGGGGATAAAACTGGGCTAGCGGAGGACATCTAGGATTTGCAGTAAGAATTTCCCCGCTGTAACTGCTGAAGTTCACATTGTTCTTTGTCCTGCGGGCCATGGTGGAACTAGACTACCTAAGCATAGCGAGGTACAGTTTGTAAGAAGCAATTTCAGAAAGCTGGAGCATCGTTGAGTATCAGTGCTGGTGCTGATACTCTTCCACCTGAGCCGCTCTTTTGAAGGCCAGGTAGAGATTACTGGAAGGAAGAGCATCATAGTGGCTGACAGAGACCCTAAATGTACTGGGAGGAGGAGGAGGATTATGTCATAATACTGAGTCTCATCTTTCTGTTTTTCTAACTAGTACATTTGAACCAAAGAATGCAAGTTATGCACACCTGTGAACAAGGCTCTATAGAGTCCCCTGTGTGCTTTCCATATACCCTCTGCTTTGGGTGTGTTGTGGAAGGGTGGCTTCTTTCACTGAGTTAAACAACATCCAGGCTACCAGCAGAACTGGTGACTGTGCTTTTTTGCCACGTACTTTTTGTTTGTCCACCATGCAGCATGTCAAAGCCACAGTGTTCCCATCAGGAAACAATGCTGTTAATAACATTAATCCACCTTTATTAAGAGCCTTTAGCTTTATGGAGGACTACCAAATATTATTAGGTATACAAGAGGATAATAAAGAAATGTGATTTTTTCCTTGCTGACCTAGTTTCTAACCTCACTTTAAAATCCTCCGTTGATTTTAATTTTGCTTAATCTAAATCTAAGCTCACAAACCTAGCAAACTTAAGGACTGATTTTAAGCTAATTTTCTCGCCTGTCAGAGGTCCTCAAGCTTTTTATGCTACTGTTGGAAGTTTATTTCCAGCCCAGATACAAAGTGGAGGCAGCTCTTTACCCATAAGAAGCCTCCAGCACCACCACGACTGTACTACGCGTGAGTGCAAACACTACCTTGCTCGAAACGAGCTTGTGTACGGCATTCTTCACAGCACAATTGCAGTCCTTTTCTCATCAGCGATAGCCAGAGGCGGTAATAAGGGTGAAGGATATCTATCATGAAAAGTCCAGTGTCAATGTGTTCCCCCAATTTATTTACTGACCTTCAATGCAACAGCCATACTCCTGACCCTCATGAGATGAAGCCTAAGGGGAAATGGCACTGAGCACCAATTCCATATCCTGTTGTTCTGTGGTCTAAATTAAGTGCTAATTAATTACCACTGGCATCTTTGGCGTTGCCTGTCAAATTGGATTTAGGATATCCTTTCGCTGTTTAAACAAATAGCCCTGCATCTAAAGCTAAAATCCCAAGTGTTAGCATTTTCTTTACTTTTAAATCTTTATTTAAAAATTCAGCAAGTATGTTCATGGATTTTGCAGGTAGAATTCAAATAAAAGAAACAGGAATTGATATTGTCAATTTTGATTAATAGTCCTTCATTAATAAACATCCTGTTATTCAGTTTCCACCTGCAGTTGCTGACGTTGCCTGGAATCAATTAACTCATATAATTTGATTTATTTTACAAAGACATTTTTGGATGTGCTGTGCTGATGATAAAGGTTCTATATTTACAATTCTTAATTTAAGGGAGATTGTTGCTAACTGCTTTTTATTTTTGATGTTACAAGGAAATGTAGCTTCAGGCATTCTTGAATGAAAATATTTAAGCAATTTTAAAAGTTAAATCTCTATTCATGTAAAACTATCTGTTGCCATCTGAGCCACAAAGGCCACAAAAGCATACAGACCCAGGACCTCTGACAGGTTATCTTTACAATAAGCTATTTGTTCTGCAGGAAAAAAAAAAGCAAAAAAAATTCAACAATAAAATTTAAAAAAAACAAAATCTATCACAGCAGAAGTTACACCACCAGCCAAAAATACAGTTAAGGGTTCTATGTGTTATGTCTCTGTCTGTATATATATTATTCTATATGGTCTCACACTGCCTTTATCACTCTACTATCCAAACACCTCTAAGAAGTGCATTGGCATCTGCCTAACATCTGTCACGGGTTTTGCTCTCCCCAAGGAGAGACTTGTGCTTCAGTGGTAGTGTGGCTTTTGAAGCGGGGTTCACTGTTGTTTGAGATATATGTGCTGCTAGAGGATTGTTAGAGAAGGCAAAAATTAATGCCTTGTGCACGGAGCTGCAGCCAGAGGAGTGTGAGGTGCTCCTCAAGGAAGTTGGTGGCCTTCAGCTGAGTCCTACCAAGTGACTGTCCCCAAACAGGCAAACTTCAGGCTCCATAGCAGCTCACACTGTGATAACATGGACCAGCCATATCTTCTCCTCCCTCCTGGTCCTATGAGCAGTAGTCTGAACCAGTTTGCATTCAAACACAAAAAATTAAAAACCAAGACATACTGGGAGGACAGAGTGCTGGTTATCAGTAAATGGAAGAACTTAACTGGTCACCCAGTTAGGTTAGTTTTCCGAAAGGGAGACCTGGAATATTCACAGTAGAATATTGTGGAAAGATTTGTAATCCATGTCTTAGACAAAACATGGTTTCAGGGACTGGGACCTGAACCTCTGCCCATACCGGGCTCTTCAGTGGAACCACCACAGTGTGGAGATGAACTCCTGCCTTTGCTGTCCTTGCCGTGTCGGGACACTGGTGTGCACCCTTTGCCTTTGCACATGATTGCACTGAAGTGGGAGCTCATCACCTCTGCCACCCAGGAGCTCTGTCTACCCTGGATTCAAGAGCAATGGTAACAGCTAAAACACAAATTTAGCCCTTTGCTTACCCTTCGAGGACACAACTGAATGAAGCCCCTGTAGACGCATGAATCCCCTTAGCTGTCTAAATACGCTTTTACATCTTGGCCTCAGTCATCTGGAAAATGAAGACTTTCTCTACAAGACAAGGCGCTGTGTGAGGTGCGTGCAAAGGAAAGAGCACGTGCTCTTCAGAAAGGAAGTCACACAGGTAGCAAAGTTCAAAGCTAGTCCAAAGTCAGTGGACTTGACAATGCTAGGTTAATAGTTAGAATCGATGATCTTAAAGGTCTTTTCCAACCAAAATAATTCTATGATCCAATGGTGAGAAGATTTTATTTTGAACTGTTCTCTTATTAAACCGGGCTAAGCCAGAATAAACGCCTTTCTTCAGCTTTTCAGTCTATTCAGCCAACTGTGAACCGATGTTCAGAGTTAATTTAGTTATTATTTTCATTTAGGGCTAGACTCCAAGGCAGTTCATCCAGGGAAGGGCTCGTGCTGTGAGATATGTAGGGGATCCTCTGAGGAAGCCCATTCTCCACCGGGTCCCTGTCAGCTGTCCAGGTCCTATATATAGCCCTCCAACGGTCAGATTTAAAGGATAGTCTGCAGAAGAAGACAGCATCAAGTGCTCGTTCTTCTGTCCCAGAGCAACTGAAGAGATGGGATTTTTCCCAAAGAGCTGTAATATGAACCCACAGCTGCAGAGCACAGGAAGCCTATGGAGTTTCTGCAGGCCAGGAGCCATGGAGGCTATTTTCAGCAAAAGCAAGCTCTTAAGTATGTCTGAACTATTTCTGACCCCTCTCGTAACGTATCATACGCCACAACCTGGTTTCTCTATTACCAGTCTTGGACAGCTATTGTTTTGAATTCAACCTATGGAGTGAAGAGGAATTTAAAGCAGCTTCGCATTTTACACGCACAAGAGAAAGTAGCTTAAAACTGTTAGTCCACTGTGATCACTTTTTGAGAAGGACAAATGTTGTAGTGTTTTGGAGGTCCTCTATAAGCACAAACCTCAGGCTGTAGCTACATAGGCACAGAGGTGCCCCCGCCCCAACATGGTATATGGATTTCACACACAACAAGCTGGGGATTCAACTGATAATGTTTGTATTTGCTTAGCTTCATCAGCTGGTGAATACCACTGTAATGCAACTGAGCAAGTCACCCATAAAGCCAGTACATAAATAATAATGAGGTTTAGTTTGCATTCGTAAAATATCAAGAATCCCAATTTATTACTAAATTTTATCTATGTTGCAGTGCAATGAATTGAACAGCTTACACATACATCTTATGCTATCAGGGGCTCACTTACAACCGATTATTTCCGTAAGTCTCTCAAGATGGGGTTAAGCAGTGCACAGGCCCTGCACCCTTCCTCTGCAGCGAGTATATTTTGCTGTCTATCCTAAGCTGGTATATCCAAGCTGGATATGGATATCTCTGCAAGGCTTTGACCTGTTATAGGACACCTACCCGTGTTTGCGTTTATAGGAGGACTCTCAAAGCCAAACTTTGTAGATCAGTTGTCTTTTTAGTCCCAAAACACACTTCTTCCTGAAGAACAACCACTATAGCTGAGCTGAGCTAAGTCTACAACAGAAAACAATGTTTCAGTAGTATGTTGTATCTCAGGAAAGCATGTGACAAGCCTTAAATGGAAAGGAAATACATTCAGAAGAAACCTGATAGTTTATCTGTGCATCGTTTTGTATTTCTGCTTCCTTCCTAACACCAAAAAACCCATCTGCAAAAGCCCTGCCAAAATGGGCTTATATACACACAGAGACATTATCACTTTGTAGGATGGTACATTTTATTATCAGGTTATTTTCCAGTACATTTGGCACAGTTAAGGTAAGTATATTAACTTTACTTCCAAATAAAGAAAACAAAGTTGTGCTGAATGTCTTAGCCATTGTCAATGAGTTAAGAACTGACAGGAGGTCCAAGTAATCAACCCTGTCTACTGTGCCGAGCTTTCCCCTGGGACACCTCTTCTGATCATACAATGTCTCTGAATGGCACGGATGTAGAATTGCTTTCAATAAAGATTTTATTTCAAGGTTGGATGATTCCTTCCCAAATGTCTTGTCACTAAAGCAAAGTATGTAATACCAGCTATTTTTTAATTCCTGTGAACCAGCACTTGGGAAGGAGAGGAGCATAAAATGTTGAGCTAGAAACTGTTCATCATAAGAGTCAAATTTTAACACGATCAAACTGATTGGGAGCTCTGCAACAGCAAAAGCTAGAAAACTGCTGCATAAAAACTGGCCCATAACAGTGCAGTGAAAGGGTCTGTTAGCAGCGTTATAGTTGAGGTGAGTTGAAAGCAACTGAGCCATTCCCAGGGCCAAGTTTTTAAGCTGAAACATTACATTTGCATATGCCTGAGTACATATAGGAAACAGATATTAGCTAATTTGAGGATAATTATTGGTAAAACAAATCAATGTGATGCGCAAGCTTTGATCTGTTAAGGCAGTTCGTAAGAACTTACAGATCAAATCAGCCCTGATGTCCATCAGGATGAGCAGCTTTGGCCGTGACAGTGGTCACCAGCACAATCCAGTAAGGGTACAAAACCCACCCAAATGGGCTGTCATGGAATAACCCACTTAGGGAGGAGACAGTTCCTAATTCTGTAAGGTCAGTTGTTATATCGAGAGGATAGATGTCACAAATATATCATTTTTTTCTACATCATGGAGAGTTTTCTTTGTTCCCATGCATCTTCAAGCTTTCTTAACCTCTGCTTAGATCTTGGTTTCTGTCTCTGATGACGATGACTTCCCTAGTTAAATGAAATATTGTGCATAATACTCTTGGACAGCATTTTGATAAGATCAAAACCTACTTTTATCCCTCAGTCCTCTACTGAATTCAGAGTATAGCATTTCCTACTCTTGCCATTCTGGCCCATAATATTTTACCAGGTGACCCGTTCTTACTCTTCTGATCTCCTCAATTTGTAATGTGTTGCCCTTTAGTGATAGTCTATATTACCAGTTCACAGGAGAGCAGCAGGATTGTCTTATTGAAAAGTTACCCTTAGACATAATTTAAAAGAGTACTAGGTATGGCTAGAACCAATTTTACTAAGGGTAGAAATGCCCCTAACATTGAGCAAAATTAAATTATCGTAGGCTGGAAAGGGCTAAGAAAGCAAGACTGAGCTGTTCTCAACGCAGCTGGCAGAGGACGACTCTACCCTCAAACACTCTCCAGCTTAAAGTAAAACAGTGCCCTTTCCAATGTTTTTTATTTTTTCCCCTAAGTACACTGGCTTCTCTCTATTTTTTTTATGTGCGGTAGGAACATTAAAAAGGCAAAGAATCAGAGTCACTGTAGAAACACTTTGCCCTCCTCAGCAGTTACTACAGAGTAAAAATGGATGAAGAACATTTCCTAACACCTAGTGTGTTTGAAGTAATAATCCAGTGTGCTTTCCGAATGTCAAAATTAATAATGATTTTATTTAGAGAGTTTGAAAAGTGTAGGTTTAATGGAACTAGAGAGCCAAACTCACCATACAATGACCCTCTTAGCAGTAGAGTTGCCCTGCTCTCAGTCACACGCTTTCCAGCTTACGGTTGCCTTGGCAACAGCCAAAGTATAAATTCCAAGTATTTTTGCTTATATATCTGCCATTGACACTAGAGGCCTCCTATCAGACACTTCTGCTGTTTTAATACATCATTAATTTCATTACTATTAATAATGACAACGGTATTTTCTGCATATCTCCTGACATGCTCTTGACTGAAGCCGTTCTTAAACCTCACTTATTTTGAGGAGAGGGGGAAAATATCTTGCAGAGCATAATGCCCAACAATTTCTTGATCTGGTTCCAACATCTGTGGCACCGGATTATAGATCGTTTCTAAAATAATCTTAAATTGATAGAACATTGCTCCTTTCATTTGGGCTTGACAAAAAGTAGCTCTGGCATTTGCTTTCACTTTTTATGTTATAAATGATGTATCACTCTTTCTGCTCCTCTTCTTGCCAAAAAAAAGAATTCTTGCCCATTTTTTAGGGATTTTCTCTTTTAACAACTCAATTTCACTTAGCAGCTACAGTAATAGCTTTGAATGTGCGTATTTGGTTTAGGTTTGCTTTGACTTTTGTGTATAGATGAAAAAAATATTAGTTATAGAACTTAATTTGTAAATATTTGTATTTTTAAAAGGCATAAGGTCCTAAACTTATAATTATTTTATTCAGGCTGGATTGAATTCCTTCCTTCTTTCCCTCCAGTAGCTGTATTTTATCACAGATTATTTAACTACTCCAAATTTCCATGTTTCCAAGTTTGCTTGGTTTCTAGCTTTTTTTCAATATAGTCATCAAAATAAGCATGAATGCATGAATAGATAGAAAAATATCAAGAATTTTCAAGAGATTTTATATACAATAATTATTATACTAGCCTTAGGTTTAGGAGCCTCAAACATACATGAGTGTTCTTAGCACCACCTTCCTTATAGATGAACCACAACAGATAGCTGGTTCCTCTCCATTGCCAACACACACCATG
Source organism: Tetrax tetrax (assembly GCA_009806455.1). NCBI lineage: Eukaryota > Metazoa > Chordata > Aves > Otidiformes > Otididae > Tetrax > Tetrax tetrax. Next base: position 241,883 of record WHYT01017451.1, on the reverse strand, counting down.
AACATCTTCCCTTGCTTCAGGCCATACACACACCTCTCGAGAGCTGAGCGACTGCAGACCACGTGCTGGCAATGCCTGGATTCAAACAGGAACAGGATGGTGTCTCCAGGAAGAACAAGGGGAATTGTTCTGCTTCAGAAAGGTGTCAAGCAAGGACAGAGGGGTTGGCTATCAACCTTCCATTTTCTGTGCCCACATTAGAAACATAGGATCTCAACATCTTGCTCCAAATTTTACAGATAAAGAAAGTCAGACCGCTCCTCTCCCTTCAGTAAAATGAGCTTTGCCAGCACTGTTTTCACCCTGACTCTGCTGATTAGTGGTCCTGTCTCCTGCTCCCTGCAAGGTGTTTCTCCTCCAGCTTCATCAATGCTGTCCATCATCAACAGCACCACATTGCAAAGCCATGGCTGATGCTAAATAGATGATCTATAAAGTTACATGAGATACAACTGCTGAATATGTTTGGTTTTTTTTCCCTGGTGAACTAGCATGTCTACTCAGGTTGATGTCATCTGCAAATACTTTATAAGGTTTCCAACTTCCAGCATGTAACAAGCTTAACAGAAATCAAGTCCTTCTCACAGGGAGGCCCCAAGCTCGATGCATGTGCTTCTGTATAAGTGGCATTAAGCAAAGCAACCTAATCACCCCTGTAACAAACATTTTTAATTGTGATGAGGATCTGTGACGTTCATCAGAAGCCCACACAGTCATTTGGCAACCAGACTACTAAGTTTTGAGACTTTCTGAACTCCTAAGAGAAGAGATATGTTAATATTACCACAGAGGAAAGATAATTATTTCTTTTAATTTATAATAAAGATGCTATATTTTAAGAAACTAATAATTAAGCCAATCTGATTAGTGCCATATGGAGAGTGTTTTGTGCAATGGACACCACGGTTACAAGCATGAGGCAGAACTAAGTAATGCTTCCTATTTATATATGGGGAAAAAAAACACGAGCTCTGATGTTCAAGGAACATGGTAAATGACAAGATTGGCAGAAATCCACAAGACGAGGCTCTTTGCTGTGTGACCCACCCACTAACATGAAAGAAACCTGTTTTTAAGTGACTGAACCCATTATGTCCCATGAAGTTTCTTTCACTTATAGTGTAGCTTGGAGTAAATTCAGCAACAGGTATGGGAAAACAGAGAGAACTATGATGATGTTTAAATTGCTATCTGGATTTTAAAAAGGTAAATGAGAGAGAGGGGGAAAAAGCAGAACTTGGTTTCAACAGTCCACTTGGAATATTTAAGTTAAAGCTAACAGGTTAAGGAAGCATCCATAAATTCAAACATTTACATATTAAAGTTACATTTAGTTCGCATTCCTTGGCAGAGCTGTGTAATTTATTTATAAAATATGTATCTTCATTTACTAGTCTTTCCAACCTACAATATATTATATATTCTGGAGAGTGGAAGGAAATGGATTTCTACTTAGTTCGTACTCACCGCTGCAGAGATTTATGCGAAACTGCCTACCTAAACTCCATCCATTAAACCTATATTGTTCTTAGAGCAGACTTCTCCATCCTTAATGTAATTTCCACAAGAATATTAAGTCTTAATACAGGCATAAGATCAACTTTTAATAATAATAGTCCCCGTCTTGTAATTTTGTGGGTAATAAAGATATCAAAGGTTATAATCCTCACCATTATTTTCTAAGTCATCTCATTAAGGTATGTGGTCTCAGTGTCTTTCAAGAAACTTTCTGCCAGGATAAGGCATGCAAAAGTCTTTAGTTACGTAAATTTCACAATCCATTTCAGACCATACTAACTTTATTGGATTTAAATTAGCAGAAGGAATGTGTTTCATATGAGCTCTGTATTAAGGGGCTTTTTTTTTGTTTCTCAACTCTTTCAGTGCTGGAGACTGTGTTAAGAGAAGCAGGGAAGCTTCTCCCTAGAGCCACCAAAACTGTTGACACCAAAAGTGCTCGATTCCCTTAGCGTAAAGGGTGATCCCTATTATCAGTATCTAAATGTATGAGCTCAGAAGTTGTTGCCTGATAGCACACACAGAAATGCTCGTTCACCAGAAAGCAGCAAACTCTGTCCTAATATAAAAGTACTGCAAATGGGGCTCTAGACCTCTTGCTGTCTGGGGCTGACTCCCCTTTCCTTGGTTGTGAGGTTGGCAGAAGATGTCTCTTCCCTCCCTCTTTTCTTTCTTTTTGATAACTTAACCAAACGAACGTCGCCGATAGGAGAATCAATTAGAAAGTGCCTCTATGTGCTTCAAATGCAACAGCGACTCCTTTGACATCCCTCTTTTTTAACCAATTCTTTCCTTTCGTCAACAGGATAGCAGCCAAGGAATCCGTGAATCTTATGTCAACACAAAGCTTAGGAATTGTGTTTGGACCAACACTCCTTAGACCTGAAAAGGAGACAGGGAACATGGCAGTCCACATGCTGTACCAAAATCAGATAGTTGAACTTATGTTGAGTGAGTACAGCAAGATCTTCGGCTCTGAGGAAGACTGACAGACAGGGCCTGTTATTGAAAACGTTCACATCTGTCTTGATGTCTAATATTTTTACATTTCTGTAAACATATTTCTGAAATATTTCTTTTTCTTTCAAGTGACAGATGCCTCATTTTGTGAAAACTTAATGATGATTTTGTGTTTAATTTTCAAACATTGGAATAAAAAATATTGTCAACATTTGCCTATATGTATTCTGCATTAACCCTTTGAGAGTTTCATTATGCTAGCACTCCAAGTGTCACTTTTTTTGCAAGCTGAGCACACAGCATATGGCCAGAGACCATAGAAAATGCTGTTTACCAACATATGCAATGGCACAGAAAGACAAATAGTAACTGAGGAGATTTGTGGAAAATGGATTAAAATATGTATATTAAAAGCAGGGAATTAAAACAGTGGTACCAGATCATTTGTATCTAATCTGAGTGTAATTTGCCTTTCTCTTTGATACCTATTGAAAGTTAAATATGTGATGAATAATCAACTTGCCTAGCCCAAGAGTTCAAAAAAAAATACTACATTTAATACTTTTAAACAACTAAAAAAAAATAACCACCAGAATGTCACTATTTGCATAACAGTGCCTAAAAAATATTAAAAAACAAAATTGGAACTTTGGCATTTTTACTCAAATGCAGTACATGAAATGAAGACATTGCATGACTGCTCATTTTAATGTAACATCCATTTTGATTCTTCATCACACTGTACATCTGCCCGCTTTCCCCAGCTATCTCATGTTCTGTAGCATTTGTATTGTGCTCCTGAGGATGCTTTATTGGTGAACTACATTAAATTCATCTAGAAGGAACTTTAAAAAAAAAGCCTTTTCATATGCCCTTAGGATTACTTGGCTAGACTTGAATCAATTTATGCATTTGATGGTTAGTTTCAGTTGTCATGGATAAACAAAAGGGTAACTGTCTAGAATATATCAAATATTGTTTCATTTTGAAATGTATGTTTCCAGCTATACACATCTCCTACCCTATTTTGTAAAAGTATTCTGCTGATAAAATGTAGACTTATGTTTGACAGCTTTTTAATCAAGTTCAAAGAGAATAAATAAAACTAATCCAGTGTGGTAAAGAGTCTGTCTGGTTATCGATTTGTTCATAAAATGAAAAATAAACCATGTAAATAAGATGTGTGAAACACAGATCTAGAAGCAAATATTTAAAGCAATTAAAGACCCCAAAACATAGGATTAATGCATAGGTCTGCTGCGCACGAGAGATATGTCTTTGGTATCACCTCAGCAGATCATGGATTACTCCAATTTTTACTTAGCATTATTTTGCAAAATATCGCATTATTCAGAAAAGATTGCTCCTCAGAGCAGTCATTTGTGGGAACAAATGTACAGTGAGACTTGATCACTAAGACCAGGCTGTTTCATCAGGTACTAACATAGGCAGAAAAATAACACAAAAGAACATAAAAATTGGCCCCAAGATGTTTCCTGACTTCATACATGTCTGAAAAATCAAGCAAAACAGAGGGGTAGTGTGAGGAGTAATTAAAATTAAAAACATAAAACAACCAAACATTTGCCTCATATCACAAATGTTCAGCATAATAATTTCTGAACAAAACTATAACGTTCTGGAGAGCCTTAATTCACTTTAGTTTCAAGAAAATATTTTTCATGATAATGTCAAGCCATGAGTACTTAAACAGTAATGCTTTTCAGCATCGTCGTCTTTAGACTCTTTTAATAGCAACAAACCAGGCGCTGTTTATAGCCTGTGGAAATGACTGGAAGAAAGATAGTCAGAAGTTCAGACTATTCCTTAATAAAGACTATTCACATTATGGCCCCACGGGTGCTCACAATCATGCTATTGAAGTAATTTCTGCTATTACTGGAAATGAAAAGTTCACTTGTTACTTGGATCCTGTTGCACTCAGAAGAAAAGGTTCTTAATTAATTAATTAATCTTCTTTTAAGCTTTCTTTGGAGCGTGGAGACTCCTCTTGTTTTTATAAGCAAGACAAGGCTTATGGAATGAACTCATATCTTTCTTAAGATCAACTGGTTTGGTAGGGGGGAAGAGGGGAAAATCAAGCGAACTTGTGGATACATAAGCCTTTCTTTGGGCTTGGTTTTGAAGGGCTCCTTACATGAATGCTGTACAAATGCACTGACTTCTCCACTAAATGGAATAACCATGCCTTGCTACCAAGCTGCTCCCTTCCCCAAAGGCCAGTCTTCTCCTTGCCCCCTTTAATGTCCAAATGAATTCAGTGGGAAAAATTACTGACTTAACCATTAGCCAAAGAACCAGCCCCACTGCTTCTGTCATCAACCCCTCAGGGCAGAAGGCAGCTGGACAAAACATGATGGATGAAAAACAAAATTATTTGCAAACCTGAACTGCAGTGGGGTTTCTTTTTCCTCTTGCTCAGGTACTTTGCTCTTTGTTAACCAAGCTCACAGCCCAGGGCTCCAGTAGACTCTCTTTTGTTGCTGGATGCACACATTTCCAAATCCCAAAAGTGTCTTTGTTTGGCCTCCATCCAGCACGAGCAATTCACTGGGCCTATATCATCACCACATTGCTCCTCCAGTCCTTACTTAAAAGAATATTCACTATGACTTGGTAGAGGTTTTGCTCAAACTGCAGAATTTTTAGTGAGTCAAAATTAGATTTGCAGAAGAACTTTTTTTCAGGAGCTAGCTTCAGTCTAATGAAGATTACAGATATTTTAGGCAAGGAGATATAGCTATTAATGGTAAATGATCAAAAAAATGAAGCCTGAAAATGCAGCAGAGACAAATATCTCCAAGAATCAATGTGTTTATCTGCATTTTCTCCCTATACAGAGTACCTTCTACTCAAACTTCTGTGAAAAGACAGCTGTCCTTGTAACTGGAATTATTATAGTAAAAGGAGACATCAGAAAGAGACCTGTAATGGAACTGAAAAGGGCATTTCTAGATAGAAAGATTTCTCATTAAAATAAAATTTAAAAATCAATTTATTTCATCTTGAAGAATTGCATAAAATTGTCAGGTTTTAGCTCCAGAAATTCAACCGCAAAATAGAATTTCTGAGCAAACCGTGAGAAAGGCAGACTGAACTGCTGAGCTACAACTCAAAGAGGACATGTGCACTGCCCTGGCCAAATTTCCATCCCTCTTTTTGGTTATGTGTATATGCTTAGATACCAACATGCATTTCAATAGCTCTTTAATTCTCTGCTAGGACAGCTACAGCGTAGGTAACATTCAGTCTGTTTTCATAAGCACCCCGTGTTGCAAGAAAACCAAAGACTACCATCCAGCCCAAGGCACTCAAGAAGTTTGGCTAATCAATTACTACAGGGCATAGAGAGCATGGACAGAGTTTGGAAGAAAGCTGGAAAGTTAGGAACATAGAATCATAAAGGTTGGAAGGGGCGTTTAAAGGCCATCTAGTCCAACCCCCCTGCAAGGAGCAGGGACATCTCCAACCGGATCAGGTTGCTCAGCCCCATCCAACCTGGCCTTGAATGTTTCCAGGGAAGGGGCATCCACCACCTCTCTGGGCTACCTGGGCTACTGTTCCACCATCCTCAGCATAAAAAATTTTTTCCTAATATCTAATCTGAATCTAAGTTGGGACCCCTATCACCACTGTAATCAGGCACTGTACAGATTTTATGTGGCTAACTCTCAGAAGAGGCTGAAAGACAAGCCTTGGGGAGTGCACATATTATCACGGCACAGCAGGATCCCCTGCGTTGCATTCCTGTTTCAGAATGGAAACATGGAGCATAAGGAAGATGAGCAAAATCACAGATGCAGGTTTCAATCGCAAGTCTTGATTTTCACAGGATGAATAAACGGGGCCCAGGGTAATGCTTGTCTTGCAGAATATACAAACCGTCCCAGCATTGCTTTGGTTTAAAAAAACAAACAAACAAAACAAATAAAACCACCTTGTCTATGGACAAAGGGCAACACATGGGAAAAATCTTCAGCAAGTGTCCTGCTGAGGTCAGACTGTACCCAAACCCTCTGCTGCTCGAGTGCTACAGCCCTCGTTAGTCAACAGGCTTCACCCAGGGAACGCTTGCAGGATGCTTCTAAAGCAGCAATGTCACTCTTGTGCCAATTCACCATGTGTTATCATAGCAAATGAAGATATTGTACCATTACTAATAAATTGCATGCTATTTTTACACTCAACAATTGCGTACTTCCAAACATACCCAAAATACTATGAGAATTAATGCCCACTTTTCCTTATAGATCCTTGTTTCAAAGATCTGGTTGCACATTGGATACAAAACACAAACCATCACTTTCATTTTTCACACAAAACATATCCTGAAGCTAAAAAGACCTGTGCTCAGAACTCAGGACATGAGAATTTGGGGTGCAATACCACTGCACATAGGTGGTGAGACCCAGAGCCAGCCGTGTCAAAAGAGAACACTGCATTTCAGCACTCACTTTCTTCAGCCTCTTTTTTTTTTTTTTTTCCCCTGGAAACTTGGTAGTCTGCACCCTTATTTCCCCTGAATTCACCCTTATAATCTGGTGTTTGGTTGGTGCAGGCACTCAGCTTTGCTCATCCCTGCAACCCGAGGGCAGGGCAGCCTCAGAGGAAACAGGAACAGGTGGAAATTTGTCTTCCAAACTCTAGACCATGGTGAAATTTGCTTTCAACCTCTCAGAAACCTTTCATAAGGGCTGAGAAGCCACCGTCACACAACAAAGCAGCCTGTCAACACACCTCCAAAGAGCTATGCACGATGCTGTAAAACCTGAGGTAATATCTTACCTCTTCCGTAGAAGCCGAGAGCTTTCTTTAATAAGTTTAAGAGGGACCATCAAACACTGCAAATTCAAAATGCATGCCAATTCATTACCCACAAAACACCACCATTTTAGAGTACGTTTCACTTAATAAAAGGCAGACTCATAAATGTCACACGATTCTCCTCGACCTGTGTCAAAATACAACTCCTATGCTCAGCTCCTATCCCTAAATTTCTTGGCTGTGTGTCTGGGAGACAAAAGGAGCAACGACCTCCCCAGCGGTGATTTCTGTATTTCCTTCAAGCTCAGAAGCTTTTTGAATGTTTTCTGGTTGTGGTTTTGGGTAGGTGAAGGTGTGCCCTGTGCGCTGGAAAACATGAGTGACTCTACTGAAAATTATTTGACTGGTCCATTGCTCAGTCTCCAGTCTACCCACTGCAGTGACAAAGGTACAAGAAGTCGTTACGCCTAGCTTTCCCACAGGGGATGTTTCTTTGCAGCCCCAGGCAGTAAATGGTTTTAAGTAAATGGCTGAACACCATGTATACATTTCTATCTTTATGTAGTTTCTGTCACTTATTATCCATTTTTAATCCTGCTAGGCTCTTTGTCTTAATGGTATCTGATTAATTTCCCAGGTTAATTATGCACCATGTAAGAAAATATTTTACTTGTATCACTTTTAAATTCATTAGCTTTTAGTATTATTGTATAGCACTCTACTTGTTCTTGATTTATGGGAAAGGCTAAATAGGATGGTCTGACTGACCTCTTCTGGCAATTCGCTCTGCTATATACCACTAACATATCACCTCTCATTTGTCTCTTAATTAATTTACCCTTCTCTCCTGTGGAAGGTCTGCCACACCTCTTACAACTTGCTCTGTCTTTCACCAGATGCTCTGTGTATCTGTTCTGCTCTTTTGAACAAAATCCTAAGTATTCAAGGTGAAAGGATTCATAATATTTTCATTATTAATCTCTTCAGCTCTTAAGAGAATAAAGTAGCTTGTTTGTATCTGCTCCTCTGCACTGAAGGGCTGGACTGTCCTTAGTGCTCCTCGTGGACCAGATTCACAGGGAATTTGGGGAATTAAATCTTGTTTCTGGTTCACGCAGAGAACATATCACTGCTGCTGGTTTCTCCCTTGTGGCTGTCTCACCTCACAGCTATCCAAATTTGAATCAGCAGCTCCAGCCACACAACCTTGATGGTCAGCAGGAGGAGGGAAGGCCGGATGGGAAGAGACTGCCCAGTGATTGAGGGAGGCTTCAGCCTTCCCATAGGGTTAATAATAGTATCTTGGTATGGATAACAGCAATGACAACACGTGTGCTATATGCTTTGCCTCCACCTCCCGCATACCCAATGCATAAACTTAGCAAAGCAAAACCATCTATGTGTGTGCGCTGTGGCTCTCTTTCCAATGGACACGGTTCTGTAGGGTCAGTGGATAATGGCAATGTCCTCGCCATTAGGATGGTAAAAGCCTGCCTTCTAACTCCAAAATCCAAATCCTTATCTAACCGCTTTTGCCACTTGGCAATAGCCATAAAGTTCTAGGTTGTCACAGATTTTCTGTTGTGTAAGTATATATTCAGCCCGGGAAGAAAATAAGTCACATGGGCATCAGATTAATGGTATCTGGTACCTGCCTGAAAGTTCAGTTTCTGAACCCCTTGCAGATATTGGCTTACCCACAGGACACCAGTGTGAAGGACTACTTTTGCCTCCTGTCTTTCAATATTAAGAAGCAGCCTCTGTCAGGGCAGGGATGTGGACCTGGGATCTGCCACAAGATGAGTCAGGATCCTACAGGGCGAATCAGCTCCCTCAAGACAGCTGAACTCTAGGATTGCGTTACCATAGACTGAAGATGAAGCACATAGGTGATACTTTATAGATACTCGGTTTTTAGTTCAACATCCACGTTCAGCTGTGAGTCAAAAGCAATTTCACAGATACTACACCAACCCAGACCACGGGTTGCTGCAGGAAAGTAGAGCTGTTGAGTACTCTACCCCACAAGACACACAATTTCAGAAAAAAACCCCAACACAATAAGATTGGTTATTCCAGGTTTCCTGAGTGTTGTTGGCTGGAAAACAAGCCAAATTTCCTTTTGTACTTATGACATGCTTCACCTCAAATGTGAGAACTGAAAGATAAGGCAGCTACCTTAAACAAACATGCCCCAAGATGCTAAATACAAGCACCTTCTTGAGAACTCTCGTACTATTCTTTTTCACGTCCTGTCTCTTTGAAGTGTAGATAGCCAAAAACATTGACAATGCTTTCCCTCTGATGCTGCAGGTTTTGAGAGTATTATGCATATTGCAGATGCGGTTTTCTTGCACTAGATTGAAAAAAGAAATAATCTTATTAAAAATGTAAAAGGATTTCAGGGTTCTGTGCATACTCAGAGAAAAGAGAGATGTCAACAATAAACATGCCATCTGAACAATACGGAAGGACCTCTGTCCCATGGGCATATTAGATGTTTTATGAATAATTTGTTTTTATATATTTTTCTCATTTCACAAAACAAAGGGGGGAGGGAAGGGAAAAAAAAAAAAAAAAAAAAAAAAAAAGGAGTGGGTTTGGAAATCAGAACATTTCCTTGACTGCACAATTCAACATCCTCCCTGAAACACAGAGAGATGAACTGAGATCTGGTGCATTTTCTGGGTTCACATTCTCCTGCTCCAGATGTTTTTCTGCCATCAGGACACCCCTGGCAGAGGGATAGACTCACTGGTTCTCAAGAGTCTGTCATGGAGCACATTAACTCCAGCTAATAGTCTAAAATGTTGGGCCTTTTAAGTGGCTTAGGCAGACTCAGCACAAGTATTGATGGGCAAGATATGGGATTTACAAGTTACTCATTCTCTGTCGTTGCTGGACAGGGCATAAGAAAGGACAAGAGGAAGAACAGAGGCCTCTTTTTCCACTGTCTGGAAGAAACAGAGCAGCCACTGACTCAGCAAACTCATTTTTTTCCTAATCTAGGTCAGTTTTGCTTTGTCAAGTAAAAATCCCAGTAATGGATAAAGGAGAGAGATGTGTCTCTGTTCCTCTAGATACCTTCCACCTGAGCACATGTCCAGACCCTTTGTCTTGGCTCATATCAAGTGACTTGGTCCAGGGAACGGTAATTCTCCAGAGGCAGTTTACCCTTATTTTTCGCTCTCTTTGCCGTGATATCATTTATCATTGCACATAGCCTGTATATCAGACAATCTGAACCTGTTTGGCAATACTTTTCCTAGAGTATAGGTCTTTAGTAAACTAGTTTCTCAAATATCCCAAGTAACTTTAAGGAAATTAGGCAAGGTGAGGAGGGGCAAGGAGGAGGTGGAACAGGGACATGGGATATATTAAAGCACAAAGACCCTAAAGGAAATTTCCTCTTCCATTTTCTGTCAATATATACAACATGTTATTACAGAATAATACTCATGTTTTAGTTTTTTGGATAGCCTACCTGTACAAGCAGGGCCTTTGCTACAGAAAATAGGTGCAGCTAGATAAGCCTCTGATATTGATAAATGCAAAGAAAGATAGAGGCTCCACCTCAGAAGTAATGCCATTTTTTCATAAAATCATCAGCAGACACTTGCTAGGAAAATATTGCTTTGAAACAAGTAGTGAAGACAGGTGAACCTCAGGATCTGTGACCTAAGGGTCTGCAGGCCAAGCCAGGAGAGGCTCAGACATGCTGCTATGGCTGGCATTACAAGAAACGACCTAAAAAAACCTTTCCAGGATGCAGAAATTCTTCTTTACTTGTATAAGGTTTTAATTGGTTCATGTCACAAACAGTTTCTACACAAGCCAAACCTTATATTTTACCTCGTGAAAGCCAAAACTGTTTTTAATCCCTTTTTATCTGTACAGTTGGGGGTTCATTCATAAAAGATTTTGAGCATTTGACCCCAAACACGACCAAGTGCAGAAGGAATCTATCACTAGCACATGAGGTTGAGATTCTTTTTCTGCCTTAATTCAAGTGTGCTTTGCAAGGCTACCAGGGTCATGAGTTGTGCTTCTTGGCTTTCCTCTGGCCATACTCCTGTGGAAGCAACCAGGACAACTTAGTGGATAGAAAAGAAAAAAAAAAAAAAAAAAAAAAAAAACCAAAACCAACAAGTATCTAATTAAGAAGCAAGCGTGCATCTGTCTCAGGCCACTTGCCAAGCATAATGTAGTAGGGGGAGCAAATCTTCTGCTATTAGAAACTGCTCCTTTTGGACTTGCTGACTCCAGTAGTGCGGGTGACAGACGCCTCACAGTCAGGTCTTGGGACTTTCTGTGCTCACCTAATAATGAGGAAGTTGTGGGATTTGTCAGAAGTTCATCCGACCATAAACATGCCAGAGGTTTGTGAGGTTTAGACAGTTCTGAACACGTCTCTGATTTACTTATTTAAACTTGTACCAAGGCTAGTTGTCAAAACACACGTACATGTACAAAATAACAGATGTATCTGACAATTATCTCCAGGAACCCACGGCCAGGTTGTGTCAAAAAGAGCCCAGATGTGGCCTGTGTCACTAAGTGGTGCAGGAAAGGGAATGTGGGAGGACACTGTCAAAATGGATAGACAGTTTGGCAGGAAAAAGCTGGATCACTTGGGATATTTGGCACTTTCCAGATTTTCTGGTGCCCTCCAAAGAGACTGTGCTTATGGCAAGAAGTCTCCTGAAAACATTAGACTGGAGTTTGATGAAAAAACCTAGTCTTGCCCTTGAAGGTCATACTCTGGCCCTAGGGCATCTCCTGTACAGACAATGGAGAGCAATGTGTTACTATAGCCAGAATTGCATCTGTTCCTAAGTTTATTTTATTAATTTCACATAAGACCCTTCCGAAGTTATTAACAAGGCAAGAGGAGGAAGAGAGGGAGGTAGCCAGCCCCGTCTAGTTACATTGGCCTTTTGCTGAGCTTCAGCTTGAGCAGACAAGAGCACCTTCAGCACCACCCTGCCACCGCAGATGGAACGGGTGAGATTACTGTTTACGTTCTGAATGAGGAGAATGATTTTTGGTAAAGGCACCATTTTGCAACCTCAGTCCATCATCTAGAGTAAGAGAAGTCACAGTGGTACTGATTTCCCTTACACAGCCACTGTTCAGTCAGTAAGGGTCTTAGATGGCTTTTACCATCATTTTCATTATAAAGTCGCATAGAGAGACAGAGGTTATGCCAGATACTAAAATCCTTTTAACCTTTTTCCTCTCCCCACCGCTTCATCAACCAAGCCTACATATGCTTGAAGGGCTGTTTCATGTGAAATATCTGCCAGAGAGGTCCAAGCTCAAACAGGAACATCTTTGCTTAACATCCACCATGTTGATGACTGTAACTTAATTACCGCGCATACTGTACCGGTGACAGTAAATATTAGTGCTGTGTGCTACAGAATAAATATCCCATGATGAAAAATTCAAACGGTATCGAGCTTTTCATTAGTGCAGTAATGGCTTTCTCGCACATTTAGTTCATTTTTAATTCAACCTGCTAGGGGAAGGAAATGACATACTTTTTGTTGAATAAGACAGCACTGAGATTATATGAAGGTGCGTTTTTATGGGTAAAGAAACGTATGCCATATTAATCTATTTTTATGCTTTGCAGTACGTGCTGATGAGTCATTTGAATGCCAAGTTTCATTAGTAAATTGGGAGTGATATAAGTAGCCCTACGATAAAATAAAATACATGTATTTCTTTTAAGAATGTAAAAATTTCAGCACGGCTGCAGAGTATCTTAGAACACTAACTAGGATCGTCAGATATAAGGATTAAATCTTAGGACTCTGTTTATAAAGGGAATTTTGTGTCCATAAAATGCACATTAGTAATACAATCTGCCCAATATTGTATTTTTCTATCATTTCTCTATGGATCATATTAGTCAGTGTCCTGTTAACATCCATTTTATCATACTGTCATAATATTATATTGAAATGAGATCTGGCACTTTTGGAGTCCTGTGCAAGATGAAAAAAATGGGTCTCCAGCAGTCTTCCTCTTAGATATAATTGAAAAAGAGGCAGGCATGAGGGCATGCTGTGACTCACGCTGCCAGAGAGTGATCCGGAATCATTCAGATGATGAGTACATAGAGAATGCCATGCACAGAAAAATGGCAATTTGCTGTACTAATGTTTTGAAAATGAAAATTTCTAGCTGTTTTGCAGAGGAGCTTAGTAGGAAAGGCAAAAGAAAATAATAATAATAATAATAAAATCTTTTATAGTTAAGCCAGATTATTTCTGTTGTTTTTGGAAAGGATGCACTGCAAGAAATGTGTTTTCTCAAGAATAGTGTAAAACATAAGTGAACATTGCTTTATTGACCAAAATAAGTATAAAATACAGAAAACGGAAGGAAAATAGTAAATGAAAAAAATCCTTTCCCTTTCCTTGAGGATTAGTTATACAGAGGCACCTTTCAGGCTCTGTAAACCAAATCTCGGATTCTCTCCATGGCCACTTAGCCATAGGGATGGACACCTACACGCAGTCACTACTTTAAGCCCATAACACTGCATTTCTGCCGTTAAGCCCAGTTCCCAGTAGCCAAGCTCTCTGATAAACCCCAGCAGGACTGAAAACCATACTTCTCATTCTTCCCAAATAGATTATAACTAATGATATCAACGTCCTACTCCTTCGGTGTTTCCGCTGAGCTTTAATGCTAACAAATAAATCAAATGAGCAATTCTATTCTTTGTTTAGAATCTATGCTGCCAATATTGGTGCACAGTCAGTATGTAAAAGGCATTTCCTTTTTCTTGTCATCCTTTGTTTTGACTAGCTTTGTTCTTGATATCATCATTTTGTACTAAATGAAGCAAATTTAGTACTAGATGTCAGCCCTTTCTTCGGGATTTTGTTGCTAAAGACTCCCAAGATCATGCAGCTGGACTGTCCCCAAAAGAACGACCCAGACACCTGATCCAAATCCTCTTTCAGAAACTGAACCAATCTCGTAAAAATCCAACCCTGAGTTTGGTGTCTGCTTCACCAGGGGATGCAGTCAGGGCCCTGCAGAGAAAGCAGGGCCACGGGGCTCAGTCCAGCCTTACGATGTCCAGGAGAATATTTCCTCATCAAATACATGAGAAAATTCATTTTGGTGAATATTCTTTTCAGAGATCACACTGTAACGACTCTTCTATCTGCATTTTGGAGCAGACTCGATCAAAATCAGTAGGCTTTAAAGGTCGTTCAAAATACGGTACATCATCCACATTTTTGCCCTCCATTTTACACTGTAAGTTCCTCTCAGTCACCTAGCTGGTCCTCATCATCTTCCGTGCTTGTTGGTGACATTTTTAAAACATCATTCCTTGTTCTCCTTAGTGTATCTGTTTTTACCACTGCTATTTAAATCTTTATAAGTCTCTGTACACTGAAACAGTCAAAGTGTGATCTTTCCAGCAGAAAGCAGGAGACTTCTTTACTTTGGAGAAACTGCTGGAACTTATGTGCTTTGCAGGGCTATGGGAGACCCAGGAATAGATGGTTCCTGGGAAAACGCTATTGAGAGTCAAGATGGGCAATTTACTACACGTGCAAGTCCAGGTGAACGGGGAATCTTCAAGAAACTCCCATTGAGCTGAAATTGGGGCCATTTTTATAGCTTTCAGTTTTGAGGTCACAGTCACCCGAACTGGAAACTCAAAAATGACTTCAAAAAGGCAAATGCTAACTAGATTTCACACTAGATTTCATTTTACTTGGCATTACAGAAAGAATGCAGGTATTAAATAGACTGTTTCCTGTATACAATAAGGTTAATTAGTAGCAAGGGATGGAAATCAGTGTAGACATAACTCTTTTAGACAGGTATCAAAAATAATCCCCTGATCCCCACAGACCCCAGCTGCACTGAAAGAAGAACAATATAAAAGATTCTTTAAAAGAAATTTTTCAAACATTCTCCAGGTGTCCCAGCTATATTTAAATAGACCCGTGGCCCCATGTGTACTCCAACCCTTTCTGCTCTACAGTTCCCTTGCTCCAAGTTAAATGAGCAGAGTACTTGCACAGAATTTTGAGGTGCAACATAAAGGATTTCTGTACAAAGAGACTGGGATTGCAAACCGAGACAGACAGGAGAACAAAAAGAAGAATATATTCTGGACTGAATGGAACTTCCCTAAGCTCCTTATCAATAAGGTTAATAAGGGTCCATGCAATTTACTGATCACTACGATGCAACAACTGGGCTAAAGCTATAAAGAAGCTACATAGATACCGGCTTTTAGTGCTTCTCATGGCCCACTACATTAAAGTCCCTTTACCCTTCCCCTGTCACCCCACTCAAGAGAATAAACTCCAGTCTGTGTGATTGGCCTCACTAAAATCCCTGGTCTGCTATTACGCTTCTACCTGCCCTAGTTAAGCAGATTAACAGTTATTTCCTAGAATTTGATCCTCCAGTCCCTTTGTAATTGAAGCAGTAATGCTCAGATATTTCTAAAAATGTACTTCTGAAAAATACATTTCCTTTTTTCTCTGGTTTAATTTTGTTATCCTCAATCATATGCATGATAGAAAAAAAAAAAAAATCCAAACTTCTATCTCCTTTATAAAATACATGTCATATCAAAAAGGTGACAAGAGGGGGAAAAGTAATTAGTGAGTTCACAGAGTTCAGTAGAAAAGTTAAAATAGAGTAACACATTACTTTTTATGTTAAGATTTCACAAGACAAATCTTGCCTGTGTTTTAATTGCATGTGACCCTGGCAGTCCCACTCTGAAATGAAGTGCCGTAAAATTAAAGATGACAGACGCTCAAAACAAGTCTTGTGATCTTGATTAAACTACAAAGACCACACTTTCTCTCTGCTGCAACTCAGATATGATGGGCTGTTTTATTTGGGGAATTGCTTCATTAATGCTTTCTTTGACTAGACATGTTTATTATAAAAAATACTGAACATGGTGATATCTTGCATAGCTAAATAAAGTCTAAAAGACAAGTAAAAAAATTAGACATCTTGAAATAACCTCAAGACCAAAATGCTTCTTTTCAAGATTGTGGGCATCTGTAGAAGAAGGTACCAACCACATCTGCAGTGTATAGTACCTATTTTGAAAAACCCAAGGGTTTTTTTCCACAATTATGTCTGTAAGAACCAAATTGATTGTTTTGACAGTCTTGTCTGACAATTATTTCAAGTTAAATTTCCACAAGTTAGGAAGAAAAAAAAAAAAAGTTAAAAAAAGCTTAAAAA
>WHYT01017451.1:178474-197151 GCA_009806455.1 Tetrax tetrax | reverse complement strand
GGGGGGGGGGGGGGGGAGGAAAAAAAAAGCATTTCCTCCTTTGGTAAGTATTGTATTCCTGTAATACAAGGGTAACTTTGTTCATGGCCTTGCTTACTCCTGGCCTCATCAAATATTGAGTCAAGCTTCAGCTTTTATTCTGCATAATAAGGAACTAGGTAGTCCCTAACTTTATGCCTTTGCTGACCAGCAAATTACTCCCACAAGAAGTGGTCAGAGTGGCTGGAATCGGTGTTATTTACCAGCCTAAAGTCAAAAGCCCTTCAGATGGAGAAACACTCAGATGTTAAGATCTTACCAGTATTTGAAGCATCCATATTTATTGATCTATTCAGTGTTTGAAACTATTTTACCCTTTAAACCTCTTCCCTCCTCTAGAAAACAAATTCCTATATGACTTGAAAAATCATTAGTTGCTAGCTTTTAATAAATTTGATTTGTGTGTTTTCATCCCTACTGATGAGTGTTGCAAGTCTCTGTTTACTTTCCGCTGTCCCTTGGGATGCTGTGAGCTACCATTCCCACCAACCTTTCCTTGCAGACCCTCTCTCTGTTCCCACAGCCACAGGTCCACCTTGTCACCACAGTTTCCCATCACTCATGTTCAATTCCTGGCCTCCCACTCTTGTTCGGTGTCTTGGATAGCTTTTTCCTCTCCTATTCCTCACAGTCCACAGGATGTTATTTGCTCCCAGTTCCATCACATTTTTTATGTTCAGACTTCCTTTTCAAAATTGGTTTCAATCTTATGTCCCATATTCCTTTACCTGATTTCTGTCCTATTCCTTAGCAATTGGAATAGCTTTCTTTCCTGAAAGTATTATTCCTTCAATCACATTGCAAATAACGGAAAAGGTGCGGATGGAGGACATCTCTACAAGGATCAGCCTCATATTTCTAAACACAGGGGTTAAAGAAATATTGTAGCTCTACCAACTTCACTCCTACTGGAAAAAAAGAAAGGACATTATAACTACTGTGGATAAATGCAATTTATTTTTTTTTTAAATTGATAGTGGTGACCACGAGAATATTTCAGCCATCAAATAAAGTGAATTTCATGCTAGAACTATGAGAGCTGGCCAGTTGTTACCAGTGTCAGACAGTCCAGGGAGCTTACAGCCTTGGAACCTCTATCCGAGAGTCAGTTATATGGAGGCTATAATGGAAACCCCGTCTGAACTGGGCACCAAACAGTGTAGCAGTGAAGGTCTTCACTATTCAAGGGCCTTTTTGTGCTACTTGCACTTTTGCCACCTCCCTTTTGTGCTCCATCTCCCACTAGTCATCCAGATACCATGGTGATGTGCTGCTGCCACGACGAGGAGGGTGAGTGGTGTCCAGGTGCCACTGGGATAATGGCCTTCGACAACAGATGGTTATAATATTACATTACACCCTTGGCATGATGGCTTACTGACTGGACCGGTAAAATCTCACACAGGGTTTTGGAGCTTTCTTGGGGCTCCCATTCTCTAATAATGGTCTGCAAAAGCAAAGCACTCTTCTCATTGCAGTCAGGAAACAACCTCATGATGGGTGTAATATAAAGACGGTACATCTCTCCTCTCCCAAAGCCAAGCTGGTTTGGGCTCATCCGGTGTAACAGAAACTGTATGTTGCAGAGCATTTAGAACCATATTTGAAAATGTATGGAAAATTAAAGAAAAGCTACAATGTAGTATTTTTGATCTCCTCACTCCTTTTCTTTTTTAAAACAGAACTTCTCATAAAAAAAAATAATAGAAGTCCAGAAAATATTTTACATTAAGCAGTTGTTACAGCTCCAGGTAAAGTAATGGAAAATTTATGGAAAATAATTCTCCAGTCTTAGTTTTCCCAATATTATCTTGCTATTTCGCAGAGACATATAGATCTGCTGTACATTGCACAGGCCTTCAGAATCTGACACTGTTCTTAGAAAAATAAATGAGATGGAAAATGAACATAAACGTTTTAATGTAATATGTACATTTGCCATTGCCTAAAAATAAAGAAAAATAAGTAAAAAGCTGAAGTTGATAACAATGTCCAGAGACTCTAAAGCAGAATATCATCAAAAAGAGCCAATTCCACTGATTTTACTGGAGCCATTCTCGGATTCTACTGTAGGTTTGGAAAAACGGAATGAAGGTCTAAAATGAATATATTTCTATGTGGGGTTTGAGAATAACGTATCCAATTTTTTTGCTTTCAGTGCTATTCAAGAATATTAACACAGCTCTTAATCGTAGCATGTGAGTGCCTTTGTTACTCCATTGTGTGTTAAATAATGTCATTACTATTGTTATGCTTACACACCAAGTTTTGCCAAAATCCCCCACTCACTGCTTCTTCATTAAATAACAACAAACCGTGAGAGTTAGTTCTGCATCAGCACTTCAATTTCCTCATGAAAAATTGGCCTTCTTTTTTCTTGGCTTGTGAGCACCCCGACCAATATCACTCATGCCTTGTTATACAACAAAAGGAAATAACGGCGCCTGCAACAGCAATCTGGCTTCGCCTGCCCGTGCTGGATGCCATTTTGACTTGTGCAGCCCAGGCAATGCGCATTGCTCTTCCATCACTTTTGTGGAGACGGGGCGAGGTCTCAATCTCCCAAAACAACTGGAAAAGGGACGTGGTGGCTAGGCGGGTGCAGAGAAGCATGCATGCTACGAAGTGGAAACAATCATTGCAATCCTTTCGCATCCATTTTTTTCTTATGAAGATAACAATGATGACAGAGAGGGATAAATGACAAGCACTGAATGTGCATTATATGTGTCTTGCTGCTTCTCCAAGCAAAGCTCTAATTACACAACCAGGCAAGTATATTTGGACCTGGCACCTACATGTCTTGGTCACTTCAATAGGACCCTGTGCATCCATTCACCTCAACATTTTGCTCATGAGTCCTGGGGTACAGAGCTGTTGGTATGCTAGTAGGAAACAGATCAGTCACTGAAATGGGCTCTACAATAATTTAATACGTTTGTAGTTTAATGAAAGACATGCTTTATTTAAAGCACATAGTCACTTGACTATAGAGTGTCCACCAAAAGAAGTCCTAACCTCACGTGACATTTCCTACCATTAGACAAGTAATTATTGGTCAAAACAGTAGCTCCATTGACTTCAGTGACACCGTTCACACACCTACGTAAGCATAAGTCTAAATGCTTTACTAGCTCTGGACCAGACCCAAAGCCTATAACAAAGCTTTTCTGCGAGGCACCACCCTGACCCTGAGAGGTGTTAATGCCACGTGCACCTTTAAAGTTGGAACCGGTGGGACCCGGAGTGACACCTGAGAAGTGCCAAAAGCCCTCAGTTCCTTACTGAGCAAACGACTCCACCAGATCAATCTCTGTAAACGTGAACCTGCAGATCAGTCTTGGTAAACGTGAACCTGCACTAAAGATATCAACAGAACAAGATGTCACTGACTTCAGTGGAGGCATGATTGGGCCAAAGGTTTTGTTTTTTTTTTGGTTTTGTTTGTTTTTTTTTTTTTTTTTTTTTTTTTTTTTTTTTGTTGGCAACTTTCTTCCTCTATTTTCTAAAGCCAATAAGATAGATTTTCTTCATCTGGAATGTTCTTTCTAGCTTAAAGATAAGAAGGAGTTTAAAATTGTGGGAATGGCATCCCTCCTGCATCTGTTTCTCTCACAAACCTATCAAATATCTAATTTTTGGCATTACTGCTGGCTCCAACAGGGGATGACATAAACCAGCTTTGTGGTTACATGTTTCACTTTTAATCTCATGAAAATGAAAATCAGTGCTGAAATGTCCCTTTACATGTGACAATGTGGGACTCTTTTCCAAAAACCAAAGGAAAGGGGCGTTACCCTGGTTAAGCTTAATATACAGCATATGTATAAATTTGCTTTTAGTTTGGATTTAGCTTGATCCTAGCAGACACATTTCAGGATTTTTATTATTATTATTATTTTGTTTTATTTTTGTTTTATTGCAGAGATTTTAAACAGTTTTGAAAGTACCACAGTCACTACACAAAGGAAGATGCACCATAAATGTAAGATAGTAATCAGCAGATGAGCAGGCTCTTATGTGACAACAAATCTTCTGCAAGTAATATCATTTTCCACACAGCTATATTGTCACATTCCCATAACATGTTTCCGTAGTTAGTGTGAAGGGAATCTGGTTTTTGCATGAGTTCTTTATTAGGAGCTAGTGTAGTAATACTGGATGTACGACTACAAACCAAGATGGCTTGGATACTGTCTTAATTGCAGAAACTTTACAAAAACAAACTCCAAATGTTTAAAAATAAAAATCTGCCTTGAACCTATTTGAAAGGGAACATGTAAGAAAAAAAGAATATTTAAGCTTATGGTATGACCAGTACCTATGAAACCCAGATGATCTGAGGTTAAAAGAAGCCAAGCTAGCCTGAAATGCAAGCCTGCTTTTATATTCCATGGAAATGCAACAAATATTAGCTACAGGAAGGCCCTGAAACCAATCTAAATCATTACATAGCACAGCACTCACCCTCCTGAGCAGAAGCCGTTCTTGGCTTCCCTCCATCTCTGCCTATACATCTCCACCGAGCGTAGACTCCATGGAGCCTGGCGTGATACATGTGTTTGAGACTCCTCTCTTTACCAAAAACATTGATATCGATATCGTATGCTTCAATAGGAGGCGGCGGCCCTTAGGGCTTAATCCCCTGGGCTCACGGAAACCCAACGCCCTACCCAAGGACAGAAAGTGGGGCCTGTCCACATTTCATCGTGCACGAAATCCATCTCTCAGACAGGAGGCAAGCAGGAAAACAGCATTTGGAGGGGGTAATATCAGTCACTCAAGGTGCCTTCATGGGTGTCCTGGCAAATCTAGTCTTTGCAGCAGCTTCCTGCTTCAGTTAACGGGTATTTTATCAAATAAACATCCAACTATTTGCTTGGGAAATATACAACCATGCATCTTTTGAGTCCTGTTGGTTTGTTGAAGGTAAAAACCTATGAAACCCTCTGTGTTGTCCTACACATCCCATCCAGGCTCTGATTGAAAGTAGTCACACTAATTTTATGTATCTCATATTTCTTGAGTTAACTCTTTTAGAGAGTTCACCCTACCCTAGACAAACTTGCAACTCAGTCAACTCCTTCAGTAAAGAAAATTGATTCTCGTTTACTCCCTTCAGTAAAGAGAATCATGATGAATTTTAACACATTCACCCCCCACTGCTAGAAGAATCTCCCTCCTTTGGCTGCGTGAGCTTTGAAATACCTGAATCAGAAATAAGCCTGGATTTAAAGAAAAAGACGATGAAGAAGAAATTCCACAAGTTTAAAGCTCATCCTTAATACTTGGTCAAACATCCATGTTTCTTTCTGTGTACCTCACCCCAGCAAACATTTTCTATATTACGAGACCTGCCTGTAAACTGATCTCTGCTTTTTAGCTGGACAACTAACGACGGCGAAACAACTGAAAGTGTTTCATATTTATGTTGGAAGATTAACATAACTCATTTCAACTGTGTTGAACGGACACATTTTTCTCGTGAGATAAATATTAAAAAAAACCCACAACAAAATGCACAATTGCTGAGGGAAAAGGGACATCAACTTTTAAAAATATTTCCTAGTATTACCATTCATATGGCATAAACAAACAGGCAGAGTGCATAAATATTGGCCCCAGTTCTGTAATTTGGATGACAAGGGAGATCCTTTTGCCTAGGCAGTGCAAAACTAATTTCACCACACTGGCACATAATGCAATGTGATTGCTCCCTCAGTTTTATATTACAAGGTCACTGGAGTAAAAATTTTTGTGGTTTGTACGGTACCAAGCACTCCAAGAGAACTTATTATATAATGATGTTATATTTAGTATAAATAAAGCCATACCTACTATATAATACGGGGAAAAATACTTTGTTTGTCTGACGTAGCAACTCTGTAAAAGTAAAGACGACTTTGCAGAAAAATAGATTTTGAGAAAGAAATTTATTCATTTCTTACCATACAAGATTTACTTGACTTTCCTGAGAACTCACAAACATTTGGAAACTTTGAACTGAAGTGTTTCCATACAAGGATTATTTTTTTTTCCGTGCATCAAAGACCTGATTCCAGAATTCAACTTTTAACAATTCTGACAAACGGAATGTTACAGTCTGGCTAAACATTCAGTATTGCAACCTTATTAACACTAAACTGTTGATCATCTCAATAAAAACTATTGCTTTGCTTGGCTCTTCCAATGGACAGCATCACCCAGACCTCTGCTGAGATGCTTAGTTCAGTCTTGCCCAATGCAGAAATTATTTGAAATTTTTAAAATAAAACATTTGAAATATCAAAGTTGATTCTACTTCAGTTCAGAAAAGATCCACCCAATATTATACCAGATAAGCTTTTTAAATAAAAACTCTTTCAAAACAATTATAGAAATTCTGTCAACATGTTTCTTTACTAAAACAAGCCTATAAATACGATGGGTGTTCCCATAACCACCTCAATAATAAAAGATCTTGTATTCCTTTTTTAAAAGCTACACAACACCACCACCACCTCTTCACACCCCCCCCCCCCCCCTTCCCCACTCCAAGCAGAGAGTTTTGTTTGGCAATAAGGACTGGGATAATTTCCTTCAGCACCTGTATTTCCTGAGAAGCCAGCAAAACAAGTAGTGATTCAGCTTAATGTATGAGTTTTAATGTAATCTCAGCCTCAACTGATGCTACTTTGGAACCAAACTATTTTGATTTTTTATTTTACTTTTATTTCCTAAGCTTAATACCAGCAGTGTTACATCCCCCAGTGCTTTATGGGGCACATACAGCACCAGGCAACTAGTAACTTTACACACTATAATTACGATTGCACACGTTGCACCAGACTTCAGGACTGTAGCTAAAATAACTCATTCATAATTACAGATGTACTTGGAAATTTCATCTTTCTTCTCTTTTTCAACTTTGCTTTACCCTAGATGACCCTAGAAAAATACATTTTCAAATACCTTTCCATGTTATACTTTTTAGATATTTCATTTGTTCAGTAAAAGTAATAAAAACTGTGTCCTTCAACCTCATTAGATGAGTGACAATACTCATGCAAAATTGATGTACACGTGGCATGAGGTGTAAATGATTTGAAATTAACATCATCAAAAGATAACAAATTATGGCAATCTTGATTTGAAAATACAAAGTCTATCCTGGAATCACTGCAGCTAAACTGCTCGAGTCCAAAGTAGGCACATACTTCTTGAACTATGTCCTCTATCAGCTCCATCCCACAATTTTACCCAAACTGTGCCTCACAGCTTAGTCCCACTGTGGTGGACATAACCTACACCAGGAAACCCAGGTCAGTTACTGGAATTTACTCGCTCAAGAAAGAGCGTGCAAGAGGATGCTGGACTGTGCGCACAGGCACACGCGTCTCACCAACGTACATAGTATAACTGAGTATTTACAGAAATCACGTCACAAAACACGAAGCAGCTCTTCCCAGCAGGCGTGGCCGCAAGCACAGCGCTGGCATCGGTGTCCATTTGAAGGCAGCACCCATATCAACGTTGTAATGAGAGTCAAATCCCATGTAATTTACACATTAAAAGGAGAGAGCAATGCATGAAAAAATCAGTTTGGCTAATGAAAAAAATCAGTTTGTCTAATGAAATTAAAGTCCCTAATCAAATATTGGCAGGAAAGATATTTAGAAACTCTCCTAATGTCATCCAGCTAATTCTCTTCTATTCCAACTAGAAGGGAAAGCAGTTGACTTATTCCCCACTGAACCTCCCGCCCTCAAATCACTAGAAAGACCCTGCACTGAAGAGTATAATTAAGGCAGATTAAGGCAGATCTGTCTGTCAGCTACACCGGTACGGCACAGGTAATTCTTTTTACTTCAGAGGTTGCGTGACAGCCCAGGAGCCACAGCCCAATGCTCCAGGTAGGTAATGTAGCTTCTGGAGAGGCTTTCCCAGAATAGGCGGCTCTTTGAAAATATTTTTCCTCACCTGGTAAGTACATCCTTAGCAAAACAAGTATTGAAGCACACACCGCCAAAGTACAGGGGGACCTGTGATCCTGGGTTGATACTAGGTTAACTTGCACTTTTTGCTTCTAACTCTTTTCCTCAAGATTTTTAAGGATCTAGGCAATTAAGGTATTAGTCCACAGAATGGGAGAAAAAAAAAAAAAAATTTAAAACCCCACCACACACACACAAAAAAAAAAAAACCAAACAAAAAAAATCTTTAGTTAATATGTCCTATAAAACATTAATTCTCCCATCATCCTCCAGTCTCTGCTATCACCCTCCTTCGGTCTTGCCCATCTGCCTCTCTTGAGTTTATCCTTCCCCCCTTCCTACTTTCTGCCATTCTCCTTGATAGCATCACCCTGGTGTCTCTTCATCCCCACGCCCAGCCATCAGCCACCCCTTTGTGCTGCACCTGAACTCTGGAGTCACCACACACCCACACCATTACTTCCCACACCATCGTCCTACCCTTCATTCCTCTACCCATTCTCCCATCTGGTGTTTCACCTTTCACATCGCCTAGGTTTTGAAGGGAAACACTATGAAGTCAGGTAGGACAGACATCCTATTCTCAACTCCAGTGAGAGCCTCATCCAGACCCTCAGCAACATGACTAAAGAAAACAACCGCACAAATGAAAAAATTGAATGTTTTATCAATGTCTTCATCTGTGTGCAACCCACTCCCTAATGGAGAAATTTTTTTCCGATACATAAAACACATCTCTCTAGATAATACTGTTACTTTTGTTTTTCTGATGACGTTTTAAGTATCTCTAACACAACAAAGTCCCAAGGCTAGTATAGTTTTGTTTTATTAACAGTATCTGATATAAGGCTTTCTTGGGTAACTGACTCCTGACCCCCAAGAGACCTGTCTAAGAAACCAGTCCAACGTGAACATGGGGTAATACTGTCCACCAGTACTAGGAAATCATTAAGTTCATTGCATCACATACAGAATATTCCAACAAGAAGAATTCAAACAAAAGAATAAATAAAAGATTACCATTGACTGTTGTAGCTAGCAACATCTTACTGGGCAATGCTTTATTCGAAGGCTGCAGTTCTGATGATGGCCTTTTATTGGGTTTTGTGGTTCACTTTATTTTAAGTATCTTATCATTATGAATTTGTTTAGTATTGATTGCAGTGGCTCTGATCATAAAGAATTAATTTGGCATGCCATAAATGTCATATGCATTCATATAAAAAAATTGTTTTAATTCAAGATTAATTAATATGGGAAAATGTTATTGTTTTTGTAATATCGCCATCTTAATACATCTCATTTTTCCAGTAGTTCAGAAGCCCACTTTCAGTACTTTTATCAGAGTTTCTTCACTTTTACACAAGTTTTTCAAAGAGTAACTACAAGCTTGATATATTTTATTTTTTTTTATTTCTTCAAGCCTTTGGGATCAGAGTTTAAAAAAAAAAAAATACTCCCAGAGTGCCTAATGGCCCCAGACCTCAAGCATTTACTGCACTAGCTAGACTAAGTAGGTTTTCCTACCTATTTGATGACACTGAAACAAGTGAAGGTAATTTAAGGCTTGCATTTCTTCCTAGCCAAACAGAAAGACTTGTGTCTTGAGCGAGAGCTGGCAAACGCAGAAGGGATTACCTGAGACTTCAAACCCTCTGTAGATATGTCAAAATACACTCTGAGCAAATTGAGCCTTGACTAAAAGCAGGTATGTGCTTTGGATGCTACGTCTCACTGCATCTGTTACAGGCAACGTGTCAGCCGCGTCTCCATCCGGCTGCTTCTGACTGTGATGCAACATGACACAGTTTGATAACAAAAGGATGTAATACACCATAATGACTCCAGGCAGGCAATTGCAACGCCATGGGATGTGCTGCCATGTGGTAGCAGGTGACATACCTCTTCAATCAGTCATGGACTAATCGCTAAAGCCTCCAGTTTAGGTTCGCTTTGGAAAAAATCCTAAAGTCTTGATGATTATTTTCATCCAAACATTTCAATATTGCTTCCTGCTGTACCCTGGCTTCCCTTCCCTGTTGCCGAATTTTCAGGTAGCAGCTGAAGCCATACCAAAAAAAAAAAAAAACCAAAACCAAACAAACAAAAAACAAACAAACAAACCAAACCCCCAGACCAATAAATGCCTGGTGCCTAGGCTATGCACAAACTGATCCTCTTTGCTAGGGAAAACATAGGTACGCAGTGTTAAAAATTAACAGAGAATGCTGCGAAGGTAAGGGGCTATTCTTTATTTGTGCTATGGGAAGCAATAATGGAGATTTACAGTTCTTCAATACAGCAAAGGATTTCCCAGAATGCTAACTGAACCACTCCGTACTTTATTGATGAACCGACGCACTGAAAACACGGGTTTATTAATAGATAACTTGACTGAAGTGCAAGATGTAGAAGGACACCACCTCTACAAAAAACAACTGTGGAAAAAAAGAAAAATCACGTTTTCTGTATGGGAGTGAAGAAATATGATCAGGAGATTAGCTTTGGGGACGGGGAGGGAAATTCAAGTGCCTGGGGAAAACATTGAAGAGTGCAGGGAGATCTATGGGAGGTCTGAGCCTACAAAACGTTTCCCCTTCTGTTTCTGATTTGTGTAGCTTTAACCATCCTGCCATTTAATTAATTTCTTTTGTAAAGAATGTCACAGATGTAAAAACTTACTTTAAAAAAAAAAAAAAACCACGCCTGGCTCATATGTGTAAAATGTCAGACCCAGGTTGCATTGCAAGCAGCGTTGATGGAAAACAAGCTCAGGGCCAGCAGTAGATGAGGTCCACTTGTACCTCTGCAAGCTTTGCCCTTCCCATGTCCCTGGAGCATCCTGCCCTGTACAGAAACCACTGGATCCAAGGATGAAGCCATCCTCCTGCACAGCCCACTACCATTTTGCCAATGGACATTTATTTGCTTGCATCTTGGCTGCTGGTACTCAGCTCCCGTCACTCAGGGGGACTCTGAGCAAAGCGAGAGGAATAGCAGGGGAAAACATCCCTCGCATCTTCCCTTTCAACTTCAGGCAGCGCGGGGAAGCATATCAACATGCAGCAGATGTGCTGAGACCAAAGCGATCTCTTCCTCATGATTACAGTTGGTTATACCTGGGGATGCGCAATTTAATTCCGGCACAAATGTGCAAAGGAGAGTGGTACTAAAGTAAAATAAGTGGTACTAAAGGCTTTGTTCAGTGCACAGTAATATGGTGTTTTATTTCACTAGACCTGGCTCACACATAAAGAAAAGAGGCACAGTTTGATACATGCCTTCTCCAATGAGTACTGCTAAGTAACTGTATTTGTTCTCAGTGTTGTTGTCATAAATATCATGAAATTCCTTATTTGAAGTTGGAACTAATGATTCTTTCTCCTTAATGTGCTACAGTGACTCTGCACCCTATTGTTTCCAACCATTTGAGAATGCCCAGGGATGTCATTATAACTTCATGTATCAATATTAAACCTTTGCAAACAGTCGACTAAATGAGCAGTTATCTTTGTTTCTGAAAATAGTCTACCTTTTTTTTTTTTAACTTCATTTATCAGTAACTAGGTGTAGTCAATTGCTCTCCAGTATTGATCACAATATCTATAGCAGTCACAGAGTACCTTTGCTCAAGGTCATTGGAAGGTCGAGTTATGATCAATATGAATTGACTGTCTGCAAATAAATTTAAGTAGCTGACATAACTGAAAGGAGTACCTATTTAAAATTAAGGTGGACCATATGTCCCTGCATTAGAAAAGCTCATGGACTATATACGCACAGAGGAGGTACAAGCTGTCTGACCATGCACCAGCAGTTCAGCAGTTTTCCTGCAATTAGAGGTGGATAACTATGGATCTAATCCTGAAAATGTTTACTTCTGGAAGCAAAAAAAAAAACCAAAACAGTCTTCAATCCTAGTCTGTAATGAACAGAAACACTTGAGATCAGGCCCATTGCCTTGACAGTAAAGAAGTTGATATTAAAACAATACATATATTCTCCATTGCTATTTCCCATAGGCTTTTTGTACTCCATGGTATGTAGAACCCAAAGGACAAACTTGTCCAACTTTCCCTGCACCCATTTCTTCAACATCCCTATTTAGACATCCATGTCTACACCACATTGCAATAACTTTACTACTTTAAAGCCAACACTCAAAAAATTATTTATTTATTTATTATCAGTAGGTTTTTATAGCCCCTGACGCAGTTTCAGAGGAGATCTACCTGAGGATCTTAAAGGGATAAAAGGAATACATAACCAAAACTGAGCAGAATAACTGTATTACACCACAACAGGCTCAGAAAACAGCAGCCAAGGAAGAGATGGCCCAGGTGAGACAAGAGTTTGGGCCTGGGAGAAGACCTGTGATCAGGTTGCTGGCCACTGGATGTCACTGCTGCCTACCCAGAGGTAGCCTACAAAGCACTTATGTGACTGTAAAAATTGTGGCTGTAGGAAGCAGTTTTGCTGGAAACGTTCCACACAGGCAACTTCTAATTTCAGAAAAATAGGCTCATAAAGCTCAAGAAGGCAATACCCAACTTCAGGAGTAATTAGTTTCATTTGTTTGCTTCAGCTTTAGCTGACTGAGAAATACTAATAAAGAGTAAGTTTGGGGGTTACAAGTAGTTCCAGGAAGTTGTGTTTTTACGAAGGGTATCTTCAGAGGTGTTCCTTTTCAAATACCACTCAAAAGAAAGAAAAAAAAAAAAAACACCAAAAACCAACACACAAAACTTCACATTGGAAAATTCTTCTATTTCTATCAGCCCCTACCTGCAGGAAGGGTATATCATAGTTTAGCTTGCCTAAAGAAGATACCACCACTGCTCTTGACCACTGCAACCAACTACTCACCGTAAGTCTCACTGAATCAAAGATAATCTGACCAAGATCTGGTCCACATCTGAAAAAAATTCTGAAATTATTTTCTATATTTAGACTACAGAGTCTATATTATTACTGTTGTTATTAATTGAAGCCATTCATCTTGGTTCATCACATTAGTGCAGCAGCTCTACGGGTGGGATTTATGTGACCAAATGCAGATGTCTATCTTGCAGACATCTGAGCCAGGCTCTTCTCACATTCAGGCTAGAAAAAGAGATGCCGTTAATGTGGGCTTAACCTCACCCTAAAGCAGATACAAAAACAGGCCAGATGAAATGCATTTTAGAGGATCTATTTCTCCCTCTTGGTTTAAAGGAACCCCAAAATGTCTATCTCTGATCTGGACATCTAAAGCCAGATGAACTCATTCTCACTCCCTCTAAGCTAAAAGAAAGCTGTTAAGGAAAAGAAAAACAGGATGTTCCAGGTGTTTGGAGCAAGAGAACCAGTGCAGCTCCTCTTAGGATCAGAGCTCTGTGTTAATTTATACCTCCAGAAGGATGCCTTAAGTCTTCCTACGAAATACTCTAGAAGAGGGAGCTCAGACCACAGGGATATTAATAGCGTGAAGCTTCCCAAGACAGCTGAGCCTTCATAGACTGCTTCTGCTAGATGTCTTACTCTATTAGCTCCTAGTCACAGCTGCGTGTTTCCAACTCTCCTTGCTGGGTTGCTTTTCTCACAGCTCTGCATGCTGAACCAGACCACCAAGGGATTGGACAAGTACCAGACCTCATGCAGGAGAGAGCATGGGAATGCACAGTCAAAGCAGGCACAGCAGCAAGACTGGATTTTCCTGGCAGTAGTGAGCCATCAGATGTGATCAGCCATATCAAGTCTACAATGATGCAGAGTAGCCATCATGCTGGTGGAAGAGACCACCCAAGCTAGGCAGTACCTCTCTTCAGGATTCCCCATATGCCAACGCCAGCCCTACTTTGTCATTCAAGCTCCACTCCAAGACTTCAGACATGTCATAAATTTGAGTCCCAGCTGCACTTCAGGCTTCACTGATGTCTCAAGCTGGATTTTGTGGTTGGTGAAAGTGATGTTGTGCTAAAAGTCACACGAGAGAACCTAAAATCCACCCTATCCAAGAAGAAACTGGTTGCCTTCACGTGCACATCGCGTATATAATGCCCATGCAGCCTCTCCTTCCTTTATCTGCTTTCCCATTTGACCCCATGTATACAGCAGCTGTTTCAGCCTGTCTTGAGACACACATTAAGTTGTACTCAGCTAGAACCTAGAAACAACTGCTCTGTTTTGGGAACCAACAAGACAGCATCAGCCACTTTTTGAAGCATCAAAGCAAGCCACATGCTCCAGTTCAGATGCTATCACCGCCAGATTACCATGGACAATGTCCATATCTTTGGCCTCACCACTTCACAGGGAGCAACAGCATTTGAAATAAGTTTACAAAGGAAGTATTAGTGAAAGGCTGCTGTCTAGTTGCTCTAGGAAGTGTTACCAACTAGGCCTTCTGGGACAAGTCTTTCCTCTTTAACTGAGATACTAGAGGTTTTTCCTAATAAAAAAGATACATCCTTCGTTAGCTTATATATATAACCCAACTGACATCCTCACAAGTGTAGCAGTCTTGGGGCCCAAACCATTCAAGAAGCAATTACAAAATCAATAGCACATGCTGCGGTGATTACATTTGATTAGAGACAGAGTAGAAAAAAAGGAAAAAAAAAAAAAAAAAAAAAACCAAAAAAAACCCAAGAAATCTTGTATTGTTCCCCGAGTGCTTGAATTGCCTGAGCTGCATTCAGGTAGTCTGACCTCTGTAAACATCTGTTAACATGCACAGAGCTTGCGTGCCTCCAGTTTGCAAAACACAAATGCGATATTAAAAGCATAAATATTTCCTTCCTTCTGAAAGTAAGTTTCCACCTTAAATAAATTAAATTGTGTTGCAGCACTAGCTAAGGTGGTCAATGCAATTAAATTCAAAAACCTCGATGTATTGAACTTTCTGCAATTATACATGGGTCATCTCTGGACAATATGTTGGCCATCTGGTAGCATCTGTGCTGTTCCCACTAATAGAGTTCCTGCTGTGGCTCCAGGCCATGACAGGCAGCACTAAGCAGGTCACATGTTGTGTCTTTCAGCCATATTTAGGTCACAGTTTGGGGGGAATGTGGGAATAATCTCATGGCACAAAGGCAATGAAAATGAATAACCCCTCTCAGGTATTTTGTGCATACAAAAAAAAAAAAGTTAAAGGAATACTTTTCAGGATTTTATCTGCTCCTTTGCCCGAGGATTAAGGGCGAGTAAGTCAAGACAACTATTGCATTTAAAACTGCAAAGCTAACCCAAATATCTCTTTTCTCATCTCTTTCATAAGGCTCTCCGAAACATAGGAACTGTTTACTGGCCTGCAAGAATAAGGTATTGAAAATAACATCCCCATCACTATTTTTTTTTTTTATATATATATAAATACATAGTAACTCCTTTTTGCTTTCTGCTTTGGTCATGAAGTTCCCAAATAATCCTGATTAGCGCCTGCTGCATGAGAATGGCCCCCCAGATTCTAGATGGGCCTAAGAGGAAGAGAGTGGGGAAGGGAGAAATATAAATAGCTTTGCAGTAAATCTGCTAAAACTGAATGGCTTTCATGCCACATTTTTTTGCTACAAGCTGAAGAATTAGTCTAGTCGTCCAAAACAGCATCACTTTTCAAATGAGGATAAAGCCTACCAACAATTCCTGTATTACACCTGTGCGCTTTAACGGCTTTGAGAGATGTGCGCACAAAGTCATGCGCGCCAAAGACTGTGTTTTAAAACAATGTACTACTGATGTATTTGCTGCAAAATTAATTTAATATGGATTTAAAAAACAATGCACGCTGCCTCTTGACCAACATAAGCAATTTCAGTTTGACATCAATTAGTGAGTAGCTTTTACTCTTATAGACATATTTATAATGGAAAGGAGTGCATTTAGGCTTTAAGGTCCTGCCAACTAATCAATTTGATGAACTAATTGATAATAAATGTTAATTGACAACTAACAGCAGTCAATTAATTGCATTTCAAATGCAGCTCCAGGAAGCTGAGTTGAACATTATTCTACCTCCAGCTACTCAAATAATAGCTCAGCAATGACTTTGCAACAGGCTTCAAAGGTCAAAATGGGCTACTTTCCTATTTGTCATAAGATCTGGGAACATGTGTTCATAAAAAGCAGTGACCTGTGCCCGTGCCTGGTTTGCACAGTAATTGCAATATGACGGCTGCTCACAGCGGCTATCAACGCCCCTTTCACAAAACCTTGCTGTGCCACAGCTGTATCAGCACTTTCTGTATAAAATCCAAGGTTCAGACCTAGATTTCTCTTGGGATGACACATGGGTCCTCAACTCAGAAGGGACATTTCAGGACATGGTTTAATAGGCATGGTGGTGCTGGCTTGACGGTTGGACTTGATGATCTTGGAGGTCTTTTCCAACCTTAATGATTCTTGAGCTAAAGCTGAGGGATTTTTCTGTGTAGGATGAGGAGGAATTGTTCCTTTTTCCTGACTGGGTTTCATCTCCTTGAAATACTCTGTGCAGCTCCCAATTCTTTTTTGTTGGTCTCTTTGAAAGAAACATTTTGGCCTTTTAGCAGCAATGAAGGACAGGGTGTCAGACAAGAGTGTGCACAGGTAGGATGATTTCTGGTATTTTCAACCTAAACACCTTTTAAGAAATTGCTAACTGAATTAGGAACGTAAGCACTTAGTGGTTTTCTTTAATATTTTACCCAGAACTTGAAGACTCCGACATCCATATATGCACTGAAAAAAAGGTGTGGGATTTGACACAGCATGCATATTCAAATTGTTTAATATTTGCCTATGTTTGCTTTCCAGCATTGACTCTCCTCATCAGCACAGTTGTGCAACAGCTCTCAGCCTCTAATTTCCTTCACCACATCCCCTTCAAAACATCATCTGCTCCCTCACCTTGAACTGCAACAGCTCACGCCGTGTTTCAGAAACCCACCTCTCTCCATGTAATACTTTAACAGCTTTATTACGAGTTGTCCCTGTTCAAAAGCAGGCTACTGGAAGAGACAGCACCCAACAGACTCACAAAACCCCTCAGCTCTGCCTACATCCCCGGATTTTGACAGTCAACTTTTTAACCCAAACTATAGTACTTTGCTAGTTGAGGGATAAGTAGTTATAAATAAATTGCCTACAGTCCTTTCAAAACTGAGCCAGAGGGGAGGGAAAAAAAAAAAAATATCAGGATTCATGCATTTTTCTAGGATAGACCCCTGAATGTTACAATGCTCCTTATCTCTTCCGAATTATAGTCTGCTGGATCTGCTCAGGATCAACTGCATCTCCTCTCTAATCCAGCAGCTAGATGAGACCAAGAGGGGTGCACGCTGGGAAACCAGGGGCTTCGGTGACAGTCGGGCTCTTACGACTCCCAGCTCCACTTGATGAGTTGCAGGTATTACTCGACTGATTAGTATCTAAGAGAAATAAATATCTAGGTGAAGAGCAGCTGGCCTTAGCTCAAAGTTAGATAAGAAATAAATGGCAAGAACGGAGAAAGTGGCAGGAGAAATAATTTTGCTTTTTCTGAATATTGCTCATTTCAGAGTGCTCAAGATGGTATGTGTGCTTGGATCCAAGCTGTTTTGTGAACTGCTCCTAGAGCTAGCAAAGTTAGCCAGATACAACACAGTTTTCAGCCCTCGGGGCAGACTGAGCCTCTTATTTCTGCACTCAGAAGATGTGTCAAAATTTGTCCCCTTCTATCGAAGAGTTACCACCATAACATACCTCCAAGACAGTCCTCCTCCACCACGGAGACACCACAAACACGTCACGGATAGCCTCCCGTGCTCTGCACACCCTCCCCAGGTCCAGCCCTGCACTGGGGTCCCAGACCCCACGATCACCATCTGCTCTCTGTACTGTCTCGGGCAGCAGCTGCATCCAGGCAGAAGGGCGAGGTCAACGGCACAGAGTCTGCTCCCAAAAGGCGAGGCCATCTTCATGGAAAACCCCTAGACAGAGATCTCTCTCTCGTACAAGTTTTGTTGATTTTAAGAAAACACTTCAGTGTTCAGATTTATCTTTCCTAAAGACAGAAGAATGACTACTTTTCTTTAGATGGAAGATCACATCTCAACAACAACAAAAAAAAAAAAAAAAAAAAAAAGAACAAAAAAGAAAAAAAAAAAAAGAAATCTAAGCAATACTAAAAAGCGCATTAAATGATAAACTACGGAAGTAGATTTTCCATTACTCTGTAAAACCTTAGGAGGCCATGAGTTAACTGAAGCAAGCGGAACAAAAAAAAGGAAGCAAGGAAGGTACCATAGCTACTTTCTTGAAAACAAAACCAATCTTTTCATTCCTGCCATTTGTTAGAATTCTTCCTCCAGGCAAGCTGGACAGCTGCACTAGTAGGTTTTTTAGTCATGGGTTGTAAGCCCCACCTGGCTAGATTTGTTTAGCAGACAGCTGGCAGAATGAAATAAAAAGAACAGGGATATACAAACTGCTTCCAAAACAAAAAGCTGAAAGAATACTTTTTGGATGCTTTAGCTTTCACTGAGTTTATTGGATCTGCATTTGGGGGAGATCACTCCCTTAATTTTGAGGGTCCTCCATCCCTCTGTACCCTAAAAGTATTTAAAAAAAAAAAAAAAAGTCGAAGCAAGACTACGGGCTACATTAAGTAGACCAAAAAGGAAGGTAAAAGCCCCATCTCAGAGTATTATTTTGTACATGTGCACA
>WHYT01017451.1:150023-168865 GCA_009806455.1 Tetrax tetrax | reverse complement strand
AAAAAAAAAAAAAAAAAAACCAAAAAAAAAAAACCCACGACACACAGACGTATACACAAAATGCATAAATTTGGTGCAAGCTGCCAATTTTCCCAGTGACTCGGGCGCGTTTTCTCTCCCCGGCTCCTGAGACTGTAACCAGACTCCTCTAATAAGCACTTTTGCCCACCAGTGTGTCAGCGGTGCTTTAACAGTAGTTTCAGTGTCAAATTGCCCTTTCCTCAGCAGGGATTGTTAAGCCTTTCTGTATTATACTTCCAAGACTCTCACGAGCTGGAGTTGGGAGATATAATATTTTCTTTGAAGTTTGCATTTCACAACACGCTGGGATGCAAACAAGCTCCAGTTTCTCAGTAGTCAAACAATTCTGGCACACAGGGACTAGGACTAAATATTGTACCAAATTTTCTAATTACGGCTTTGTGATATTTACGACACGACGTTAGGTGAAAGCAGATTCTAATCAATATAAACCCCCTTGTCTAAACGGGACATCTGGGTTTGAAATACTCTGTTTGTTGTCTCAAAATTACCCTGTAGCAAGCCACCATAACACTGTAATATCTTAGTCATGGAAAACTTTGGAGTATTTCTGATAAACTTATCATAAACAGATGAGTGCTTTCTCTCTTACAGTATTAAGGTGATGTAAAAAGTGAAGATAAAAGTCAGCTGTATGCATAAAATCAGACAGACTGATGCCAACAAAATGCTATGTTTACAAGTTTAAGAGCTCAAAAGTCTGAAAAGGCAAAAATTGGGATTCTTAAAGTAACACTAACTCAGCCACATGGCACATCCTGGCACACACATTTAGCAAAATAAACATTAGCATATTCATATGCACATTTCTAGAGCGACGTATTTTTAATGTGGCCAAACTAATTCAACAATGAGAATCTCAACTTTTCTCATTTTATGGCCAGATTCTCAGCTGGCAGAGATATATTATTTCAACAAACCGACATCATCTACAGCAGCTAAGCAGCCGAGCCGCTTGCTTCTGAGCACGCAAGTGCCAGATTCTGATGCGCTTACGATGACAAGTCTCTTCTTCTGACTTTAATATCAATATTCATAAAACAAGATAGACAGATGTGATTAAGAATCAGCTCCCTAACTAGAAGCCTGAGCCTTCCAGTACAAAAACATTCATGAGAGTCACGTTTTTGTCTGTATTTTCTTACATAAGAGACTCAGGAGGAATCCAGCCTCCCTGGGACAAATATTTTATAGCAAAAGATATGGACAGTTGTAACTCTTTGGACCTGAACTTTGGATGATGTCAATTTTGGCTCTATCTGTTGATTCTTTGATTTTTTTTCTTCCAAGGACAGCAAACCACACCAGAGGGGAGCATCACCCTGCTTGCCAGGCACATGGGCACATCAGTGCGGGATCCTTTCCTGTGTTCAAATCTTCCCACAGAGAAAGTTTTCTGTGCTGAGGACATTCTCTATGGATAACGAGGTGGATCCAGGCTCCCAAAGCAGCTGCCTTTGCAAAGCTGGCTTATCCCATCACCCCCGAATCGCCCTTGGTGGAGAGGATCTCCGGATGGCGCCAGGCCAACGCCGCCAGCCTTCTGCCACCCCAACCTGCCCGCGGGGCGGGTGCCCTCCCATCACGCTGGGGATCGCCAGCCCGGGATAAGGGGATCTAAAAATGACACAAAGCCCCCTTTGCCCCACCTTAATAAGACCTATGCTAAATCCAGCTTGGCTAGGGCTGAGGATCAAGGCCCTTAGACACTCTTAACTTAATGCTCCAGGTAGGAATATAACTCCCCCCCATCAGGCGCTGTTTATTTTTATTTTTCGAGTGCCCAAGGTCCTGGTCAGGACTGTAGCCCCATTAAGGAACACGGAAAAACCTCAAAAATTCAGTTTAAGAGAAGGATACAGGAAGAGTAGTCAGTGAGATGCAATGGCATGCAAAGTGTTTGTATATACTATGTGCAACTAGTTCATTCTTTAGTTGTTTTTTTTGGTTTGTTTGTTTTTTGGGTTTTTTTTTGCAAAGGATCTTGAACCTCACCCAGCTGGACTTGGAGGCATCCGGAGAGAGTTGGTTAATTGTTAACAGGCTTCATAAAGACACACGGGGAATTAATCCTCAGATCGCCTCCTTTCCCCTGTGCAAATTACAAAAATCC
Source organism: Tetrax tetrax (assembly GCA_009806455.1). Taxonomy (NCBI): domain Eukaryota; kingdom Metazoa; phylum Chordata; class Aves; order Otidiformes; family Otididae; genus Tetrax; species Tetrax tetrax. Next base: position 166,710 of record WHYT01017451.1, on the reverse strand, counting down.
TGCAGAGAAAAAACTTAGCGATTCGTACAATTTCAAAGAGTAAATGTTGCCATTTCAGGGCTAGATTTGGGAAAAAAAAATACTGTAAAGCGCTTCACACCTTCGAGATCTCTAGCCTGCTAACAAACTGGATAGATATTGGCAAAGAGGTTCAAAAGTTAGTAGGGGTGACAGACAGAAGAACAGACAGTGAAATTGCTTCATTTCCATAAGCAATCATGCCAAAAAAAAACCTCAGATTTGATTAATAATTAAAAAACAAACAAACAAAGAAAACACATTATCTTGAGAATCAGGAATAAGTCTGGCCGGAAAAGTTCAGAAAAGCCTGGACACATAAAAACTGGAGGGTTGTTGGGCAAATTCTGACTTCGAGGCTTTGTTGTAGGCCTTCCCCGTGAATTGGATGGCTGTGGCAGGCCATCCCAGAGCGCGGATGGTTCGGCATCCTTCCCCTCAGCCGGGAGTGCCCAGGCCAGGAGTGGGAATGGCCATCCGAGAGCCCCGGGCCGATTACCCAGTAACAGCCCCAAGCTCTGAAGATCTAAAGATCCCCTGAACAATCCTATTCAGGGAGGAGAATTATAACCATGAAGGGCAAAAAAGGGGGGAAACGGGATCCTTCCTCAGGCCCCTGGCAGACACGGAGGAGACAATGGGGAAATAAGAGCTAGCACGAAAGTTTCCTCTAGTACGTCCTCAGCCACCATGCTTTCAGATGAGAAATTCCAGAGGCAGGAACTAAAAGAATATTATGATTTTCTTTGGAGGATTAATTATTTTGCCGCTTGTTACCTTTTGTTAGAGACGTGACACCCCGTAACCTTGTCGCATAAAGCAGCGGATGTTCGCTTGGATACCAGTTTTTGGAAGATTGGGTTTTTTTTCCATTTGACTTTACAAATTATTTTTTTTTCTGCTGAAAATCTGCGATTTTTAAGACAAACAGACACTTAAGACGTGCTACAAACGATACGGATGAGTGCTGAGTGCTTTGGCTGAAAATAAATAAATAAAGGCACTCCTTCCTCCCGCTCGCATTTGCAGGAGATGCGTATCCCCTTACAAATAAAAAAAAAAGTATTAAGAACATGTTATGAAAAATAACAAAGAATAGCAGAGAAATCAGAAAGTGAGTGGCACTTCAGATGGAGTTTAGCAAATTAAGTCATTGACCTGAAGAGGAGATTAATACCAAACAAGGTGCCCCTTCTTCTGAAGTAATGAATATTCTTCAAACAGCAAGGGAGCACTGACTGCTGTTTGATGCTGATGACATTGAAAATTTAGGAGAACAGAAATTCCATCATTTTTCATTTGTATGCAAATGCGCCTGTTCCAGAAATTAACCCCTGAACCCCATGTCAGTTTTCATCTGGAGGAATTCTCTTTGCTAGCATCACACAGAGCAGCCTTGCTGCTGTCCTGGGGTCACTGGGGCTTCCCCACACAGAACGACACAAAACCCTACAACAAAACAAAACAAAACAAAAAAACCAAAAACAAAAACAACAACAAAAAAAAAGGAAAGACAGTAGGGTGGGGGGAAATTGGCCAAATCATGCCAGGCTTTGTTTACCCCCATTAATGGAGCATAAAGGAGCAAGAGGAGCAAAAGCACGTTGTAAAATGCACATCCCTAATGCATGGCTCTGGGTGCTGGCATCATTGTGATGCAAAACGCAGCCGTACCTCTTTAGGCAGAGCAGAGCCCCTAATCGCTTCCACTGGTGTTAAGGTGACCCGTGGGCCAATACACAAACCTTCTTACTCTTCCTTTCAGCCAGGACTGTTCAAAAGTTCCTTTGTCACTTAGCACCTTAGACAAATGCGACTATCTGCATGTGAAGGGGAAAGAGATGATGGAGGTTTTTTAATTGATGTGGATTTAATTATGCTAATTGAGGCAGCTGTAAAGCCTTTTCAGTGTAGCTGCATAATGGGACCAGCAAATACAGGTGTCCTTCACTGCAGGCGCTTAATGTTTAACCTCAGCCGTTTTGTGAGGAAGGGGAAAACGCAAAGTAATGGTTAACCAGCAGAAAGCTCTATTTCTTGAGGACCTAAAGAGGACACTTCACTTTGATTCTTCCTGCAATCCCATTCAGGGCTGCAGAAATCCACACGCGCCGAGCAGAGCACGAATACTTTTCATCGCAGTGATGCCTGCTCCCATGGGCGAGGGAGAGGCCGAAAGCAAGAAGGGTGGGGTCTGTCACAGGTTTCAGCATCCTGCACAGGGTGTCCTTCACTTAATTTAGGCCAGCTCCAAACTAATGCTTAATTTAAGACAGCCTTTTTGTCTTCCTTCTGCAGCCCTTTCTTCTCATCTTTTTTAACCCTTTGCAGCCAACCACCTACAGCACCAGCAATGATTGAAACCAGTAAGCAAGATATCTTCATAGGGTGTTTCCTTGGTGCCTTACCCAGACCCCTCCGAGGCTGCTATGCCTGTACCCTTCCCACATCCTTCATCTTTTCTCTAGGCTGGAGATAACACCCCCAGGGACCACCTGGAGATCCATTTCCCAGGGTCTGGGTCTGGGCTTGGGCCAGTTCAGCTCCCCAGAGGGACCATGCACCACGTAACATCAGTCTTGCTCAAAGGAAAGAGTGCAAATGCTTGGCCAAAGGTGAGGAAGGGATCACTGAGCTTTTTTAACATTGGATGAATCATAGCCCAGAGGTGCCAGTGTCTCTTTGGTGGCCAGAGGCATCCCAGTGACTTGTGTTCAAATGCCTACATGTCACCTCAAAGCTCTCCAGTTCAGAAGCACTGTCTTGTATAACCATTAAATAGCTAATGTTTGGTTTGCTTTTTTTTTAATAGAAATTGCTATTTATTAAACACTTGTTTGAGTAGGACCAAAAGCTTTGGAATATAAATTCTGGTAGACATCATAGAAGCAATTTCAGGTGTTTATGGACCCATCATGGATGCAGCAAGCATAGTCTGCTCAGAAAGTCAGACCTTGAGTTGTGCATTTCTCCCAGAACATCTCTTTTTTAAGGAGTGCTGCCAAACTGGTGAATACACTCGAAACATACACTGCACCATCAGATGGAGTTGATTTGTGTGAGGCAGGAGGGCGAAGATTAACTCCAGGTGTACAAAGCTATCTGCTGCTACATCTTCTTTAGATCTCCCAGAGGCAGCAAGAGCAGAGATAATGGGAAAAGTGCTTTCCCATCACAGGACGCAGCGTGCAGTCCTGCTCCCTGATGGGAGCTGCTCTGCCTAGCTGTGTCTATCTCCATCGTAGTGGCACCCGGGTGACACACTATCTCTCACAATTCCTAAAGTGCAGTAGAAATGGACTTTTATCTCACTCTACATTGAGGTTATATGCTTTGTCCAAGGTCCTTGAGAGCGAGGATGGAAATTCAGATTTTGACTTTTCTTCCATTGTCTCCAAACCAGCCCATTTCTTCCTGGTATGCTCCTGGTCAAACACACAGAGGTGGCAGGAGACCAGGCCTGGCTGGTACCATGACCTGTAGCACTACTCCTCCATCATTAAAGCTATGGGGGGTTTATTAGGCAGAGGCAGGGCTGTGTGAGGTGCCCGATCTCCAGGCAATGGCACCCACCTGTGGAGCAAGCTGTGCTATGAGCTGATCTAGCTCAGAGGATCCCTCAGAGAGCGGAGGTAAAAGCAGAAAGGAAATTAAAGGCTGACTTTGCCACTGTAGGGACACCCACCTCCATGGCCATGTTCCCCCAGCATCACATTTCATTCCTCTCCTTTCCTCATCTTTTCCTCCCCGTCTGCGGTTCCACCTTCTGAGCTCTCGGCACTGGCCGTGGCCATCCTCTCCATTTTGGCAATAGTTCCTGTCCTGGGAAAGGTTAACACCGGGCACCAAGGGGTTAGCAAAGTGCTGCAACCAAATGAACCAGCTTCCAACTCTGCAAATTCTGCTGCCTAGATACAGCTAATTCTCCCCAAACACTAAGTCCCCTTGTCCCCCCAGCTCCTCCTCAGGAACAGACAACTGCAAAGCTCTAGATAGCTGTTATATTCATATGCATATTTTATCAGCATTAACTTGACAAGCTTGCCGGTGACAGCGTCAGTCATACTTCGCTTCAACCTCCTCCTGTGGTCCAAAGCTGGATTCAATGCCCATGGGCCCATGCTGGCCTCACAAGGCAGCTGAAGGGCCAAATGCCGGTTAATCTGGGAGATATCCTTTCCAGCAACAGCACCTGACTTCCTGGCTGGCTTCCCCTGAGGTCTCCTTGGTTGTTCTGGCAGCTGGGACATGGACAACGTGCTTGGGGTTGGGTCAAGTTTTTTTTCTTGGCTGCTTTGAGCTCTTTGATGCCATTTTCCTTGATTCACCCTTGATTACGAGGAATGATCTCTATTATAGTTTCGGATAACCTGATATCCATAAGAAAGGCTTTGGGGTAGGTTTTGATTTAAGTGTTACCCATTCTTACGTTTGCCTGATGCAGAAATGTAAGAATTGGTCCTAGAGCCGACCAAATCCTGGTGCTTAGCCCAGCAGTATATCAAATTTCTTTCACATATCCAGAATGAAACTGCACAGCCTTTTTAACAGGGACAGCCAACGTACAACATACCAATGTAAGCACTCTGCTCTATATTTTAACAGATTTCAGGAATTTGTGGGAATTCTCTCTAACTTTGGAGAGTAAAAGATCTGAAGAAATGCTATTGCAAAAAAAAATACAAATGGGCGCTTTGATAACTATAAAGTTGCTTTCTTGGACGAAGAGCCCGCATTAGGAACCAAATAAAATATTTAAAGGCAAAAAATCTTGCAAAGTTTCCTCCTGTGAAAGGGAAAATACAGTCTATGTTATACCAGACCTTCCTTTTGCAGAACTTGTTTAGGAGTTGCCATGAAACAAACAGTATGCAACAGAGAATTTGATGATTTTTGTTAAAGTTGCATTTATATATATTTCTAGGAACGGTTGGTTTGATTTTTCTTTAAATCCAAGTGTCGAGTTGCATCTCAGACCACAGATAAATATAATTTTGCTCTCACATAATGCTTTTGTATCTGGTGTAATTCCATTTACTGGAGCGGTGTTACCTTTCAGTTACCCTAATGGGAACAAGAGCAGAATTATGCTGATAAAAAAATGCTGCTTACAGAAAAAAAGAACACAGAAATAAATACTTCCTCTGGCTTATTTAATATATTTGTTTGTCCAAATTGTAAAAGAGATATTTATTTCAAGAAATATTGTTTGATCAGCAAGAGTAAACACTGATATATCTTAAACTCCAACAAGCAGTTTCTACAATTCATCAAACGACACCTAACTAAGATTAAGTCTAGTCAGTCAACTAGAAGAAACCAAAAAAAAAAAGGTTTCAGGTCATATAATTATACCCTTCTGTTTCCCAACTTTCTTAGAAATCTCTGCCTAAAAATAATTCCAGCATCCGGATGCCTTGAACAATTGCCTCATTTTAAAACATATCAGAACTCTTATTCCGTCCTTGGCCATTTTAAGGTCTCGGTGCTGGCAGGCAGTAATAGCGCTTAGCGCTACTATATACCGCTTTCCATCTCCAAAGCACTTTACAAACATTAGCTAATTAATCCTCACAACACCCCTGTGAGGTATGTAGGTAAGTATTGTCATCCAATTAGGTAAGTATTAAGCACTGTTATCCCACCAGATAAGTATTAAGGTCTCCCATTTTACTGGGGAACCTGAGGACAACAGGTTAAGTTACTTACCAAAGGTCACAGGGGGAACTGGAAGAATAAAACTTGGGATGCTCTGGTTTCTTGCTGGCTATTCAGGCATCCGGGCACCATCCGGTGCTGCTCCCTCAACAAAGACAGTCATCGTCATCCACATGGAAATGAGGGCTCCCTACGACCCTCCAAGACGCAGAGTGATGAGTACAGTGCGGTGCAAAAGATGAGCCCCAGGAGCACAGCCTCCCCTCTTTGAGGTGGCCAAAGATGTCGTTGCCTAGAAAATCTCTGGGGAATTTCATAAAGAGCAAAGGTCTTAGACTGGGGTGTTTTCCTGCGCGTGCACATGGAGACACAACCAAACATATTGACAGGCCTTGCCAATCAAAAGCTCCTTCTTCCCCTTCCAATTTACCTTTCTCCTCCACTGTCTTGTAAAGATGGACTCACATAAAAGTCCCACATCCATGCCACCACTATATAAACTATATATATATATTGATCGGGGTTTGCATCTTTCTAACATAAAAAAGTCCAATTCAGAGCCCTAGTTTAGAGGCTTTAGAGGTTTGTAGGTAAGCTTGAATCCCAAATACAGTTGATGGGGCAAATCCATTTCAGAGGATCTAAAAAAACAGGCCTAGCCCAGCATATTTTGGGTTTTAATCTAGTCTCAGCAGATGTCAAGCTGGTGAAATAAAATCATCCGTTCCCCAGAGACAATGCCAGTGTGCGCATCTGCTTTTAATTTCATTTCACTGCTAGAGAAAAAGTGAAAGCTCCTACTGTAACTCCACTCAGAGCCAGGTTTGCAAGTGAAAAGAGTCTTCACTTGGAGTCCTATGAGTTTTGTGAAGTTATTGACTTTTAGACTGGTGTAAGAAGGCCTCCAGAAAAGGGAAACTCACCCTAAGAGCCCATTAAAAGCCGCAGTCCCAGGTAGGCCATATTGTAGGGTCTGCCTGAGGACCCATTGTTTGCTGGCACATGATGAACAGTCACGCCTGTCCTCTCCTCAGCAATTTGGCACTTGGCTTGTGGCAATCTTGTTCTGCAGGAGTAGCCCGGGTGCAACAGCAGCTCTTCTTCTGAACGCAGGGAACCGGCACGGCGATGCTCCAGCTCTTGCTGGAGCTGGGGCAAATCCCAAGTGTAAAGACCTTGACTAGATTTCAACTGAGCTGATTTATGTTTTCAAGTGGAAGGCAGTTTTAGCTGAAGTAAACTACACAGTTTTTAGATCATTCAAAATTCATGGCAGTTTGATCCCACAGGACGTCAAACAAACACAAATGATTTGCCAGGAATCCCTAAATTGAAATAACTAAAGCTTCTATGCTTTCAGCAAAAGTCTTAAACCAGTTCTAAGGAAGAAAAAAAAATTGATTAAAATAGAGAATTTTTATTTTACTCATCTACACAAAAACATCTCCAGATCAAATGCACACAAAGAAGTAGCCCAAACATCTGATGTCTTGAAACTCAAAAAAATCTCCAACCCACGAACTAAAACCAAATAAACAAATGGAAATAAGAGTCGTGAAAAAGAAAGTGGATTTAGATTTTTTTTTTGCATTCTTTAAAGTGGTTTTATTTTAATATTGAACTGAAATAAAAAAAAAATTGAGAAAACTAATACAAAATGCAGGTAATAGACATAACATGTGTGCTACAGTCATGAGAAAGAAAATAGGCAACCCAAACTGTGACAAGAATGTGCTTGGTTATTATATTCTTTCTAGCTTGGTCTGCCAGCATTTTTCCCTTTTTTTCTACGTACTTGGTCATCAGTGTCTGCCAAGAGCCTTTTCATGAATTTGTACGATCTCATTTCCCAAAAGCAGAGGAAATGATGTTGCTCCACAACCACAAGACTCAGTTGTAGGTTTTCCACCGCGATTTGTAGCCGTAAACTCACACGGTGACATGACATCTCCCCGCCTAAATGAGGAAGGCCAAGCGAGTAGTGAAATTTCAGTGTGGGTTATGCGAAATGAAAGGATTAAAAAATGAAAAGAGCATTCACTTCATGTTGCTCCTTTAAAACGTTATCACATAGCTCTTTTTTTTTTTTCCCCCTAACCTGACCTTTTTTTCCCAACGGTTTGTCTATAACTTAATATAACTAATTCTTTTGAAATAATGTTCACAGTTAGCATAATTGGTGTTATATAGTTCTAATGTACATTACAGAATATTCTGTCACTAGACACTAAATTGAAATTTTAAAGAAAATGATAGAAATAGCTGTAAGGGAAAAAGTACCCTTTTAAATCTAATTTGCTATGCACCGCAGTAGGGTAATGGATGCAATGAAAGTTCCTTTATTGAGTTCCCATGTCCGAAAGGTATTTAGGTAGCAAAGGATGTTAAGCAGACCCCCTGCGCTCCTCCTTTAAGTAAAGATAGCAGGAAATAAGGTATATAGGTTTGTGTCCTCCTGATTTTTATTTCCTCAGGAGTACAACTTATGCAAAGGGCACCTTAGGCTACTTGGAGGATCACAAAGGGTGCCCTCCACCCCCTCGCTGTCTGCATGAATAGAAGCATCTAAAGGATGGCTGAAGCCATACAGCGAGTTAAATCCTTCAGGTGGGTCTTTTCAAATTCCAATAGTGAGGAGTTACTGGAGAATTGGTAAGGATTTCACTAGGCCCCAGCAGGTTTGAGATCAAAAGGCCTGGTTAAATAAAAGCCTGTTGGGAAATCTTAAAACCTCTTTGTAATGTAACTTAAAAAAGTTAATACAAAGAGCCCTTAGACTGAAGCCTGTAACAGCATGAACAAAGAGTATATCAAAACTGATTCCATTAAGGGAAGGCAGACAAATAAATTCATTTAATTTAAAGAGAAATCAGATATATTACTCTGCTAAAAACTAAAAAGCATACCAGGAAAAAAAAAAAAAGAGAGATTTTACGAAACACACACACAGAGCTGTGAATAATGGAAATATATATATATAAAAAATCAAATTATAAATATCTCTCAGAACGGGAAACAGAACATTATATACACACATTATTTAAGTATCAATTTATCCAAAATGTGCATGCGTGTGTGTGTATAATTCTCGTATATACATATTTTTATCATTTATGAGGCCTCACGCTGGGCTCTCAAATCTGCAGTTGGCTCTATCTGCATACGTACCCAGAAAAACGTAGCTGAAGGAGCCCCTACATCCAAAATGACACAAGACGTTTTTCAACCCAATTAATTAAAAAAGATGGGTGCTCATCAGTCAGCTGGCACAGGTTTTGTGTTGGTTTTTTTTTTTCTCCTCCATCATATTGCCAAAGTGTCACAGTGTTAGCTGTGCAGCATGTTTAACACGGAAAATCTGGGACTTGGATTTGGAGATCGTTTATCAGCTGACCTCTTTCTGAGCAGCTCTTACACTTTCAACTTGCTGGGGGTCCTGCACCAAAGGTACTGGGGGGGTAGGAAGGGAGAGACGCAGAATTACGTAGAATCAGTTAGGTTGGAAAAGACATTGAAGATCATCCTCTTGGTGACGCGCTTGAAGATCTCGTGTTGGACATCACCGACACATGCACCGGGCGGTTGTGCACGTTTGCACGAAGCAAGCTGTCTCGTGTGCATCCTACGTGCGTGGGATGGATGTGACACTGCGGTACGGTCCTCAGGCCTGGGGACGGACTGTGACTGCGGGTCCTTCATTTCACGATGGCATCGGGTGGCTTGGGTGCAGGATGCTCTGGCACCCTTGGGAGGGAGGAGAGCGGCATCCTGCTGCCCCATGGCTCGCTCTCCCCATGATGAAGAGTCACTAATAATTTTGCTTCCTCCACCCTCCAAGAAAGGAAAAGGGGGGGCTGAAGGGCTGAATTTTACTGCATTTGTGAGGCTTTTTCTTATTATCATGATGAGGGAGATGTGGATATCTCATTAGCTAGAGAGCATATTTTACTCTTTAAGAAATTATATTCCTCTCACAGATTTCATAGGCTGTGCAGCTAGAAGAGGGAGATGTATGTGTTATACAAACGAGGGTGAATGCCTGCAGAAATCAGTGTTAATGTTCTCCAGGATTTTTTTTTTTAACTTTTATCCTTATAATTAAAATCTGACATTTTAGTTCAACAATGCTAACCCTGAGCTCATTATGTTCACATATAGTGGGGGGAATGGTATCCGCTCTCATTCTCTAAACCTCCCTTCATGCCACCAACCCCTGAAACGCTGTCCCTGCAGCAGGCACAAACCAGACTCTGTCCCTGTACCCTTTAAGAACAATTTTTCTGAAGATCATAAATCAGCAACATATCTCACATATGGTGCCTTTCATCCCAGTGAGCTGCAATAGCTTCACAACCTACCCAACACCGTTAATTTTATTTTTTTCTTTAGACCCCCTAAAATGCACAGCAATTCAAAGCCTTTTAACTATCGGTATGGTTAGCATTCTAGCAATGCCATTTCTGCTTATCTTGGCTGGGTCCCACCAAATTAGTTCAAGGATCACTGTTTGTCAATGGACCGTTCGTTACTCCTTGCACAAAAGCACCGTGGTGTCCGCTGAAGAGCTGCCCTTTGCAGTAGCACCCCCAGAAAATGAGCAAAATGAAGAATGCCAGATTGAGATGGAAAGCCAGGCAACAAGTGTTGATATTTAGGGGTCCTCGGTCTCAGTGCTGTGACATCCTTGCCCCAGCCACAAGTATCTAATAATCACAGGAGATAAACATCACTTTTGGCTTCTTGTTTGAGAGAAAATATCTCTAACAGCACCACATCCAATAATATCAAAGGTTGTGGTGGCTTCTGCATCACTGGCAATTTTTAGACCGGTAGAGGATGAGGTTTTCTGGTTCAAACGGGAATTAATTGAGGGAAGTCATATGGCTTGTGTTATACACGTGACACCAGATGATCCAAATAGTCCTTTCTTGGCCTTATAATCTACAAATAACCTTGCAGAGGTACTGCTCTCCTGTGGATTAGTGGCAAACCCATGCTCCTCTTGCTTGGATGACTTTTCTGATCTAAATACCGCCCAGACCTGCGTGGCCTACAGGATTTGGCTGGATCATGGTCTCAGACGGAGCCATTGCCAATTAATGCCAGACGTGAGATAAACCGGGGTAGGACACGCTCCACTTCAGGTGCTGTGCGATCCTGGAGTATCATTAATTAGCAGCTATGTAATGAGCCAGGTCTGTAGAAAAATAATTTTGCTATAAGGACACTTAGAGACATTATTTTATGCTTGCTATCTTTACATTACCTTGCACTGTAAGAGACCCAGACCATCAGACACCACGGAGCTCCTTGGCTCTGAATTAATCAGATTCATTCGCAAGAGCAGGGTATAATTACGGCCATTTTCTAGTCCATAAAAATCACAAGGTTCCAGAACGATGTGGGTAACAGGACAACCTATTCCCATATGGAAAAAAGAGCATATGGGGCCTTGTCTATCTTGCTTGGATTACAAGGCAGAGGAAATACCTGGCTGAGCAGTGCTCAGGAATAATCAGGTGGATGACATTACAGGAGCAAGCTGGGTCTTTATTTATTTGCTTTATAAGGATGCCACCGAGTTCACGTTGTTTGAGTTACATAAATGCTAAGCTTCCTTCAGACTGATTGCTCTAAGTCCTTCGTGGTGATCGGTCAACGCAGTTTTCAGAAAGCTGGGAAGTCCTCCTGATGGAAACTCCTCCAAACTTCAGGTGAGATCAAACTCAGTCACCACCTCAAAGTCAACTAGAAATATTCCTTAAAGGCAGATATCCTTATTTCTGTCCCTATCTCTAACCACGCTTCGTTTTAACCCCTAGGATAATTTGGTATGTAGGAGGAAATGTGTAATTTATTAAGTCAACAACCACTTCCTTTAGTATCTACAAAAAATTTCTTCTGAAGTTTCCCTTTCAAGTACTGATGTTACTTAGATTTGCAGGCTGAGACCGTAACAAAAGGTGGAAAAGCTTACAGTCATTACGCTGATTAATCAGCTGCTGAAATTTGGCTTTCCAGCGTGACACCTCTCTTCTCCGAATGTGTGGCCTACTGCAACGCAATCAATTGTCTGTGCGGGCTCCAAAACCCCAGAGCCACACAATGCAAAAAGGCAATCTTCTGCCCTCTTTGACCACGATAAGCGACATTACTGGAATCGCTGCTCCCGCACAAGCGTAGCGTGACCCTGTATTTGTCGGCAGCCGGGTACGGCTTCGTTAAAAATCATACACTGCGTTAGGGACTTGAAGCTTTTGCCAGCATCAGAGCAGCATATGTCTGCAACTGATAGTAAAATGGGTGATGCCTTAAACCCCACCTCTCCGCTGTTATTTACATACGTATCTTTCATCTGACACAGGCTTCCCCTCCAGCACCTTGAATATATCAGTCCTAAGGAAGAGACTTTAAGTTCAAAGAGTGCCATCCCCAAATCAAAGTAGGGGGTTATCAAGCGAGGTGCGCCAAGCAGTAAGACAAAACATATGCATTTTTAATAGGTAGCCTCTCCTCCCCCTGAGGAAGCCATGAAAAGAGGCCCTGTGAAGTTCCAGCAGAAAACAAGTTCAGTGGATTTAAACCCAGGCTGCTATTCACAAAAATAAAATTCACAACTCTCATATATCTTTGCTTGATGCTTTCCAAGCGCGTTTCAAAGTGCACCAGCCCCGCTTTTGGCAGTCCAATTGGCCAGGTGAACTCATCTCCATGAGAAAGAAAAGAAGAAAGGAGGGGAAAAAAAGAAAATAAAAGAAAAAAAAAAGAAGAGAAAAAAAATAAAAAGGCCATGAAAGAGAAACAAAAATCTCAACAGGTCTGCGTGGAATTCCAGCAGTATTTTATTTATTAATGCACATGTAGCTACCATTGTATTCCAGCTCCCAAAGACAGATCTGTAAGGAATAGGCCACATGCTGATTGACAGCAGCCATAATTCCATACAATGAGACTGTATTAAATTGTTTGATGTGATACGATACTCATCACTTGTAACTGATCAAACACACCGCTGCATCAAACGGTATTACAATACAATCAGGCTGGGTATGGTTCCTGCCAAGGCTGTTCGTCACATTGCGCTCTTCTGCATTAAACATATCTATTAATAGCATTGACAAACTACTCCTATCCAAATTTTTCCAAAGAACTGTACGACGTGAAATGTGCACAGAAATCCATACATAATCCTTTGCAGCCTGAGACGCCGTTTCCGTTGCCTGAACGCTCCGTCATGAAAGGCTTTGCTGATTTGGGGATTTGGGGAGGATGATACCAAAACTTGCAAACCTGTGCCTCAAAACAGAGATGTGACATTCTTGTTTGTTTCTTTTTCATTTAATTTTTTTTTCTTCTTTCTAAAATGCAAACAAATTGAAAGATTGAGATTGAATTTTTTTTTTTTTTGGCCAAGATTTTACTTTTGCCACTGTTCCCCTTGGGAGAACCGCTGTAGCTTGCTATCTCACAGGAGCGAGCAGCGTTTGCTAACGCTGACCCTTTCTGAGGTGGAAGATGCAAAGAAAAGCAACAAATTCCTTGTCACCCCTGCTCCTGCTGCAGACGAAGAGGGTGACAGGCTGCAGCCCGTGGGGGACAGGGCTCCCTGCCACATTGCGGCTGTAGGGGCTCTCTTGGATGCAGATTCTTAAATGAGCCTGGGTCTCTAGAGGGCAGAGGTCAGCTGTCCTCAAATCTGTGTGACCGCTAGATTAAGTTTATTAATCTCCCCGCTTTCACTTAAAAACCAAATTATAGGATGGTTCAACGTTAACGCCCGGGCAGCTCGGGAGATGATGCGTGCCCTCAGCAGCCCCACTGGGTACCGATGGCTGCCCACCTCCACCTCCCAGGGGTAGAGCAGATGTGCCCGCTGCGTCGAGGAGGGGCACAATCTCAACCACAGCCTTCTTATATAAAATTTATACCTGTGCTTGGGTGCAACTAGAAATACCCATCTCTCCGCACCGGCTCTCCAGCGCCCAGGAACCGCATGAAGCCAAGCATGCAATGAACACGGTATTTAGCAACCCTGGAAACTGCTTCTATCAGTGTATCTCATAAAACTACTCCAGCGTGGAAAAATGAAGTGATAAATGAGTATGAGGGCTCCATATAATTCCTCCTGGACAGGTACGCACGTCATAATTGGACAATCTGCCCCCTTGATTGCTATCTCAGCTTGGGAGACCAAGGATCACATAGCCATGGAAAATACGAAGTAATATGCAGGAATGCATGCCTGGCTATCTGAAGCTGGCACAGAACACCAGGGTTTTTTTCGAGCTGGGAATGTATACATTTCACATGTATGAATTTCTGCAAACTGCAGTGGTGGAAGGTGTCTTTTGTCCTGCTTTTCCCTCCTGTCGTGTCAATGTGAGCAGGTTAAACACATCACACGCCAGCGAATTATCTCTGTCCATGGAACCAGCTCCACAAAGGTTACTGACGAAAGGCGTGTAAGCCATTTCCTTTTTCTAATTAAAAAAAAAAAAAAAAAAAAAAAAAAAGACTCTTTCAAGGTAGTAGTCTTTCTCAGAATGGTACCTTAAAGACTGAAAACAGTACAGGAAAGGGCTGGAAAGGGCTTTCCCACTGCGATGGCCAGTTTTTCACAGCAACGGCTCGGGGCAGTGCGCAGCGCGAAAGAAGCTGTAACTTTCGATCTGGGTGTAGCTAAGTAATTCAAGATGCTGCAAGTTAAATGTAACAGTAGAAAGGAAGAAGTTCAAAAACAAAGTCCCAGGCATTTCAGCGCTGTGTATAGTATGCTAAATTGTGGTATTACAGAAATTGCTAGGAGTTTGGCCACAAAACGTTTCCTACTGCACCAGCATTCTGCCAGGGCTGGCTTCCAGCAAGGCCAGACATTTTTCCCCTCACCTGTGCTTCCCCCCGCCCGCCCCCACCATTTGCTAACACAAAACACAAAACTCCCACTGTCTCTGCGACTGACAGCCCTACTCCAGAATGTGCCTCACAGTTTATTAAATCAGCGCAACCCCAAAAGTCACCACGCACCAGGCAAAGATAACGGCAAATCTGTTCTTACCCTCCCCGTACCACCTGAGTGCCGCTATTATTCCTCATCCTTGGGGAAAGGACCCCATATGTGAGTCTCAGAAACCACCTCCGTAACTCCGAGCATCATTATCAATAGTAGGATGAACTGCAGCTGGGATGCACTGAGAAGGCACGGTAATGCTCGCCCTAATCTCTGCATTCATCTCGCTGGCCCTTGCTAGGAAGTTTAAGTACATTTACTGGGGATTCTTCAGCCCTTGAAAGGTAGGAAGACATCTATGAGGCTTGACGTACTAGCTAATTAACTCGGGTTTGGAAAAAAAAAAAATCTTCTTATCTACTTAACTTGGAGACACTCTCTTTGTTTTTAAGCCTGCAGACTACCTGCTCTTTAAAATGCACATTACGTACAACTCAATAGTATGGAATGGATTATTTTTAACGAGGACCTATTTTAACTTGGACCTAAAACTACAATCATTTGACAGAGAGGTTTAAAAAAAATAATTTAAAGAATCAGCTGAATAATGGTTTATAGCCTGTGCTTTGCAAGACAGGCTACAAAATTATCAAGCTTTTTTTTCTGGCCTTAAAAATCCAGGAACGTGAATGCACAAATCAGTTGAAAATAAACCCCCAAATGCAAATGAACCCCCCAAATCACCCCAAAACCTATACAGAGTTTAATTTTTTTTTTTTCTGTCTTTGTTTCTTGGTGTTTAGAAGGGGGGAATGTTGAGGCTGGGAGAAAGTGATTGAATTTGTGCTCACATTAGTTGGGGCACGTGAGTATTTCACGCAGTTTTCCGACAGGAACGCAGACGTGAGCGACTCCTGTAACATCCCTGCTCGGGATGAAACCGCCCTAAAATTTCCTGCAAACTGCACGGAGTGATTGTAAATCCTCACCATATTCCTAGCAGATAGAACAGTGGCATGATTGACCAAGCTTTTTTTTTTTTTTTTTTTTTCCCTCCTTCTTCTTCTTTTTTAAAGTACACATATGATGATGCATCATAGTTATAAACAGATGGTATTTGGCCTCCTTCCTATTCTCAACATTTGGAATTCCTAAACTATGTGAATTAAACAATAATATTTTATAAACATACAAGGGATTTTGCTCACTGCTTTGTTAACATAGAAATTATACAATGCTGACATTTATTTAAATTTTAAAAAGTAAACAAGAGTGTGTATTGAATTAAAGCAAACTAAAATCAACAGAAAGAAATATGTTCCGCGGGCACGTTACCTACATCGGCACGGGCCTTTTTCGGGGAGACATAATGGGATGAAGCACAAATTGTAGCTTAGACAGTCTGATCCTTTGTGCTCCAGAGGCTCATTTAACACCTCGCTGTAAACAGCGGATATTTATACCATAATTGGCCGGTTGACCATCAGTTGTTCATTTACCACGTAACCCGCTATTATGGAGTTAAAAGAAGTTCCTTGCTGTTGGCTGTTCTGGGAGTGAAAGTGTGTTTGCAATTTTAGTACCAACTGGATCCAGTCTAACACTTGTACTTAGGATGAGAAACATTTTCATAATACCAAAATTTAGGGGAATGGGAGTATTCCTGCCAGGAAGGGAAGAAGAAAGTAGTGGTTCTTAAAAAGAAGAATTTTGGTTGCTGGGTTTCCTCTTTCCTTCCTGTTTTAACCCCTTTTTGGGTGCCTCTCTCTCTGTGCGCAACGGAGAAGTGCTTGGGTTTTAATCCCTATTCCCAGGTCTGCGAGGAGGTTCTGTGATGAATAAATAATGGATCGGAGATTTTAATCAGTGTTATGATTTTTTAAAAGGCTAATTATCATTGTTTACCGACATGCCTTTCCCATGTACTCCCTTATTTTCCCTTCCAAAGCTCTAAGGGTTAAGCCCCCGGCACGAATCCCTCCTCACCGCAGCTCCTTTGCGGGATTTGGGGGTAATTTTTGTTTATTTGTTTGGGTTTTTTTTTTTTTTTTTTTTTTGAGCGAG
>WHYT01017451.1:115212-132712 GCA_009806455.1 Tetrax tetrax | reverse complement strand
CTGACAAAGCCCAAACAGGAGCCAGTCATGGTGCTATTTGCTCCCTTCCTCAGGGAGGAATCACCCTCCGAAGCACATTTGCCTAAAGCCCTAAGTTTTACCTCTTGATTCCTTTAGAGTCTAAACCCAAGCTTTAGCATCACTGAAAACTAAAGACTTCTTAACTTCCTACCGGATATTCGCTGCATTCTTCTAACCAGCAAAAAATGGGTTTTCCAATAAATGAATTATTACTGAATTGTGAAATAAGTTACACGCTTTTTCTCTTACCAACTGTAAACGTGAGATTCATAATACTGAGGGAATTTGATCCCATAATTGGAGGGAGAGGAAACTCAGTGCCAGCAATTTATTAAAAAAAAAAAAAAATCTGTAAAAAAATCTCTTAAATAGATTTTCAGTAGAGTATGTGCAACAGGTTTTATTGGTACTTGTTAGCAATGACCTGCATATGTCATTTGTATGACTACGGCCCCATCAAATGCGTGGTGATGAGACACATTTCACCACGTTGCCCTTTATATAGACTCTATTTATACACGAGGATGAATGAATTGACAAGACAAGAGGTGCGGCATATAGATTTGATATACTGACATGAATTTAGGATGATCTACATTATTCATAAGTACTGAAGCCACAAATGAGATATGTAACAACATCCAAAATGAGTGTCAATAGAATCTGTTCCCGCAGTGCACCATCGTATATTCCTATCTGTCACATTTTCCTTAGAAATTTCTCCTTCTAAGAAATCTGGTGTGCTCAGTCTGGAAAGCAACGTTGCCTTGGGATCTGCGATAAGACTTGCCTGGAAGAACAGGCTTTCAGGAAACTGTTTAAAAAGAAGTGGACAGAAAACACAAAGAATTTCCTGCTTCCAAATTATTACCTCTTTTTCCAATCCAGTTGGGGACCCAAAAGTTTTTTGGATTAGATCAATTTCTTGGTGTCTTAAAAACTGCAAAATTAAAACTAAAACGGTTGATATATCACCGGTCCAGCAGGCAACAGATACAACAGAACTGACAAATAGTTGAGGACAAACAACCTAATCCCAAGTCTATTTTTACAGATCGAGGAGGTGGAGTCTACATTTTGGAAAACACGTACGAGCTAAAACATCGAGTATTTTGAAGCTCACTCGTCGTTAACGTACATTTTTAAAAGGTTTCATTTACTACAAGCACACCTAGTATAGGAATTGATTATTCTCTTTATTGGCACAATATCTCAGGCACGAAGCTGTGTGCATTGAGAATAAACCCCATTTCTGTTTCAGATGGGTGAAACTGTTTATGGAGTAGTGGTTGTCAGAAACCAAGAAACGGAAGGAGTGTGCAAAAGAGTGATATAAAAATATTAAAGATTAATGACCACTTTCATGCCAGATACAAACCAGAAGCTCTCCACAGAACTCCTTAACCTTACGTTTAAAAGGGAACTAAGTGTTTTCACCTGCTAAAATCTCTGTCTGGATTTCAGATGAGTGACCTTGACCTGAAAGATTTTGTTTCCTATCTGAACCATCCAATCACACCTCTCTCTCTGTTTAAATAAATATAGAAGTGTTACTGAAATACAAGTCATAAGTAAGGCCTTGCACTGCCAAGTAAAATAAAAAATGCTTACTGTCTTTAATAATTTTAATTTTACAATATATCAATATTATTTAGTTTTACAACTACAAAGATTTCAAACATGTTCTTTTCACTAATAGAAGAAAATATATCCATGAAAACCACTTCTGGAAATATCTGTTTTATGGTAACTTTACAGTAAAGGAAAAAAAGGAAAGGTACCTGGAATTTCAGTGAAAGCCTCTCCAAGGACGGACACGTGAAAAGGTAGATCTTTCTCTTTCAGCTTCAGCAGGACTTTAAAAAAAGTTTCAGGATCTTTGTCGTGTTCCCTTGAAAGAAACAGAACTTAGCATCATTGATGTTTACTTATGGGATTTGGGTTTTTTTTTTGTTTATCAGGACAGTATTTCTTTTAAATTGTACTTCTGGTGACCAAACATCTTCACCATAATTTCCCTCTTTGCTCACACTGCACGGTTGCACATTTTCCTCAACCCAGCACTCAGGATCAAAACTCAGTTTCATCAGATTCTTCTCTTTCTTCCCTGTCTTCAGATGATGCCTTTACTCTTTAAATTACCAACTTTGAAAGTGAGAAGAACTGAGTAATATCTCACCTAGCTGAAGGTAAAATCATGTTTAAAAAAAGGGTAGGGTAGGAAAAAAAAAAACCTTTTCTTTTTCCTTAATTTTTGCCTGTCAAAAAATACGTGTGCAACCTCCATTACAGTTTATCCCCATTTTCAGGAGGAACAGGTTAATTAAAACTTTTGCTAAAAATTTAGGATTTCCCAAACTGGAATTTTATGAAGCCATGCTGTACTAATGTAAAGCTTCCGATCCATTCAGTGCTTCAGGTAAAGAAAAAATACATAAACTAACACGAGGCATTTTCTATCTTTAGACTTTTAAGGAGCTAACTGGAAGTTAAAATAGAAAGCAAGAAACCTGTATTTATTTCTAATTTCAGCTGAAAATAATATTAAAGGTTTCTGTGAGTATGACACTCAATGCCTTGAAACACAAGGTTGGTTATCTAAAAAAGAAAATGAAAAGCCAATTTGTTAATCTATCTTCTTTACTGGGACAGAATGAAGGGTTCAAAGATACCACAGATGATCTAAATTTCCCAAATTCACTAAGTTATATTAAAAATGAAATGAGATAATTCCCCTACTCTAAGGTGAATATTATATCTTGCATTTAATTACTCCGCTGTAAATTACTGTATTTCAGACAGATGTGCACCATATGTCTTTAAAATATTTGGGTTTTATTTATTATTTAGAAAATTCCACTGTTTTCCTTCCTGTACTAAGGGAAAATCTATACCTCAGCTGTCCTGGTGTCTTTCTTCACAGACTAATTTTGTAGAATGAATCTGTAGGTTTGTCACACTGCTATATGAAAGATTAATAATTATATCATTCAGGAAATCTGAAGCCAAACGACATCTGCAGCTCTACATGTGTTAATTTCTCATTCAGTCAATATTTTTGGTTTAGGGAATTAAAACAAATTAATCTTATAATTAATGTGACTTCCCTAGGCTGAGAAATCTTCAGGAATTGTGGAGTTTTCAGAATTAGTTGCATTTTCTTAAAATAAAGCCAGGCAATAACTACTTTAAGAAGTCCTCCATCTCCCAGATTTGTTTTGTTCCCAATACTAAGGAGGAATGCAACTGCATAAGCTTCATAATTTGTTTCACATCTGTGAACCAGGAGTTTTCACAGTGGTTCCAGTAACCAAAGTGGATACGAACACTGGCTCGGAGAGAGAAATTCTTCCAGTTGCAAAGATCCCAGGATTGCCTACTATTTTGCTTCCATCCTCACCCTTAAAACACCCACCTGTTTCCGGTAGGTAAATTACGAGCAGAAACATGTTGTCAGTATTTTAGTTCTCTCCAAATGTCCGGCTAAAAGAGCCAAAATGGGATTAAAATGGAGGATTTGGACGTGGCTAGAAGGGAACACCTCTACTGGAAATGTGCAAGTTTGCAAGAAAAACAGCTTTGGTGCTGGGATTCAGTGTAATCCAGTCTAATGTTTCCCATTAGCCTCAGTTTCCCCTCGGATGGTTTTTACGGGCGCTCAGTGATCCTGAGGAGCCCGCCCTGGGCCTGACGCCGAGCGCTGCACAACTCATCCCGCGCTGGCCCGAAACATCCCCGCGCCGCGGAGCAGGCCGGCCTCGACAGCCAGGGCCACGCTGCTGACAGGGATCTTTCCAAGCTCTTCACAGCCCCCGCTATCGGCTTCGCAGTCACAAAAAGTCCTTCCAGCAAAGGATCCGCTTTCCCTCTCCCTTTCCAGAAGAGACCAGGGGTCCCAGCGGCAGCCAAAAGTGGAGGATGCTGTTGGAGCCACATTGTCAAGTAGCTGGCAGGAGAACACGGAGCTGTACAGCTCGGCGAAGCCACATAAGCTGCACATATTTAGGAAAACTGATAGGAATTGGAAGTTGCAGCTTTGTTTAATAGGTGGGGAAGAACAGAAGGAAAATTTGGCACCCAGAAGGAATGTTGAAAGGGGAAACGTTTCCTCTGCACTGGAGCCTCTCAGGGGTTTTCTGCTGTAGGTGATCCTCCTTCCATACTGCCTTTTTTTAATATATTTTTGCTTTTCTGTGGCACTCACAGATTTTAACGACACGTTTTGCGAATCTTGTAGCTTTCCTCTTTGAGAGGACACCTCATTGAATTTATCAGTTCCTGGGACTTTTCCACACCACCAGCATTTTATTTTTAGTTGAGACCTACAGAGAGCTTCTAGCACATGCACCTCCAGATTGCAATTTATTATTATTCTTGCAAGTTAGTAAAGGTATAGCTGCCTCTGGTTGAAAGCAATAAATAGTACAAGACTGCATCAAAAAGAAGTGAGCTCTGTTTCTTGGCTGACATGGAGAAAATCATATACAATCCAGTCTGCCTTACTCAGCAACAACTGCTAAACACACCAGATTGTCATAGCAGCGATCGCGAAAAAAGATGAACACAATATGGAATGTCTGTTCTGTAAAGATCTGCTCAAAATGACGTGCACTTTTGGCTGCATCTGTTGCATTTTTGAGCTTTATTAAACAATATTAATTATATATACCCCATTTCTTTAAGAAGAACTGCAAAACTTCATAAAAGCCTGATACTAAAATGCAAACTTTTCTTTTTCAACATTACATTTGGGGAAAAATTAAGCTAATGAGATTCTAGGGTCTGGCTTTGCTGTTTAATTTAGGTATTTGGAAGGCTCTTCTATTTTTACTTGATTTGATATGCATCTGGTAAAGGAAAAGTAAGAACTGGGTATAGTATGAAGATGCTCTAAATTTCATCGTAAGAATATGAAAACATCAGAATGACCACACTCCAGCTGTAAATGCCACAATATAGACACAGGCACCATACTTATACTGGGATTTGAGAACACTGCTGTTGGAGAATTCAATCTCCATGTTTAGATATTGCACACTACATTTTTCTAGCCAGGATTTTTTATTTTTGAGTCTAAAACACATTTTAAGAAAGACACTGGAAGTCTCTCTTAAAAACTGGCTGAGGTTTAGTGATCTGGTATGGGAATGTGACCCAGGGTTCAGCTTGATTTAGTGACCTCTCTCTGTGTAATCTGAAATAAAATTTTCAAGACTGTCCTTGAAACGGGCATTGGGAAGATGGTGGTAGCAGCAGCACCAGTACTGAGCCTCGATTTTCTCTGCCCTGTTTATAAAATGGGTGTGACAGTATTATTTTTTTCACCACAGAAGGATGCTGTCAGGATTAATTGATGACTTGACATCCCTCTTTTCAGCCTAAAATGATTTAAAAAAGCAACTTCATAGCACTATGATGCTGCTCCTCTATACAATCAATGGCAAAGGTCTTCAAAACACCTTTCTGCCAATTCAGGAGTTTTGTGAATTCAGCCCGAGCCCTCAAGCCTTGCCCATTGCTGGAGCTGGAAGGAGAGAGCACAGAGACCACCTAAACTGGAGTTATTCCCTGGAGCTGCGGGATATCCATATCCCTGCCCAGTGTCAGAAAATACACTTAAAAAAATTAAAATAAATAGCAGAATTTTCTCCTTGACATTATTCAGTGCACATTCATCTACTGAATTTGAGTGAAATTCAGTCAGAGACCCATACGGTCTTCTGTGACTTAAGTTTAATTTTTTAAGTATATGTAAACTTAACATATACAGAATAATAATCAGAGTTATATAGGATTTGGAGGAAGACACATCTAGCGATGCAATTAGAAAGCAGAAAAATTATGGAAAATAGATAGGACTTGCTCAAAGGAGCAAAATAAACGCAGTCTCTTTAAAATAAAAAATAAAAAAATTAAAGCTACAGCTTATGCAGGTTAATCAGTAACACACAAGTGCTAAGCCAGGGAAGGAAGCCTGAACATTTCAGAAAATAGCGCACGGAGAGTACATAACGCTTGTGATAACAACGGCCCTGTTGTGCCATCTCTTAAGGTGCTACGTATTCTGAAGGGGTTACAAATAAGCTCAGCTAAAAGCAATATTAAAAGGGTTGATCTTAATCTTCTTAGGACATTTAGCATGGGAGATTTTCAGTGGTAAAGAATCTCAAACAGTGAGGGCACGCAGTAATATTTCACTTTTTTACAGTGCCTTAAATCCACGCAATTCAAACTGGGTACATCTCTTTTTTGCTTCTGCATTTCATAAAATCATCTGAATGTCCGACGGGTGAAGGTGGGAAATGGAAATACTAAAACAGGCACAAAATCCTCAGAAGACAAAGTAGGATTTTAATTTTTTTTTTTTTTTAGGATATATACCAAGAGCTAAACCACATATTTCTGCCTACCTACAATTATTGTTTGAAAATGGCTGATAAAACAGGCCACTGAAGCATCACTCATTATTTATGAAGCTGGGCAGCAGTCGTAGAGACAGAGGACGGGCGAGCCAAGAGACACGGGGAGGAGAGGAAGGGACAAGGGACAGAACGCGGGGGAAGCATGAGGGGCAGGGACGGGGCTAGGCAAGCTCGTGAGCACAGAATCAATAATTAAAAGGGAAGAAAACGAAGCTTCTAAGAGGCAAATCTTGACATGGATGACAGCGGCCTTTCAGTTTTGGGGAAGTGAAACAGCGAGGAGAGAGTTTGGCAGCAAACAGGGCAGATGAGATGGGGAAAACAACATAAAGGGGAAGAGAACCACGGAAAGACTGAAAAATTAATTAAAAAAACCCAAATATTCAAGTTGAAAACTAAAAGATTATGGTATATCCAAACCCAGGGGAAAGGAAAAAAGACAAATATAGGATAAATAGAAGCAAAAAAGTAAAAGGCAGAGGCTTGGGAAAAATGAAAGAACACAGAAAAATCAGACTGGGAGATAGAGAGAGGCTGCAGAAAGCACTTCAGAGTGCTATCAGGGTAGAGAAAAGGTCAGAAAAATATCAGTGAAGACAGAAATTAGGAAGTAAAAATAAAACTATGTGGTAATTAAAGGAGGAGAACCAAAGAGGAAGAGAATAAAGAGAGCAAAGCCATGCAGCAGCCTTAGCAGTGAAACAGAGGGCAGGGAGGCTGGAGAACAAAAGCACCGCAGAAGAAAAGGTAGGAAAATCTGCAAAATCCCTTGTCAAAGTTAACATTTTTGAAGAAAAGCATGGGCAGTCCCTGCTGCTGCGAGGGGAGAGCTGCACCTCTCCCACCCAGAGCCAGAAGCTGGAAGGTGCCTTTATCCCAGTAACGTTCTTTGGGTGATAACAGCAGGAACGCAAGGTTCTTTACTGGTTTGACCGATACGGTACAGACTCGGGGAGGGCGATGAAGGATGCCAAGGGCTGATAAGAGGGCTCATATGATATCAGCCTTCTGTTGACCCTGTATCTGGCCAGGGTGTTCTCGAGAAGTTAACAGCGGCACATCACCAAATGTACTATCACGTACAGTGCTGAGCTAGAAACGGGGCTCCATTTCACGTCAAACCTAACCTGAAGAACAATATCAGGGATTTTTTCACTGCGTTATACTACTTACTGTGTTACACTTGGATACCTTACGTTAAATCTTGAGCTCAGCAAAATTTGAATATAGCTTTATTACAACCTAGTAATGTTAGAAAGTAGCAGTGCAGTTACAAAAAAAAAAAATAAAAATAAAATTAAGCCTGGCCTTCTAAATAGAGAATTGTGGAGTTGTGGTCTTTTCCTGACACTGATTTCCCATGAGACAGCACTGCCCAGGTTTCCCCACCCGTAAGATACAGACTTAGATTCTTCTTTCTTAGATACGGACTAGATTCTTCCACAATTCTATGATTCTACGATTCGTGGAAAGAGAGGACTTTGCTAAATCCAATGACTTGAATATAAATTTTCTATGTTAACATCTGGGAAAAAAAAAAGGAAAAAAAATTTAAAATTTTAATACCAAATTTTTGGTAACGATGCTCATGATAACTGCAAACCAGGAAATATCACTGCTAGGAAAGAGACATTAGAAAAGAAATGGGAAAAATAAATAACTGAAAATGCAAACATGAAGAAAAACTTAATTTTTCCATCTTTTTACATTTCCAATATGAGGTAGAGGTAGCCTATAAATATGTAGTTAAGTCCAATGAGTTTTCTTCTTCAGCTGAAATGCTTACAAAACGACTTTGCTGTAATTGTGCCTCTAAACATTGTCTGGCATCATCAGCATCAAAAGTTACCACAATATCTAACACCCGCTCCGTTCACAGAAAATGGAGTCAAGTAGAAAGAAATGGTTTTGCACAAGTGTCAGTGAAAAAAAGGACCCTATAAGTTAAATTTTAGCTAGTGACTTGGAGGTCCTACAAGCAAAAATGGTCCCAATCCTTGCCTGCACTTGCAAAATACCCTGCAAGCCAAGGAATTAAAAAATGGCACTAGAGAGGCAAAAAGCAGCCAAACAGTAGTGGCAAATACAGTGTTTTATTTTCTGTTATAGCCCATGACGTATTTACAGTGAGGAGTGTGTATTTTACCGTCTGATTTTTTCAAATTGCTGGCCTGAGAAAAATGGGTAGCATTTTGCTTTACGCTGGAAAAGCATTTTCTCCTATCTTGTGTTATCTAGAAGAGATTCATAAAAAAAAAAAAAAAAAAACCTTGGGAGTTTATTGTTTAGATTCTTCTTCTTCTCCTCTCACAATTCATGAAGAAAAAACTCAAAATAAAATATTGTGCGTTCTCTAACCAAGAAACCTCAGGATCAGCATCAGTCATGGAACCTCCTGCTTATTTCCTAAAGAGAGATTCACCTTTGAAGCAAAGACCGGCATTTGGTCTCAGTTACCTTGGTGTAAAAATCAATGTACTTTTATTCAGATGCTTTTTCATTTCTTTTACTCCAACTTAGAGAATGTAGCTTTTCACAAGTATAGGATTCAGATTAAAAACGTTTTAGTCGAATCGGGAACAAAACCCAATAAACTGCTATGGACTACCCACAAATAGTTTCTTTTAAAAAAAAAGTAATTAAAATTAACTTCCTTTTGTGTTCCAAAGGTAATATAACAAATGGTTTCCTGCTGTCAGGGGTCATGGTAAGCAAAATAAAATAATCTGAGTGACCCTGACAGCCCGGATAAGCATAAACAATAAATTCTATTGTACTTCAACATACTAGAAAAAAGTCATGTCACGGTAATAATAAATGGGTATAAGTACGATAATAAGTAGGTAAGAATCTACTCAGGTGGTTCCTTGGAAGAACAGAGGAAGAATCAAACATAAATTACTAGATAAAAACAACATCAGTACACATTTGTCTGGGAATGGCAATCCCGCCATACAAGACCCTGAAGCCCTGCTGTGATTTCCACGGTGGACTCACATCAACAAACTACGACGACTTAATACTCTGCCAGATACCTTGCCTGGGTCAAAAAGTAAGTTCTGGTCCTTACTGAGTAATAACTCCAGAGGAATTAGCTCAGGTACCCAAGAAAACTCACCCTTTTTGGATCTGTGAAGCTGTCATCTCCAAGGATGAAGCCCTTAAGCAGGAACCTGCTTGGCACCAAGACCAAGGCTTGAAATCCCTTATTCAATAAAATTAAACTACAAATCTCATCACTTTCAGAAAGAGGAATGAACTCTCTTCATTGAGATTTTTGCACAAACACGACTGAGAAAAAGCAGGCATTAGAGGACAAAGGGAGGGAAAGAAGGGTGAAAATATGGAGAAAAGGAGAAGACAGACAAATAGTCATAGCATGGTAAGAAGAGAACACTAATCAAAAAGAGCTCTGAGGGAAGAAACATAACACTCCTTTACTGGTGAAATAAGGAGGAATACTAGATCATTTGCTTATGAAATATTTGATTTTTGTCTCTTGCAGGGTATTTGTGTACTTTGGTCAGAGGTGCTGTGGATTACAAAGGGAGCAGGTCGCACTGTTAAGTTTGTCTAGGACTTCTTACAAAACACCTTCTGTTCTTGTTTATGATCTTTCCCAAGACTGAGGCTAACTTAATCTTCTAGAAAAATTCTGCAAAAATTTTCCAGAAGAATGAAAGAACAAGATTTTTTTTAAAAAAAAAATACTACCTAATGATACTGCAAACCATATCTTACATATACTAAATTTCAAACAAGCCCCGCTTTAAAGTATTGAAATCTCTTCCTCTCTTAAAGCAGGAACTGAACATTAGGATGAGTCTGATTTTGAGTCAAAGATATATTTTTTGTTGCACATGTTGGAAGTCTTCCTAAATACGTGGCAAAGTCTTTGAAAAATTTCTTTCTTGTATCCGGTTACTGAACAGTCCACATGTCTTGGGTACACCTCAGGCCAAAGTTGAGCAAGACAGTCCTACTACTGCAGGTCAGGCTGCTGAAACCTAGGCAGGATCTAACATCTGAATTGAAAACACAGATTTTGTTTTTACTTTCAATGATTCTTCTACTGGACTCAGAATAAAATTATTGGACTTCAGTATCAAAATTAAGGCCAGGTTGGATGGGGCTCTGAGCAACCTGATCCGGTTGAAGATGTCCCTGCTCCTTGCAGGGGGTTGGACTCGATAGCCTTTAAGGGTCTGTTCCAACTCAAACCATTCTATGATTCTATGACTTCACAGAATAAAAAAAACCTGATTTGTATGCATCGAAAATAAGGACCAACGAGAAAATGGAAGATTTCATTGAATAGAAAAAGCAGAAGAAGAGATGGGCTGAAAAGGCAGAAAGCAGTAATGGTAATGTGTGCATTTCTAGTTTGACTAAAAGTCTTCAATGTGGACCAGAAAAAAGCAGAAGGGACAAATAAGATCTGACCGATACACCAGCTAAGCAAGAATAGCATGGCAACAAAATAGTGAATCAAACGAAGAAGTAAAGGAGGTGGAGAAAAGATAAAACACAAGGCCAGTTTATACAGGGAAAAATTTTAAACCAGTACAAAAGACCAAGAGGACAACCAATCAGGTTGGACAATGGGGCTTAGGAGAAAATAGGGACCAATGTGTTATAGAAGGTCCCTTGTAAAGGCAGGGAGGGTGACTGAATGATGGAGACAGAGAAGGGTTGAGAAACTGGAGAAAAGCGAGATGCAAATTCACTGCACAAGGAGAATAAACAGGAGGAGACACTGGAGGAACTGAGCACTGCCAAGAGTAAAGGAAGAGGTTTGAAAAAGAAAGGCCAAGACCAGCTTGGGTGAATGGAGCAGAAAAGGACTGCTTTGATGGCAACAGGTGGAAAAGTGTAAGTCCCCTTCCTTCGGAGACTTGAGATGACCCCTTAGTCCCACCAGTTCACGTGTTTCTGCTCAAAGAACTTGGGTTTCACAGTAGTACCAGAGAAGACAGACACCACAAAATGAGTCTCCCATCATGGAAAAGGAAGAGCCAAGCTTACTGGAGCTTTGATGGCAAACTGATAGTTCTATTCCAAACTTAAATAATCTTCCAATGCCCAGATGATGTAGTAGAAGACTGACATTAACTCAAAATCAGTTTTTCAAGCTTAGCTGAAAAGTTTATTGTAACAGGCTTCAGAAGATGGCATTAAAGCAGCTGCCCTACGAAGATCTGGATAGCATAAAGGGAGTGAAGGAGGTTGGCTTCTGCATGGGATATTTTAAGCAGAATCTTGATGTTATTTAACTTTTGTATTTAAAACAGGTGCAGCAGAGGGAAAAACCATCCCACGGAGCAGAAAACCACTCACAGGGCTTGAATTTTGCTTTTGTTACAGGTAACAGTGCTCTGATACAACAGTTTACAACACTGCTTCAACCTTGACTTGAGCAGAAAAATGGTTTACACCACCAAATTGCTCTAAACACAATGAGAAGCAGAATTGGACCATGGAGCTTAAATATGGAAAAGAAAATAGAGTGCTCAGCAGAAGTGAAAGAATGAAGTGTATTTGGAGAAACAGTGAGTAAAAAAAAATAAAATATTATTTTAATATGATTCTTTTTCATCCTATTAAGTTCTCCAGTATCAGAATGAAGTCTGCTAAAAGTTAGTAAATAAAGGCTTCCAGGAGAGCTTTATTAAATCACTTAGGACTTATCAAGTTAAAACTCCCACTCAGATATCTTAATAAAACTTTGAGAGAATATATTTAATTTTCCTGGAAATCAGAAGCCAATTACTAAGTACAGGAGTTTCTGTCTGCTACACCACCGATCAGTTTTCTGTAAATAGAATATTTACCAACAACTTGGATTTACTTCTCCAAAGTTTCAGTTTCTGAAGGTCAAATAACTATGTAACTGCTTAATAAAGAAGCAAAGAAGTACCTCTAAATATCTCCAAGCTCTGATGGGCTTATATTCTGCTCCTTAGGTGAGGTATTAGCAAAGCTTATTTATTTTCATTTCCAAGGCTTTTATTTGCTCATTCCCTTGTGGTAAAGCTGATTTCCACGATGATTCCCTTCTTAATTTTAATACCCTTTTTACTCATCATATAGACATAAGAATTTTCCATAAAATAATGAAACCCTTCCAAAGGAAATGAAGACAACTAGGAGAGGAAAGTAAACTACAGATGCCTTTTTTTTTTATTTTTCCCCAATTAATTGATCCACTGTCATATGCATATATGAAAGATTTTTTTTAATGAATGGGAAATAAGGTCAATTAACATAAAACCCCTCACTCCTTGAGATGTTGAATTTTGTATTTTACCCATGCTGCCTTAAGTGCCTTGATTTCCCAGTAATGACCTAGTTCTCCTAATGAGTAACATTAACCCCTGGCTGTAGCTGTCCAGGACTTAATTGTCAACTGGAGCTGAAATAGGAGAGTTTGCCGATCAGCAGGTATGTGGTATATTAACTCATGTCATTTCAGACCCTAATAAATAAATCTGTTGCTAAGGCAACAGGAGCATCAGCTGTATCACTTTTTCCTTTTTTTCCCCCCCCTCCCTTTTTAAAGGAAACTGCCTTTCGCATCGAGCTTTTTAAAAAGGAAATTAACTACATGTAACCGTAATTAGAAGAAACATCGTTTCTCATCTCAGAAACATATCTACATTAATGAAAAAAGGCATTCAAAAAGAGGACTGCTTTCTACTGCGACCAGAGTAACCAAAATGATTTCCCTCCACTGAGGGAATGCAATTTGAAGTATACATCTGAGTGAGAAGAGATCACAAAATATTTTAGCTCTTTGTATTTCTGAGACAGTTCCCCTGTCCTTCAGCACATTGCTGATGCCAAACAAGAAAACTGCTTCAACTATTAATCAGGAGCACAGGCAATTGAAACCATACGAGAAAAAATACCACCCCAACCCAAACACCTTCCCTACCCTCTGAGAATCCTTCGATAGGATTGGCAGAAATGTTACGTTGTGGAAAACTAAAAAAAAATACCCCATTTTCAGCTCTTCAGATTTACCAGCTAATGAAAAACAAAGTACCTGATTCACAGGTAGATGCTGTTATTCTTCCTCCTCTGGAGGCAGTTACCTGATTTTTGCACGGGAAAGGCAAGAGGAAGCTGGGGTGACACAAAAGCATCTCCGAAGGCACAGAGATCTGTTGAGCAAAAGCTGGTAGCTCACTTTCTGCCTCAGTTTCTCCACCTCTGAGATGGGATCCTAAATACTCCTGTTTGAGACTAACAGATTCAAGGTTTTAGAAAAAGGCAAAGCGTATACAAGTGGAGGTAGTACAAATATTTTTGTGCTCCACAAGGTTTGGGAAGGAAGGTCTTGGTACTCTTTGTTGGGGGATGACGCACTGCTGAGGGCTCTCAGCACCTCACAGGTGAACGACACAGCCCTCAATTCCTGCCGTTCTATTACAGGGTGAAGTGCTTGTCTTAAAATTTTAAAAATTGATAGGTTTACGTTTAATTTGGGACTACAGGACAGTTGTTCTGAATCTCTAGTTATCCACATCTCCAACAGGGATCAGGTAGGAAGGGAGCTGAAGAGAGGCTTATAAGGCCAATTATTACTCTTGGAGCACTTACTACAGGCTCTGTCCATACGTAACAAATTGTCTGTTCATACAT
This sequence comes from Tetrax tetrax, assembly GCA_009806455.1. Classification (NCBI taxonomy): domain Eukaryota; kingdom Metazoa; phylum Chordata; class Aves; order Otidiformes; family Otididae; genus Tetrax; species Tetrax tetrax. The sequence continues at coordinate 118,625 of WHYT01017451.1, read as the reverse complement.
AACAAACTGTCCATAAATGTAACAAACTACTCAAAATTAATCTTTTTTTTTTTTTAGCTGAAGAATATAGAGATAATACAAAGCATCTTTTTTTGCCATTATCAAAGTTAGAGACGTTTTCTTCTCTAGACTATCAACTTCTTGCAGCCTTTCAAGAAAACTTGCTATAAGAAAGATGGAAAAAATGATGCTGAGATGTTCACTACAACAGAACTTTCACACCTGAGTGGTTTTCATGACATGCTGAACACTTCTACAAGCTCGCAACAGCGGTCAAGGAATAGTGCACCTTCCACCGGAAGGGTTCAACACCCTAAATCCCCAGCTGTGGGAAGAAGTTTCAAGGCTAGACTTCACCAAATGAACAATCAAAGAATGAATACTTCTAAACTGCCCTTCCAGTTGATACTACATCTGAACTTTTCAGAGTATTTCATTAACTTTCTTATTTGCCACTTAGAAAAACCTAATATCTGCTCTCAAACTTAACTCCAGTTTGTATGCAGGCCTTTGTTTTCAGTCTGCCTTCTCTATCAGTTGTTTTTCAAAGATATGGTTTTCCTGCAGAAACTTATTTTCCATTCACCACGGACCTAGAGGCAAACTCTCCACTGCTTTCCCATGCAAAGGGGCAGAACAGACCCAGTCAGCTACGATCTCCCTGAAACAGAGGATCAACTCTCCTTTGCCAAGACACAACCTCTGCCCTCCTTATATGACATGGCACAAGTGCCAACCCAAGGGAGGAGCAGGACCATGGCCCTTTCTTCTACATGCTCTCTGCAGGCTGATGGCAACGTTGAGGATGCCCGTTGAGGCTAAAAGCATTTATGGGTACTCAAAGGTGATTTCTAGGTGGATCACCCACTCTTTCATGTTTTGCTGTCTTGCCATACCTGCATCTTGATAGGATAAACTTTGGGCCAAAATATTTGACAGGGAAAATATGACTTGGGTACAGAGTTGCCGTATTCTCAAATGTCTCTATATTAAACAGTTTTGAATTCTGAATTGACAGGCAAACAGTAACTAGACAAATTCTGTATTGCACTGCCAAGATGAAGAGGAACAAGGCACTATATTAAAAAAAAGGCCTTTCCAGGCTCTTCTCCCTCACAACCTGCAGAGGACTTGTGCTCGGCTCACTAACAAAAAGTTGCCCCATCACAGAAGGCACAACATTGCACTATCTGGGACAAGGCCTTTCCAAGGACTTGCTCCTGAGTGGAGGGGACCAGGTCCTCACAGTGGGCAGCCAGATGTTAGTACAGCACACGGTGATGACAAAACCACCTTTTGTCCATGGACTCACTTCTTCAACTCTTTGACTATGTGACACTCTAAATTAAAAACAGGCAACAGAGCACAGCGCTATCTCCGTACACACCATTTTCCCTTAGATCAGAAATCTTCAGATAATTTTTGCAATCTAGATTCTTTTTTTTCTTCTGAATTTCCTCAGCATGACTTCTACCACCGTTCCTCCCACTCCCGTATCTCCCACCTCATGTCCTTCCCCACGCTCTTGTCACACGCTGGTACATACAACATGAGATAACAGGTTTATCTGATCTTCCAAGTGAATTGATAGCTGCTATTTGTTTGCGTGTGTGTGTAAATTCTCACAGATTCCCCATGTGATCTTTTATCATACATGTACAATTAGGGGAAGAAGAACCGATTTCTGTCAACTTTCTCTTATCAAGTCTTTAACTCCTAAGATGATACAGCACACACAGAGAAGAAGAAAAAAACATAACGCTCAGGTGAATGTCTTGAGTTAAAAGAAACACTGTAAGTCTTCTTCAAGAATAAGAGAAGAGCCTCCAATCTTATAATAAAATTATGTACATGTCACCTGGATGACATGACTGCAGTTGAGGCCCAGCAGGTTTGCAGCTTCACACATCCACCGTCACACTTGTGTGGAAAGAGCTGAGGAACATGCTGGTGTGCCCCAATTACAGCAAGAACAGCTTTGGCAAGTGTCTGTGGCCTTGCTGGGGGGCAACGAGAAGGAACAATCATAGAACAGGTTGGGTTGGAAGGGACCCTTTAAAGCCCATCCAGTCCAATCTCCCTGAAGAAGCAGGGACATCTCCAACCGGATCAGGTTGCTCAGAGCCCCGTCCAACTGGAGTGTTTTCATTCAGCCCCTGGAATGTTTCCAGTGATGGGGCATCCACCACCTCTCTGGGCAACCTGGGACAGTGTTCCACCACCCTCAGTATAAAAATTTTTTCCTAATATCTAATCTGAATCTGTCTCCCTCTATTTTAAAACCATTACCCCTCATCCTATCACAACAGGCCCTACTGAACAGCCTGTCCCCATCTTTCCTGCAGCCCCCTTGAGGTACTGGAAGACCGCTCTCAGCTCTCCCCGGAGCCTCCTCTTCTCCAGGCTGAACAGCCCCAACTCTCTCAGCCCGTCCTCACAGGAGAGGTGCTCCAGCCCTCTCATCATCTTCCTGGACTCCTCTGACCATGTACATTATTTATACATCACGCACATGTATAAATGCTGGTGGGCTACTTTTTGTGGGGAGAGGAGGATCGTGCCACACCAGTCACCACCATCTCCTTAATACATTCATCCTTCACCTAATGGACATTTTGTCATCTTGCAATGAAAACCTGTGGGACACTACAAAGTTCTGATCAAATGTAGGAATTTTGTCCATCAATCACCAGAACTTTCCTCGCCGTTTCCAGCAAAGCCCATTTGCACAAAGGGAAGAGCAATTCCTCGGCAAAGCCCTTACGAGAAAGGAGCTCGGAAACCCATCGCAGCTTTTTATCCGGATCCTTGGCCATCAGTCATTTCTATTAGCAGCGCCTCGCTATAGATGTTTATAACAAAACATTAAAGACGCGGTGAGAAAGGAGAAAACAAATTGCTCTGCGGAGAACCTAGCAACTCCGCTAAAATACTGGCAGTTATTTATCTGCTGTCGGCAGAGGTTGCACACTGTAATCCTTGACAGGCTCGGGTTTGGGGGGGGATGGAGAGAAGGGGCAGGGATCGCATCAACGGGCCTGTTCTCACGCAAAGATGTTTTAACACCGATTTAGAGTGAGAACGGGCCTGCTAGAGAATGTCACTTCATATTTCAGATTTCAGATTTCAGAGGCGTTTCCAAGCAGGCAGGGCCTATGTTGGGTGGACTTAGCGAGAGAGGTGTTGGGGCTGAGGCCGTATTTTAGGGTGCTGGCCATGCCCACGAAGCACTAACACGGTGAGGTCAGCATCACTTCGTTTCAGAAGGTTTTCTGTAACAACAGCACAACTTCACAAAGATATATATATATATATTTTTTTTTTACGGTTTAGCCAAAGGGCTTTTTTTGTTAGGTGAAGGGGAACACAGGACCATTAAAAAAAAAAAAAAAAAAAAAAAAAAAAAAAAAAAA
>WHYT01017451.1:97864-115089 GCA_009806455.1 Tetrax tetrax | reverse complement strand
TTTTTTTTTTTTTTCCCCCAAATGAAAACCACATGTAAATCATCAGGCTAGACAATGGTCGTTAAGTGTTATTGTACGGGACAATATCTGCAAGCGCTTCGTGCTGGAATACAAGCAGGATCCCACTGCCAATGTTTTACAGACAAAAACCCCCTCGCACATTACAACACTTGGCTAAAATTAGTCCGCTTCACCAAGAGGCTCGCGCTAGGCCTAAGAAGGGGATGCTTTTAACTGCTGATGCCTGAATAAGGCACGCGATGCGTTCGGCTCTAACAAGGCAACGAGGGCTTATTTTCGGCTACGCTGCACGGCGTAGCCCCTTCTTTTCACCCACGCCACCCGGGCTACGGGCTGAGGGTGCTGGGCTGTGTGGCAAACGCTAAACGGCCACCTTAATTTTCTAATTCACATTCCTCAATTAAAAATAAATGTGTTTTGGTTTTTTTTTTTTTTTGAGTGAATTTACATAAATCAGTTGCTAAAGCATCCTAACACTAAAGGGTAGGAGTTCAGCCCAGAAGATTTGCATGCAGCATCCTCAGAAGAAGGCAGGCGCTTTCGATTTCCATCAAGAGCCTCGCTGCGCTGGAACTCTAATGGGCTTAGAACAGTAAATTTTGAAGAAACTGATTGCTGCCCCCGTAGCTAGTAAATGCCTGCCTGGACCCAGTGGCATTTGAAAAAAGTGTTTTATCATAAAATTATCCCAGCAGAGTCCATTCTGCAAGATAACATCATCATCATCATCATCATCAGTACTCCATGCAGGACCCAACAGCTCTGGCACAATATTGCCAGTCATTTATCTGTTGTCAGCACAGGTTACACACTGTAATCCTTGACTGCCTCGGAATTAGAATGTCTTTGATGTCCCCACAAGAGTTTTTTGCCCGAAGGCTTTACCAATGCTCGGCGGCTCAGTGTTTATTCCTCGTAATCTTCCTCTCATCTCCAGGCTAGCAGTGACAGATGGTTATGGGCACACAATAGTATTAAGAGTTTGATATTTTTTTTTCCCCCTATTTTTTTTTTTTTTTTTTTTATGCTGTGCTCTCTGTACAACAAATAGCTATCAGACGCGGGCCAGAGAGCTGACATGGCTCGCTTAGGTAATGGCAAACAAACAGCTCGGGCTGATGCTTTCTGTCATTTTCCCTGCTAACCCTGCTTGTTTTCATTGTATACTCTCCGAGGTAAACTATATTAACCTTATAGACTGTTATTAAAAAGATATATCTATATGAGCATAAAGTGCTTTTCTTTTCCCTTTTTCGTACTCTTTTGATTATGAAAGTAATACTGCTGACATATTGAACAAATATCGAATGTCAACATAAATTTTGCGCGTGTGATAATATTCCCCTTCATATAGCTGCGTGTCAGGCGGGAACCCACGGATGATGCATAGCAGTAAATAACCCAAACAAAATTAGTTCTCTTGTCAGCTTCTACCTTGTATGTCCCCAGGCATCAGTAAAATTGACTGCACGCTAGATTTTCAAAATTAGCCCTAATGTTAGCTGTGTGTCTGGCAACCTCCAAGTTTCCAATGTTCTACTATATTACCCGTAAGGATGAATGTGTTACTTTTATATTTTGGCATTTGCTCTTGCTGATGCGGCTTTTTTTCCCCCTCTCTTCTCCAAATTAAAAATAATTTCGCTTTAACAATAAGTATGTGCATGAACACAATGCTGCATCTCTTTAAGCAACTAACTTTAGGCAATTAAATTAAATTAAAGCAAAAATATACACAGAAAGAAAAGGAATTATTCAATTTAATATTGTTGATTTTATTACTTAGCTTTGTGCTATTTTATGCAAACTACTGAATAAAATGGAATTTTTTTTTCCTTTGCTCTTTTTGAATGCAACATTTGGAACAATTTAGGTCCGCATTCAAAAAAAAAAAAAAAAAGAAAAAAACAGCTCAGCATCATAAAACTTTTTATAACTGGCCATCTTAAAAATATGCATTTTTAAAATGTGGTCTTAGTGAAGGGGGATCAAATTCTTCAAAAAATAAAAATGACACTAAGCTTCATGTACTTTCCACACCAAATGAAACCACGCAGCATCTCTCCCTTCGATGCACTAAATTTTAAAATACCCTACGAGAACACGGAGCATTCCGGCGTTAGCAGGGCAACACGATTAAAAATAAATGCGGCTCCCCAAGAAAGGCCGCGTCGGAAGTGTGAAGTTGATTAAACAAATCCAAAGACAGATTCCACATCAACTCCCAATCCCCTAAATTTTATGTTCAGACATTTAGAGTCAAAGATGAAAATCCCTTTAGGTACCAGATGCTGCAGATCATCTGGGAGAGCTTCTGGAGTTTTAATGTGCTGGAAGTCAAATCCCCCGCAAAGGCGATTTGCCCCGTCGGTGCGGTGTACTTATTGCTTCACCTGAAAACAGTTGCTCTCGGAAAATCTGACCTAGTGATCGACCCAGCGTCTCTGCAATAAACAGGCTATAATCTGTGGATGAAGTGAACTCTAATCAGGCCACATGCAGATTAAACAAACTGCGAGGAATAAAAAACTAGATTAAAATGTTCGTGCCCAATACCGGAAGATTATCAGGACATTTTACCTCTTTAAATCCTAATTTATGGAGGAGGCAAGCTAAAGTTTATATGTTTTTAGCGATTATGCGGCATGGTAGATTTTCGGCCGTTCAGAGAAGATTCAGAGATCAGGTATTTGCGTTAGCAGTTGGAAAAATACTGTTTCGCTGTTAATACACCCAAAGATGCTTTCTATTTACGTAACACTGAAAGGGTGTTTGTAAAATGCAGACAGTGGGTTAACATCAGCTGTCCGGTGTCGCCGTGTATCCTTATACTTAATCACTCGCATTAAAGTAATTAAGATAATTTAAATAACATCAGATATTAATTGTCATCTGTGGATTGCTTTATACAAAAAGGGAGTTACCAGAATGATGCTTATTGTTTTGGCAGCAGAGGTATCTTTTTCTCAGGAAAAAAAAAAAAGAGGGATCATTAACATCACTGGCTAAATGTCTGGCTAGCATTACAGAACTACATATACCCAAATAAATTATTTTGAATAATCAGAGGTTAATCACACGTCTTTCTCCTTTATGCATGTGTGCGGTGTCAGTATGTGTTTAGGAAATTATTTTATACTTGACAGAAGTCACAGAAACAGGATCAGACCAAAATCATAAATCTTTGGAAGGTAGAGTATTTGGATTTGTTCCCCACTTACCACCTGTGAGGCCAGGCAATGTGTAAAGGTCTCTGCTGATAGTCCCGTCCGCTCAAGATATTACAGAGGTTAAAAGTCAGATGTTGCTTATCTTCTTCTTGACAAGGATTTGTACTTTCTGAGGCTTCAGGCTTGTTCAATCTGGCTGGTGCAGTTAACGGGGAAGGCAGCCCCTCGTGCTGCGTGGTACAAAGTCCAGGCTGGGCTTCACAAAGTCCAGGCTCACGATGTGCGTTGCTGGTTTTTGTTAAATCTCCCAAAGCTCTGCTCTTCTGCTGGCCAGGCAGGCCCTTCAATTGATAAGCATCTCCATTTCTTTTAACACCAATTACCTTTTCCAAATGGGCAAGCTTATGTTCTGGCATGAACCTGTTAAGAAAAAGAAAAAGGGGAAAAAAAAAAAGAAATCTATATTGTGTACACTGGATTTCAGTTTCACCTGGTTAATTGTGAATTAATTAATCAAAAAAAGTGAGAAGACAAAACATGGTTGATATTTTACATCCATCCAAGAAACAACTCTACTAGCGTTCAGTAAGTGATACGCATTATATATTTTAGTGAATATGGTACCTGTGAAATAAAATAACAGATTCACTGGCTGAGAAGCCAAAGGTCTCCACTGAACCACACCACCACTAACGGTGCAGGCACCAAGAGCGAGAACAAAACTATTTGCCTGCCCAAATAAAATGAAGCAAACATCTCTGGAAAGGAGAAGGGCAATTCTGCCAGAAAAGTCTTGGCATTTTTGCCAGGACTACAGCTAAGATGACCGCTAGCAAATGCCAAACGCAGCGGTGTTCAATCTAACGTGAATCTCGTCTACGTCTGGACTGAGCCCGGCACATTGCTTCATCACCAGCCAAGGAAAGCTAACACAGAAAGACCATTGCCTAATAACACGGGGCAAACATCTACCATAACATGAAAGTGGGTCTTCTTACCCAGCTATCCTCACCTGATTTCTATAAGGACCAACTGAAAAAATTAATCACGCAATAGGAGAAATCCCCACACCTAGGAGACAAGGATTGAGCTGCACATCCATTCACAGGATAAAAGCAACCGCTCCCATATTTTTTCACAGGTATGAGTAATGAACAGTAAAATGGGGAAACTGAGGCAGGGCTGCTCATGACCTTCCTGAGGTACCACAATGCTAGACACCACTGCCTCTTCCATTTGATATCCATGCTGCAGAAACACCTTCCCAACAGCAGGATGCATTTGCACAGTTATATCCAGGCCACCGAGCTCATTTTGTGTGATATAGGAAATGTAACATTTTATGCACATCTAGTTTTACTATTTGATTTACAGTGGTAATGAATTACGGTCCTTGTCCAGGAAACACTTGAGTGAAGCTCCTTCATTCAAACATGACTCTTCTAAATTAACACGAAGAGGACTACATGCACAGCCACCATGGGATCCTCGCTCCAAACGCCTGCCTGTACCTCAAGTTAATTCACTCAATATTATTTACTTACATGCCTTTCAGTGTGATTATGGTTCTGCCAGATAAGTAGAGACACTTAAATTTTCCGTTTCCTTTTAATTTCCAAATGTTTACACACTAGAGCCTGTTTATTGAACTGTTTACTAAAGCCAACACTTGCTCCACTTTATCAACCTCCTCCACAGTTCTTCAGAGTTTTACTCCATCACAGCTCATTCCGGGGCTGTGAACAAACCGCTCCTTTCCTTCTTTGTCAAAACAAATATTCCTAAACACCAGGGTCATCTGCTTTACCCTGCAACAGAGCACCTTAAATGCAAAAAGACCCCTTTTTTTCAAATGTGCCACCAAAACACAAATGTGAGTTTTACTGTAGTTGTACTTTTGACTAATTGCTTTTGAGGATTTTTCTTGAAACCCATAAATCTCCTTTCCTAAGTCAGTACACTGCACAACTATACCACTTAATGTGTATTCTTTGATTTAGCTTGCCATCCCTGGGCGTATTATTTTCATGTTTATCTACATTTTTGAGCCACTGACCAAATCACCTCCGAGATCTACCTTTTTTCCACTGCTCGTCATCACTCGTTGGAGCTGCTCTGTAAATACAATCAGAAAAAGTTCAATCACATTCAACAGCCTCATTCCAATCCATTACCGACGTTATACACACAATAGGTTCCTGAGTTAAACCATTCCCATCTCGGCGACTTAGCCACCCTCAGATTCTCAGAGCATAAAAGTATAAATTCAGCGTGGCTAAATTCCATAAGTATATACTTTTAACAGTTACGTCGCCTTTTTGACAGTCTTAAGCTGAATTATAGACCTAAAACTGGCTGCTGGTGGCTCCTCAAGTCCGGACACATCCCCGGGAGGATATACTTTTATATATTTACGCATGGGGAAAAGCTGAAGGAGAAATAGGCTGAGGGTTTTGTCATAAACCACCAAGTCTATGACTGCACTGAGAGGACTGATTTACCAAACCAAATTTAACTAATAGATTTTGAAAAATCACTGCCGTTAAGAAGAATTGCTTGAGATGTGAGAGGTCGGACTACCTAGGCAGGCTGTATCCCCCAGCCTGTCTTTAATCTCCCGGCCAATCATCCTCTCAATGCTCCATTTTTATTTCTGAAGAGGCTTTCTTCTTAGTTTTCAGCCCTTATAAATCTGATCCATCACTGCAGAATTTCTAATAATATTAGATAAAACTTCACCGATCTCTCTCTGGAATAAACTATCTAATACCCTTTATTTAAGACATGTGTGTGGAATCAATTCTGTGGTATTTACTTGTATTACACACACAGTATTCATCATCCTGACAATTTTTTAAAAAAGTTTTAGCACACCATTTCACTTAGCAGTTTTGAAGAAAAAAAAAAAAAAAAAGATTTATTTGATGGTTAACTTTGGAACAAGTTATCTGCATTAACTTCCATTGTTTTGGCATAAAGTAGTTCTGTATATTTTACTAACAACAGTGGAGACATGATAAAGGACGTAGGCAGAGAGCCATAAACAGCTCTTGCTGCAACCCACGGTGTTCGTGTAAAAACATTTTTTTTTTTTTTTTCCTCCAGACTTTGATTGGAAGACATCTCTATGCTCAGCCACTTGGCTTTTACTAAACACAACCATGTATAAAATGCCCTACCTGAATATAACAATTTTAACTGTGGAAAGGCCGTTGTAAATCATATGTAGTATAAACTTGTCCACATGATTGGAATGATATAATGGATATTGTAGTCCCTAAGCACAAGCTAATGTTCTTTATGACACTTAAATAAATGACCTGAAAATAAACTAATAACAACACAAAAGCTTCTCAACCTGTTCATGTGCATTTCCCAAATGCATGCTGGAGAAAGACGAAGCCTAGTTAGCACATTTTTTGTGTTTACGTTTTCTCCAGAACATTTTTGCTCCAGCTGTTCTATTTTTTCCTCTTCCAAACTCACATTAATTCTGGGGGAAGAGCACACATAGGCTTACAAGAGTCAATATAAGGAAGAAATTTTTCACACTGAGGGTGGTGGAGCACTGGCCCAGGTTGCCCAGAGAGGTGGTGGATGCCCCATCCCTGGAAACATTCCAGGCCAGGTTGGCCGGGGCTCTGAGCAACCTGATCTGGTTGGAGATGTCCCTGCTCCTGGCAGGGGGGTTGGACTGGGTGGGCTTTAACGGTCCCTTCCAACCCAAACCATTCTGTGATTCTATGATTCTGAAAATGCAATCTAGAGCACTACCACAGCAGATAGGTAGGATTTAGTTAGAGAAGGATGCACCATTTTTCTCAGCCTTAGTTACCACACACACCAGTCACGTAAGAAAAATCCCATCGCATTCTATTTCTAACATGGGAGAAGGATTTTGTTGTTATTACTAACTTTTAGTAGTGAAACCTTGTATATGTGAAACTTTCCAAAAAAAAAAAAGATCACCAAAGCATACAAATATTAACGCTTTCAACAGATTCCACAAGGAATTGTCCCTTATATTTAAAAAACCATGGAAAATGTTTTAATTTTATGCATAACTCCTATATATTTAAACACTGAAAGTTCAGAACAAACAGCAAGAGACTTACATATCTAATATTAGCATCACAACTTATTTTCATACTTTCGAAACTGTTTTTTCTTTTATTTATTCAGATTTTTGAGGATTTCTGACCCATTTAACAGTCAATTTTAAAACTTTATGAAGACTTTAAAAAGAGTAAGCTGGGAAACTTTCCTTTTTGCGTACTGAGTATAGACGTCTAGTTAAAAAGATGGGTTAAAAATTAAACTAAGTTAGTACATGCAACTTTTATTATATATTAAAAGTCAGTTTCAATCTAAACATTTTGAATAACAGCTTTTTTAAGCTCCCCAATCTATTATATATTTTCTTTTAATTTATGCCATGAAACCCTGCTCTGAGGAAACTCACATACTTTTCCACGTGCATTTTTCCCAGCTCTTCTGTAGCGTGTTGCCGTGTTACATCGTATGCGTTTATCCACAGCACCTCATTTGCCCTATTGACAAATTACTTACGGGAATTGGCTTCTTTTTCACAGCATCAGGAGTCACTTTGTGCACCATTTTCTTAAAAACGACAACAAATAAAAGGATGGAGGGGCCATGATGTCACTGCTCGATGAATAGAAACCACATCAGAAAGCCTAACTGGAGTGCTGGTTTAGGTTACGTCAAATTATAGGGGTGTTGTATACTGGTTTGAATAGTTCTCAACAAGCGAGGACAATTTGTAAGAACAGATATAAGCAGAAAAAAAAAATAATTCATAGAAACGTCTCTTTGCTAACTGTAATATTTTTAGTACAACTTATGTGACCTAAAACACTCCAGAGATTCATGGAAAGCTTCTGTGATTCTAATAACCCCGAGTCCATTTGGCTTATAATGGTTGTGATGGACAGTCATTTTTGTCACCTGCAATGACTAGGAAATTCCTCTTTTGCACTTTCTTCCTCCTCCCATCAATTTAGCCCGCTCCCATGCTGAATTTCTTCCCAAAATTACATGCAAAACCAGACAACCATGCACACCCATTACTGGCCAAGCACTGCACAAATACCAAAGCTGCATGGACATTTCTGAGCTTTTTCAAAAATTAGAATTTTGTCCACTCCAATGATTTTTTATTTCTTTTTTGTCTCCTTAGAGTAGTTCTCTGGAGGCCAAACTGGAACAGATAGGAACTACATTAGCACTAGTATATACTTGGGGTTTAAATTTATATACAAATTTATAATATTTTAAAAATTTATTTAATGTTATGCATCACCTGATATCAGTAAAACTAATGCATTTTTATTTACCTACTTCTCAAAACACCGCAACAAATATTGGGAGACTAGTCTCAGCTTAGTGATTTTTTTTTTTTATTTTTTTTATTTTTTTTTCTCTGCAACTACTGTCACATTTTACTCTATAGCAGAAAAAAAGTAGCTGAGTGCGGTCAAGTGTCCCAAAGATGTGCTACAGTCCAAACCAAAAAGCTCAAAAGAAGATTCCCAATATTTAAGGAATTTGATATTAGGGTTTATTGAAGTTGTCACATACTTTCGGGGATCTAATTTCACTTTCTGATCTTTAGCAGTGGTTGTAATTCTTAATTCAGAAGAGGGAAGAGATTACTTGTCAGCAGTAATCTCTATCACAGATAATGCCATATAAATATTAGGGGCTTATGAGCACGGACACGGATTAGGAGCAAAGAGAGAGAACAGAAAGAAAACTGAACACAGCCAAGATTAAGAACTGGGAAGGGCACAGCAAAAGAAAATACAAGGTCTGTAGCTGAGCTTGTCTTCCACAGTAGAATATATATTTTCCTGGGTAGAATAAGTAGGGCTTACACATATTTCCCCATTTGAAAACTGCAAGATATAGAAGTATGGAAATATTATTTGAGATGTGATCACTACCTTCTCTCAACTGGCTTCTCTTTTCCAGGACACAGGAGAAATACAGAATAGACTCAGGGAATCACTGAGGTCGGAAGGTCTCCGGTCCAATCTTTGTGCTCAAAGCTCATCCAGTTGGACCAGGCAGCTCAGAGCCTCATCCAGTCAACTTTTAACTACCGTCAAAAGCCAAGGACAGAGATTTCACGCTCAGACATTAAGTACGTAAGAGACCTTGCTGCTAGCAGCTTGCAGGAAGGACTACAAGGTGAATAACAATGAGATAGAGGGCTAAAGCCAACAGTAGCAGCAGGACATCTTCCTTCCTAATTTTTGTACCCAGGCCAGATAGAGAGAAGATGGGATATATGGAACAGGCTGCCCAGAGAAGCTGTGGATGCTCCATCCCTTGCTGTGTCCAAGGTCAGGTTGGTCAGGGCTTTGAGCGAGCTGGTTTGGTGGAAGGTGTCCCTGCCCAGGGCAGAGGGATTAGAACTAGATGGTCTTTAAGGTCCCTTCCAACCCTAAGCTGTGATTCTATGGTATAATTTACCCAATAGCACGTACACCAGGGGAGGTGTATCATGAGGTCTGACTTCCTTCTGACAAATTAGTCAAAATATTGTAGGTTTAGCAACAAATTAGCTGAATACAGCAGCCCTTCTCGCTCCAGCCACGTGCCCGATTAGCAGGCAGGATCCAGAGATGCTCCCCGAGAAGAGAGGCTGGATCCAGTTCATCCACAGGCGGTTGGTTTTGACTCAAGTGGTAACTTGGTCCGTGAGGAAGGACGACGAGACAGACAGCAGAGGAGACACAAAGAGTAAAGAAAGCAGAAGAGAAACAGGATAATTCTCAGATTCCTCAGACCATGAATTCCACCTATTTTTCCAAATAATTTCTGAGCAAAATCCTTCAATATCTGGTATCCATATTTGATACTGCCAAACCCCCCCACTTTTACTTAGCATTTACACTTTTTTTTCCAATCTCGTTTCACTCTGATTCAACAACATTCATATTAGTTTATTCTCCCAGACACCATAGCTGTACCTCAATATAAGGAGGACGGTCAAACTGACCTCTAACTTTCCCCTCAATATGACATTTGAATTTCTAACAGGAGCTTACTGCTCAAGATGCGCTGTAAAGCCTACATCACATCCTAGACCAGGATTTTAACTAACGCGTTCTTCAACTCTTATTCCCCAAAATACATGGAAAGGTACTACCTTCCAAAACACAAGCCTGCAGTGAAACTGTGCAAAACAGGAGCAACAGCAGGTGAAACCAATCCAAAACCAATATATCCCAGCAAGTCTAAGCTTTCCTGGTTTTGAGTCCTCTGCCACTGCCCTCATTGGACATCACTTCAGCCAAAAGCATGTCTAGCTTAACCCAGTACTTGTGGGATTATTCCACCTTGTTAGATATTTACTCCTGACAAATGACTTCAACATCTTAAGCGCTTTAGGTCAGAAAAAAAAAAAAATAAATCAGATATTGATTACTCTGCATTTTAATACTGGAAGGGAGACTCTGGATGCACTGAAGTCAAAGGCAAAGCTCTCTGTGACTTCAAGTGAGACTGGGTTTGACCCTAAATATATTATTTCTGAATTCATATCTTCCATTCCCTGAAATCCTTTAACACTAAATGTAAGAATCCAGGCAGTTATAATTTCTAAGAATATCATTCTCAACAAATGAAATGGTGATAATGTAAAAACTCCTCAGAAAGATGGTAATGAACTACAATACATATTTTATAACGCAGATGAAAATAACTTATGCATTATTTTGTGCAAGATATGAAAACACAAATTAATTGATAGTTCAGGGGAAAAAAAAAAGTCATTTTCTCTATAATTAAACATCATGACGGTGTAGATCTGCTGCATCGACACTGCAAGGTAACAGATACACTTCTGGAGCCCTAAGAGTCCCCTTGATAACAACTGCCAGAAATTTAGAAATTGTTTACTTGAGTTCTGCTTCTGCAGAAGTTCAAAAGAATGAATTACACCATGGGGAAAAAAGTTAGGCTTCTGAGAATTGCAAGGTTTTTAAGGTTCTTTAGGATCCTAAAGGATTGGTCATGTTTATTAGTGCTTACTTAAACAGAAAAAAAACAGCTCAGCTCTTGAGTGAAAAAAAAAAAAAAAAAAAAAGTTTCACACATAGCTCCAAACAATACAGTATCTCTTCTCGCTAAGCAAAATTGGAAATGAGTGTTTGAAAACTGGTATCACACCTTAAATCACCTTGTCTTTTATTTTTTTTTTATTTTTTTTTTCTTTTTAAATTAAAACTAATACCAGGATCCTGTAACACATAATTCCCTGGTTTGTGGCAATACTTCTAATCAGGATATATAGGATGGATGTCCCCTTTAAACAGGCTCTTTCGTAACCTACGCAATGTAGAAGGGAGTGCTATCATAACACTTCAATAGTTAAGTGACTTTATGAGAAAAATACTTCCAAATGTTTCCTAAAACCTTCCAAACCGCACCAAAGAACATTATCGTAATATTATGTTTCCCTATGGCCTCCAATATTTAAGCTTGCGATTCTCGAAATGATACTTGGATGAAAAAATAGAAGTTTATGTAATGTATAAATTGTTCCTAGAAGAAAAGTTGCCTTTAAAGTTACTCTGTACAGACGTCAGATATTTTACATTTTCAATAGCCTTTCCGTATTAGCTGAACAAATAGCATGCCAGTGCTTTGGGCTGCACGTGAATATCTGCATTTTAAAACCGAACGCTCTCCGTGTGATCTTATTCAGAGCGAATACTGAAAACAATAACTGTTCTAACCCATTACATATCAACTTACCCTTAATAGATAGCCATATTTCTTGCACAGTATACATAATCCATATAAACTGTACGCCGTAGATCAATAACATATTCCAGCGAATCCCCCATCAAAGAGTTGGTTTATAGGAGGTTTTCATTTGACTGGGGGTTGTAATGTTCCGCGCAAGCATAAGCTAACCATTTCAGTGATTTTGCCAGCAAGCTGCTTTTTGGCAGATTATTGGCAGTGCATATTGGCAACAACCTCGTGCAACTAAAGCCCTTCTTATAACTTACAGGTAAATAATGATTTTAATAAATTTATGGAAAAATGTTCCACTTGCTCACATCTGGTTTTGATAATTCACTCAGCGGCGCAAAGGCAAACTTCTGTGTGTTTCTCAGGAAAACACATATTTCACCTTAATTATTTAACACTCTCTCAGGTACCCCAAGAAATAAATATGCAACAAAGCCTACTTTGACTGGAAGGTTTAACTGAAGAAAGCTTTATCTGAAAAAAAGCTAGAGAAATTAAGTTACCTTAATAACTGTAGGCACACAAAGATCTAAATCACATTTTGTCATCAACGTTCAGATAATAAGAAAACCCCAGGCTATTGTAGAGTATTCTCAGCCACGGGGCATTCAAATTGGATGGTCCAGGCAACTGCCTCTGGCCCTGAGGACCGTGGGGTAGAGCAGAGACCCTGACCTCCACTTGAAAATGTATTACTATATTAGATTTATGTACTACTAGATTAGATTTAGTTGCACTGTTTTGCACCACAACTGAAGGTTAAACGGGTACACATTTGTATCTCAGCTAGGCAGTGTGGTTTAGAGGAATCTCTGAGTTTTAATCCCAGCTTTGCCAGTGGGTCAGTGTCTCATTGGCCAAACATCAAAAGTCTCTCTGCATCTCTAGAACTAGAATGGCAGTAGTGTTCTGCCCTAAAAAGATCAAGTTTTTGTCAGAAAGCTCTAAAAAAGTTATTACTACTAGTAGCAGGGTTGCTAAAGGGGAAAAACAACCCCCAAAATCTTGGATTTTTTTTTTTTTTTATAAATCAGGATTACAGTGATGCTCACTCAGGATTGCTGAGAATCTGCACTTCAGCATCCGGTACCAGAAGACTCCTCAGGGAGCCTACACCACCAAATTCCTGGAAAACGCATGTAGCCCATCACCGAGCTGCCTATGGTATTAAAGACTGTAAACCAAAAAGAGGAATAAGCAGTTTTTGTCAGAAAAAGGAGAAAATAGTACTAATGCAAACAGCACTATTACCCTTATAGACTGAGATCCAGAAGAGTCACCAGCTTGGTGCTGTATCTGCATGAGGACAGCAGGAAGGACGGTGCCTACCTCCTAAGGACACAGAAACATGTGAATAGCTTGAGCTAACACCAGCTCTGTAGTGGGACATGGTCATCCTGAATAGCACTGCGCTAAATCCATTATAAAAAAAATAATATCAGAAACCTTGGAGATGCAAAAAAATTGACCGTGACTGTTCAGTCCATTGCCTTACTTCTATAACTCTGAACACTGTTTATACAGACACATCCCAAATGGTTATGGAAAGCAGCGTTCTCAGGTTGGTCCTTGAGGTTTCTACTGAAATAGGTCAAAAAGATGAAAGAAAGGCCAACGCATGAGAATTTAAAGTGAAATCACAAAATCAAAATAAAAGCATTTAATGACCCCAAGGAGAAGTTCCTTTAGTTCTTCCCTCCGTCTATGTCCAAGCCAACATTCTCAGGACGCCAGTTCCTCAACCTGCCATGCTCTATCTGGTGACAACCGCTGCCAGCTGTCCCTGCACTCCTCATGTCCTTCAACCCTCAGTGCTGGGAGCAACGCATTCGGCCTGTTCAACACGTAACCATAATTAAGAGAAGCAACGCACTTTAAAAGGTTTTACATAGAAAACGTCCACGTCTGTTCAGCTTGTGGGCACATCTCAAAGTTTATTAAATGATTGCTTTAAATGGCACCTGTAATAAATAAATAACAATTATTAGGCATCACATTTTATTTGTGCCCAACTCAGACGGAATTTGCTTGCTGGTTTTGAGCATTTATTCATTAATGGAGTCAGCAGTTCAGGATTTTGAAAGGTTGGGCAACATGGTTAAAACCCAGTGAATCCTTGTTGAGATCCATAGGACGTGCTGGTACAACTCGCTGTTGCTATGGGACTTGCTTTGAATTTGATCTGTTTCAAGGATTCGGTATCCTTCCAGCACGTTAGAAACCTAAGGGCATTTGTTTGTATTGTTTAAAGGCAGGAAATTCTGTGAACCAAAGTGAGAACATATCCCTTTCGCCTTTACGGACTTTTGTTATTTTCTCTTCCTTTTGGGGTTTTGGAAACAAAATCAGTGAAAGCTCAAAGTTTGAACAATAGCAAATTACTTTCAAGGAAAAAAAAAAAAAAAAGTAAAATACTAAGCATACTTTTGTAGCTTTGTATGTATGTAAATTGGACTTATCCAGGCATCGGAAAACACTATTTGCAGCGGGGCCTTAGACTGCAACAGGATCATACTGGTTTTGCCATAAAAGACTGTGGACTTTGCTGTTTTACTTGATTATTATTCCTTTACTACCTTGTACTAACTTGTACCCCACTGACTTCACGGCAGAGCTGATTTGTTCCATGCTAACCACAGAACTAGGGCAATCACATTTTTATTGTAAGGAGCAAAACTACGAATCTTTGTGGCTCTTTCACTCCTCATCTGAAGAGTCCCACATCCAACCCCCAACTGATGCAAAACATAGATCTGAATTCTGGGACCACTGATGCTCTTACGGACATATGAAATGAGAATCGGTGAAAGATGATTGGGGAAATCATATTCTGCTAAAATTAAGAGTTGGACAGATACCGTCTTTTAGACAACTACAGCAACAAACCTTCTTACAGCAGCTTGGTAGTAATTAACAGAAGGGCTAGAGGCAGAGTGGCTGCATTAGCACAGAGACCTGATCTCAGCAGGATGCAGCAATCCTAGCGCAGAGCCACAGAAATACGTCCACGCTGCTTCTGGAACTCAAGCTAGCTTGATTAGAGCGAAGTATCTTTATTGCACATAACGAATTAGACTTTGTAAGAACAGGGTGATAGATTATAGCCATGGTTATGGCTCCCTGGAATGCTCCTGACTATGGAGACCCAACTCAGCCTGCGGTAAAACTTGCTGGAGGATAGCTCATGTGTGGCAACCTCAAGTGCAGCCATTTCAGCAAGAGCCTAAACACTCACCCAGCGGCGTTCCTTGCATACGGCGTACAACAAGCTGACTGTTTGTATCTAACAAGCTTAATAGCTAAATATAAATTACAGTGGGATGCAAAGCTTGAGAGAGACATTTGACACCCAAGATACTGCTTGGCCACTGGCTCTCTCCTCACTAGTGTTTCTTCACGCTTTGCTAATCCCTCTTCCTGGACAGCAGCAATTATGACTTTGGTGAACTGCAGGACTTCAGATTATTTGCTTTTATTTGGCACGGCGCTTTGCGCCCATCTCATCTACTCTTGGAAGTTACGACAAGTGAAGCAAGGATCACAATGACACCATCAATCATCACAATAAACACAGCTCAGCTGTTTCCATGCAGTCAAAGCCTTTGGTGGAGAAGAATCTTAATAAAGAATCTGAAAGAACATGAAGAAGTGGCTTTACTTTAAGTGCTCGCAATAATGGCTTCCAAAGAAATATTCCTGACCATCAGCCCCGGGGAACAAAGTGCTGAAAGGAACTCATCTTCGTCAATGGATTATCTACCTTGTAGATCTCTACAAAAAAAAGCAAAGAGGATCCATAACTACCCACTGCAATACTTCTAGGGTCTTAACTGCAGAGGTGGGCAATGAAGAGAGAAGCTTGGGTCCCACACCAGACACCACAGGGTACACGACCTTCCTGACGGAAAAAGCAGGGATCTAAAACCTATCACCTATGACAACCACTCCAACTATTCTTGGGGTCAGGTAACCATACATTCTCTCTTATTTAACAGTTTTGCCCAAGTCAAAGAACAACGAACATTTTATTTTGAATGCATGATGGAAACATTTGTATGCAGCTACACTTCAACATACGTACGCACAACCGACCATAAGCCACCAGTTTACAAGTCCCGCCTACCTTATTCTCAGTTCTTCTGAAAACGTAGTTAAAGACTCTTACAGCAAAAATTACAACCAAGTTCATGAACTACACAAAAAATTGGCTGTGACACCATTTATTAAAAGTTACAATAGACTAGAAGGCCCAACTAAAAGGAGCAGATGCACTGTTTGTGAAGTTGTAGCTGCAGACAGAATTTTTTGTGCCAAGATCAAAAGAACAAGGTGTTCATATAAATGGCATTTTATTTTGATCATATTATTCTATACGAGCTTGAGGAGAGATCAAAGGAAAACGTACCCAGGTTTCACTATTAACACTTAACATAGCTCCAGTCAGAAAATCCTTTCCAGATTGCTCGTGCAATTTAAAGCCCCGGCACATTTTTGTTGTTCTGTTGGGTAATATACCTGAAGGCACAGTTTTCATTCCTTGATCACCTTTTCCATTGTGGAAAATCACTTCTGATATATATATATATATATTTCAGTTATTTTCTTTTTTTTTTATGACAGTAACTCCCAGGCACCCTAGCTTTGGGAACCAGCGACAGGCTGCCCCGAAGCAGCGACGATATATCACCGGCTGCGTACGACAGCCGGGAAATTCAACACCGGCGGAGTCGAGCGCGAAAGCCTGGTTCAGCCCCTGCCAATGGCAGTTCCCCTGGAAGTAAAGCATACCAGCTTCAACCCAGTATGTAAACTGACCTAATGGGCCTTTAAAATATGGAAAGGTTCCTCCTGATCGCTGGCGAGAATAAATGTGCTTTAATATGTTGGATTGCTTGTTATGACATTACCCAGGACTACTACTATTAATTAATGCTTCTATTGCCTCTCTTCGAACCTGGCGATGTTGCATAAAGAAAAACAGTAATATATTGTATTTCTTACAAAGCCAAAGTATGCTAATAAATTGTAATATTCACGCTTTCTTTGAATTTAAGGGTCTCATTGATGATTCAATAATTTAGGGCAGAAATTTCAGAATTTCACTTCCAGGAAATTTCTTTGACATACTAAGAGTGCAGAAATCTGCTTATAAACAGATATAGCTTATCAGACTCTCTTTTGGAAAAATGAGCAATCTAGCATTCATGAGGAAGAGAAGAAAAAAAAAAAAAAAAAAAGAAAAAA
>WHYT01017451.1:51472-63972 GCA_009806455.1 Tetrax tetrax | reverse complement strand
TTTTTTTTTTTTTAATATTATGTCCAGAATAGTTCATAAAATTAAGATGAGGTATACTTCCGCATTACTGTTTTTACCACAAGACAGAAGAATAGGAATTTCAGTTATACTCAGTAAAGCTGTTTTTTTAAAAAAATATAATCTTGCTTGACTGCACGGGTCTCCTAACGAACACAAAATATTTAGACATTTTTAATAATATTTTTGCATTTTTAACAAGGAAAATGGAGCTATTATTGCAAGAGCAGACCTTATAAACTTGCATTTGTGATGCTAATCTCAGAATATACGCAGCCATACCTATCATTAGGTTTCTGTAAAAAGCAGGGCTGATGTATTTATGTATCTCTTGATTCAGCAGAGACTAATAAGGCACCACAAAATTCACCTGTTGGATGTTCCAAAAAGATCTTTCAGCATGTGCTTTCTGGCTAAAAAACAAAACCCAGCCCCTCCTCCCCTAATCTAAACTCTCAAGAAAGAGCTGCTTTCTCCAAAAAGGGTGAAGATTTGCATTAGGAACCAGAAGTAGCCCAAGTCTTGCGACACCTTGTTCCACATCCAACAGTTCTCTACCATGAATGACCTGTGTCTAGTTTCCACCATTTTTTTTTCCCTGTGCTTTTCAAAGAGGAAAGCACATTGATTTCCAAAGAGAAGAGCAGCAGAAACAAGAGGATGGGATGGCAGACGCAGCCAGCGACGCAGCTGGACCTGGCTTCGACAAATGACAAAACGAAACTGTGGAAGGGTTTTGGTGGAGAGCTGAAGGAAGGTGTAAAGGTGGAGATCTCAAGGCAAAGAGTTGCACTCAGCACAGCCATTAGCTTCTGCACGCTTCAATATTTAAGTGCAGGTCCATAACTGCCATTAGAGCCCTGCGCTCCAGAAGCAATGAACGTGGGGATCACCAAGAGGTTTTGAGCCAAAGGGCAAATCACCTATTGACTGTGTTCTGCCATGGTGGCCACCTCGTCACGCAGTCGCCTGGCTCTGTCTCGGGAAGAGCTGTTTCTTAAATCAACTGCATTTCACCTGTCCTGCCTGGATGAAAATCGGTGTAACAATCACAGCCAGCTCCTCAAGCTGTCTCTTGACAGCAAAGAGAGCATTGACCTCTGCCGGGCTTTCGTGGTGCGTAAAGACTGGCTAACTCTTGAGCAGAATGAATGAGACCTTTGCCACGTACTGAAGTGTAGGAAAATGGAGTAGCACAGATGCCAAGATGCACACTCAGCTGAACATGCAAGAAGGTTACCCATTAGTGCTGCTAGAGATACCTCCATCTACTCTCCGGGTCTGAAATCAAACGTAAAGGTATCAAACATGCCAGCAGAGTTCATAGAGCTGCTGATGCGTTGGCAGTAGCTTATTTTTCAGCGGGAGATAGATGATGATTCTCCACATTACATATCATCACAGGATAAATTTGTTGTAACCGACCGCTCTAATACAATAGCGCTGCCGACACATAGTGAAACTTAATCCCTCTGAAAACACATGAGCTTCTCTTAAGGTTCAAACCTATACCATTGAAAAATAACTCACTCCTGTGCAAGCAAGAATACGTTTCTCTTTACTTGTTCTTCACATCATTTTCACTACTTGTATTTTTTTTTAAACAGAGCATTGATTTAAAATGGAACTGAACCTAAGCCATTATTCTTGGTCATTCTCTGAGTATTTAACCACTGAAATTTTCTATAACCAGTTTTGATAAACTCAATAATGAAATGTTCTCCTTGTGATGATGCAGATAGCAGTTTACGTACATATTTAAAAACTCAGATGCTATTTCACTACAAGGACAGTGGGTTTCCACCTCCAAACGTAGCTCCAGAGTTAAATCACACACCAGCATAGAAGAAAACAAACAAAAAAAGAAATTAAGCAGGATCTCATTTAGGACCACAATTTGGAATGTTACAAAGAAAAGTAAATAATCTAAATATCTAAAAGCCACACCTTCACAGAGCTTATATTAAAACTCTAATCCGTAAATAGTCAAAGTTTTCTTTTAAATGCAAAAGGTGCATGGAAAATGAACAATTCCTGAAGGGATTCTTTCCCCCCCCTCCTCTTTTCTATAATGTATAGCACGCTTGTATCATGCTTCTTCATGTTAGAAATTCAGGTCTCGTCTGTCCTAGGAGACTGCATGGCGACTGGAGTGAAATGATCACATCATCACAAGGAAAAAGAACACGAACACCGAGCAACCAAGGGCAAAATCGCTCTTTGGGTGGGGTTTTCATTGGTTTTAGTTCATTACCAATGTTGATCTTGTTCGTAAATAAGAGCAAGTCAGATGAAAGGTTTTTCCTCTTCGTCTCAATAACCCTTGTGCAATGTAAGAGATTAAAATGAACATGCTTTAACATGTTGGTCTTCTGTGTGTGTGTGTTCGGGAAAAATCTAAATATTTTATGATCTTTAAGATTAAAAAAGCACAGAAAACATTAACAAGTATCACAAAACCAAAAACTACTTTCCAAGTTTCTTTTATGCGTCATCAGGCAACAGAAACAGCAGCCCTTGTAGAAAAAAAAAAGAAATTAAATAGAAAGTTTTGCTGGCTTTTTTTCAAGTCTTCTTTCATGTCTGCGATACAATCCTCCTCTAAGTTTTGACCGAGTGCCTTAAAAGAAGACCCCCATTTACGTACTATTTAACACTGATTTAAATTAGTAGGTTTCTTAAGTTTCTGACCTCCTGTATTTTATGACGTATTTAAAACATTTTGACTCTCATGAACTCTTTAATTAAATAGATAATAACTGCACATTTGTCCTATTTGCCATTCACCAAAGTCAATTTTTAACATCACTTCTGAAACTATCCTATACGCCTGTCATTCACCAGTTTTTCTTTCAAGTTACTGAGGTGAGAAACAATTGTCCTTGATAATTTCTGCGATATTGATGACATCGATACACGGCATCACAAAAGCTGAGAAATAAATTTGCAATTTTTAAGTCTAGGGATAGTGTTCTATCAAGTCTATATGACTGGAAAAAAAGAAATCAGATTTTCAGATGATTTAAACTGCTATAACTGACTCGCATGGAACTGCAGCCCTTTACACCAGCTGAAGATCTGGACCACAAACCATCAGAAACGTTGACCTCTATGCTTTCTGCATCTGACTATGTTACAGGGAACAGATTAGAGGCATAAGGAAAGGAAGTTCTCTTAGCTGTATAACAAATGAGACAGAAAAACCTCTGTATTCAGCTCAACATCATACTGCTATTTCGGTTACAAGATTTATGGCATACTTGCTACCCAACCAAAGTAACTCACAAAGCGGGCATCTACTCGGTTGCTTGGTTTTGTCAATAAAATGGAGTCTCTATCAGAATCAGATGCTTATTTTTCAGAATTGAAATAGCCACATCACAGTTAAAACACTTTCATATGCTTAATGTACTCACCGCAGTCATGCTGGAAAGGGCCTTCAGGTCTGCATTTTAATTGTCACGTCTTCTGGCTATGTTTTAAGAATTTAACAAAAAAAATTCTTGCTGGACACAGCAGTGCCCGTAACACGAACCTTTATTTGAAGACTAAATACATCTGTGACTTGAAACAAGAGTATTGATCATTAATGAATGGGAATGGTGATCAGAATACCATCTAATTAAAAGGTAGGCATGATGGGATATCCTGCTGGCTTTAAATGAGAAAACGCGATTCTGACTCACTTTGTGGTCGCCCCTGGTTTGAAGTCATGCCATTTGATCTAAAAGCAAGTGTAATCTGCAACAGGACCAGAATACGTGCTGGACGAAGATGGTTGCTTTTTTCAGACCAACCTAGCAGAACCCTAGCGTAGGAGCACCAACCTGGGTTGGCAAATGCCTGCATGTGGGTCCCTGGTTTTGTTTTTAATATAACTTTTGTCTAGGATTCCCATGGAAGGCAAGATTGTGCTTGAAATGTTGGAATCTTGATTATTAGTAAATAAAACAACCGAGCACACTGGGTTTCTACAAGCTCAACTGTGTGTGTGTGTGCACGCATATGCATGCATGAGCACACACGTGTAAAGGACTTCTGTTCAGCCTTTCACGGCAAATCAGCCGATGACAAATACTTTTAATCTGTTTGGAAATGTGGTTTTGTAGTTCAGTCCTTTGGGGCTCGAGAACTTTACTGTGTAATGCCCTGGAGACACGACGAGCAATCTCTGAAAAACTGCATGCTAGATTAGCTCTGAGGATCTTCCTGATGACAAAAGGTACTGAGGACCTTTACCTTTACAAGGCTTAATGAAGACCAGTGCCTCCCAGTCACAAATGGGAGGTCCATCACGCTATGAAGAGTCAGGAACAGAAAGCAGACAGCAGTGGCATACATCTTAAACTGCCAGAATATGTCAAAGGTAGAAGAATGCACAATTGCATTTTTCATGGTAATATTTTGGTTTCTATCACAGGGCCAGCTCTTATTTCCTACATCCCAACTCTGTATTGCTGTCTCCTGCTATATTTGTAGGATCTATTACAATTAATGACACTAGCACATAGACAGCTCTCAGGATGTGCCACCATCAACATCCACAGTTCCAGAGACTTGAACCTCACTCAATCCCTCATTTACCCCCTTGCATTATTCCTTGCCATTGCTGCTTCTCTCCATTCTCAGCCAGAAGAACTCTGTACGATTTGCTGCAGCATCTCTGCATCCTTGGTGCTGCCCCATTGTAAGGCTGGTAAGTATGAGTTACAACACAAACTCTGGCACAGGAACAGCTAACCAGTAGGTAGACGCAAGAGAAATGTCGCAGGTCCTCCAATTAACACCGTAAAATACACAGAATTACATAGCATAAGTGTACTAAACCAAAAAGACCTTCTCCCCACTTAAAAGCTCTGATAAATAATGTAACTTAAGCGTAAAGGTCTTTTCTTGCACGCCAACAAGCCATACAGCTTCATTGTAAATGGTCCCCACAGAAAAGTGACGATTTTGTTTTGCTGGTAAATGCTGTTATGATGAGTATTCTAAACCCACGCAATTTAACTATTAGACCACATCAATTAGAGAGGGAGTACATCAACTCTACCTTCTAACCACTGCACTATTCCACTCCAAATGAATTTTACATAAATTTGATAGCAAACTTACACGCTATTCTATATATTCAAAGAGACTCCAAAAATTCAGGAAAACTATGTCGTTCATCCTGTTTCTGTTGACGCATGCCACAGAAATATTTTGACAAATACAAGAATATTTTACAAAGATCAATAAAAGCAATGAACTACAAAAAGCTCTTGTTTATGAGAACACCAACACACTGCCCTCCATCTTTTGGTCAAGAAAAGGCCACAGATTGGTCAAGATCAAGAAACGAATCTTCATTTTGACAGAAAAGTAGACGTAGATGAATGAAAATTTGAAAGTTAGTGTTTTCTTTTTTCTATATGAAAAAAAATAAACTCCACTACAGCAAAGTTTCTACCGATCATGCCCCAGTAAAAAACACTTGATGGCTATGAGAAGAGAAGCAAGGAAGAGAAAAAGACTGATGCTACAGCTGCTTGCTGCTAAGAGAGCACGTAGATATTCCCTCCAGCATGATTCATTCACAGGTTAAGTTCTGTTGCTACAATTGTTTATGTATTTCACCTCTTTTCAATCAACCAAACAATGTATGCTTAGAGTACAAAATTAGAAGTGCGTGGTTTCTAGTCCAGGACAATTCTTGACGAGCATATTTCAACTTAATACGAACCTGGATGCAATTTAAAAGAAGCTGGGGAAAGAGATGACAATAGAAATGCTGTTATGGGAAGCCCCGATGGACAGGAACAGCACTGCTTAGAGAGGATGCAACCCCACCTTCCCACTTAAGTATCAGATTAAAAAAAAAAAAAAAATTAAAAAAAAATTAACACGGGAAGAACCATGACAGCAACCACTTCAAAAGCCCATGCACGCTAAGCAACAAAATACACAACAAGTAAGTAGCTGAAAGACCAAATATTTTTTTTTCCACACTGTCCGTAGCAATTCTAACATTATTCTGCACATCAGACCATTCACAGTCAGGATGCTGATTACGGTTTTCGGCCACTCAGAAGCCATTAAAGAGGTGTGATTTCGAGGCCATTTATCAGCAACACAACCTAACGCTCCCAAAAAGTGAACGTTTGCTTTCTTCACTCTGTGCCTTTACAGAAGCTGATATTCAAGGGTAAAAAATGAAGATTAATGGAGGGTGCTACAGTAGATGCCAGCTTTCTGCACCTATGAAGATCTGCAAGATGTCCAGTACTTCCTTACGACGAGCATCCACTTCAAAATATTTCCAAAGGTTCCTTCTCAGCGGGTTTGCTTACCCTTCACTTCCCCACCACCACAGCTCCCGAGCAACAGGCCGACGGAGCCCCAGCACCGCATCCCCGACACAGCAACACGCCGGTACCCCGCATCCCAGCGCGAACCCTGTGACCCCTGACGTCTTAGCTGGTATTGACATCTGTATTCACTTCACATCTTCAGAAATAAGGAAAGGGCAGCTCCTCATCCCTCTGACAGCCATCCAGACATATAAACAAAAAGACAGGGTTACAGCTATGGGTACACACTAATTCTTGGGGAACAATTAGTTATTTTGTTACAATAATTTGTTTTGTCGCACAGCATTAGTTCTTGTGCTCCTTTTAGTAAGTCATACCATTCAGAAGAATGGGATTTAAAAATAATATTTAAACAACGCTGAGCGTAACAACTACAAGGTGCCCACAAGGAACACATTTAGATGCCTGCTAAATGTATTTACCTAAGTCAACAATGAAGTTTTATTTGGCAGTGCTACCCTTTAACGCTATTGTCTCAATTAGGCCAAAAAGGAGGATGCCGCTCACGACTGCAAGCCTCTGCCTGCATTCATTTATTGTTCAGTTCACAGTCTCTGAATACAACACAATCCTCCAACGGAGTCAGCTTTCATAATTCAGCAGTACAAAGTCTGCAAACACATGTAACCTAGATCCATATTTCACAGTGACAGCATATGATAGCAGAATGTGAAGTATTAATGCTAGTGTCACTACAGTCCTACACTCTACTGCACTTTAAGAGAAAGCAGCTGCTGAGATGAAATGTGTGCCAACTGTCTGAAGACAGAAACATAAGAAACATTCCTTCTGTTACAAAGGGAGAGACTCACACAAACAGACTTTCTTTTAGACTCAACAAGCACAAAGTTTCTTACTTTCGCCTTTTACATTTCTATTTCGAAACCGCTCGCGCGCCGCGTGTTGCCTGGACGGAAGCCACCGGCTCGTCCGTGGAGGAGCCCTCGAAGAAGAGGAGGGTTGGGTGAAGGGGATGCATGGCTCCGGGAAACCGCCAACCCGCACGGTTCTCCCAAATCGGTTACACATACCGAAAAACCCCAATTCCCACCAAATATCTCATGAGATGGATAATCACCCAGCACGCTGTTAAAAGCGGCTTTAGAACTTTCCAGGAATATCACTGGAGCTTTTCAACAGCCAAAGCTGTGGAATACTCTCCTGCCTGCAAATGTCTTCATCCCAACCCATCCTCGCGAAGCGCGTGGTGCGGACCTGCCACTGCAAGATTTCTTACTCAGTCTGAGGGAGACGCTACAGAAGTGTAAGTTGGAATAACACGGTGCACTTTTTTCATCTAATCTCTACAGAAAGACGGGTGGAGAACCTGCCCATCTTGATTTGTGTCTAGTCCCGGAGCAACCACGCCAAACGATCTACCACGTACTGTACCACCACCTTTTAAGCACAGCGCTACCGTAAGAGCGTGACATAATCGGCAACGTTGGGCCGTAATTCACTTAAAAACCAGTGTAACCTCATTGACCTCCTTATCAAACAATTTATTGTGCATTTACGGACTGGACAATGAAACGGAGGAGGTAAGGTATTAATGGTGGCACTATTTGGCAAGCTCATAGCGCAGTTCATTCAAAAGGCAATTTTAAAATTGAATGAAGAGGTTTGACTAGGCAATAAAAACAGCCACAATGCCAGTGAACAGTACTTAGGAGGAAAGCCTCTAATTATCCTATTTATAAATCAACAGCAATTTTACTGATGACTTCTCAAACTTGATTAAAATAACTTCAAAAAATTAAAAAATAATCAGATCATATTTATTTTATTAAATTACAATTTTAAAGTATTATTGATTCTCTTCATAAATGAAAATGATAAAAACTTGAGGACAAGAACGAGACAACATTTTTTTTAAGAGAAACATTTGTACAACACTCTGCAACATAATTATAGTGCTGCCCTTGGGGAAGGGGATTTTATTTTATAATGAGAATGTTTACACTGTTATGGGGTTCAATCTATCTGGGAGGGAAGGTTAAACTTCTTTCCATTAAAGACAGCCTTATAATGAAAAGCTCTGAAAGGAGAATGGAGTCTAATATAGTAGATGTAATGGCCTATTAAATGATTCACACACACAAAATGAATCAAATTCATTGTATCTTACTGCTCTTTTATGACAAAATTGTTGAAAAAATAAAACTATTGTCAAGATAATTGCGTATTACATATACTGTATTACTGTAACTACTATTCTTATTGGGTGACCCAGAGTCTACATTTTAGGTATATTAATAGGACATTACATTTTAAATACTTTATAGTATTGGAATGTTGCACAAAAATCTCACTTTCACTCTGAAGGCAAAAATCAATTTAGACTTAAAGTCATGCTGCAATTCTGCATCATTCTTTTTCAATTAAGTTTTTGCATACATTCTTTATGATGTCATTTCTACATTCCTGCAACAGATGTTTGTTTATATCCCAATTTACTAAAATGCTGCCGTACCAGTTCCTGCTATTTTAAACTTAACCTCTACAACTAGTTTGTGTTTCCAAAACACAGCACCATCAATATTTCCTTAAACTCGTCCCCTCGATCTACAGCTAAAAATCACCATCTCTGATCACTATGCAGTAATGGACATTCTTTTTCAAGCAGCTTGAATGTATTAAAAAAAAGAAATTAAATAAAAGCCTCAGCACAACTCTAAAAAACACACATATATATATTTTAGCAGATCAAGAAATAGGAAACTTTCAGGTTTTGCATGAAGGACTGAAAATTGCACTCTCTTTGTCAAGGCCTGATTTTACATGAGATCTATAATGCAGTAATTTGGCCTGCTAATAACCGCTCTGTAATAATGACTGTTCATTAAGGAGTTACTCTTGCAAACATACAGGGAGCCTGAGAAAGTCTCCGTGGCTGCAGTTAATCACCTCTAGAACTGCCCATACTACTCAAGCACAGTTACAGAATCACAGGATGGTTTGGGTTGGAAGGGACCTTCAAAGCCCACCCAGTCCAACCCCCCTGCCAGGAGCAGGGACATCTCCAACCAGATCAGGTTGCTCAGAGCCCCGGCCAACCTGGCCTGGAATGTTCCCAGGGATGGGGCATCCACCACCTCTCTGGGCAACCTGTTCCATAATCTGTGTTTATATTAAGCATCAGCAACCTTCTATTATCCTCCTTGGGGTGCTCATGTTTCTGAATACTGACTGCATTATTTACACGCTTTGAAAAGTCACAGAATGTACCAGCTGCTATCACAACGCAAGCTGAAGTACTAGGAATATGGGAATTAAGACTATTTTGGGTACTTTTTGGGGGGACTTTTATCAAATAGATGAAATACACAGTCAGCAGTGGCCAGAGCGACCGCTTTTCTGGACAAATGGCCAAAACCTGGGACACCACAAACAGTTAAAAGGTCAAATTTCAAAAGGTACTAAAGGTAAGTTTACAGAAGCCTTTGCAGGTATACCAAGAACTTCCAAGTACCTAGCAATCTCAAATAATTTCAACTGAGTTGTATAAAAAATAAGCCAGAATTTCTACAGCCTCCTGATGGTATTTAGACTTCTCAAGGGAGTAGGACTTTGCAGAATCAGGTTCTTATATTTAAATGAAAAAAACTAGGGGCTAAAGGACTTAGCTAAGCATTTGAGGGCTCTCATCCTTTTCCCGGGCTTTAAACTCTTTTTCAGTATTAAAAATATTTCAACACATTTGTCATTTACGATACGGGAGGGGAGTTTAACGCAAGCACCAAAGCACGAGGAGTGCATGAGGAGCCACAGTAAAGATTCTTAGGAGAATTTGTTCAGTCAGAGTGCAAATTCCAACACTTCTCATCTACAACTGGCTATAGAAACTATTAGAATTCAAAGTAACAGAAATAATCCAAATTTTATCATCTGAAGTGAGATTATTCTCCTGCAGCCCACACTCTCCTTCAGAACGTATGTCCCAGCTCCTAAGCACCAGTCAATTCCTATTAAACATGAACGCAATAAAACAAATTAATCATTCACATCTCATGGAACCATCAAGTACAGAAAAGTGAGACATCAGAAAAGAGAATCTATCTTCAGAAGGAAGAAAAGTGGTGGAATAAACAGCAATTCATTTACCTTGCTTATAAAACTAAGATACATTGTCAAGAATAAAGTCCTACTCCTGAACAAGACACTTTTCTATGAAGATGAATAAAGTAACCACACACAAGTATGTGATACATCAGGACACGTAGAAGGTAGAAAACATAAATGAAAAATTGTAAGGGTTATTGAGGCCAAAATTATGTTATTTTTCCAAAAGGTGCAGCAGTAGAGACTAGAGTGGGAAGTCTGAAAGGCAGCTCAACAGGTAGAGAACAGGCAACGGAGAAATTAACCCTTTACATAAATGGGCTCCTAACTTACCAGTGAAGGAGCCGCCCAGAGACAGCTGCTTGCGGCCAAAGGTAGACAAGGTAGATTTTATTGAAAGGATGCTCTGAATAGTTTCATGTTGCACCACTGTGGGGTCTTGCTCAATATTACCTATGCTACTTGGAGTAAAACAATGCCAAATAACACATACTATCCAAAAGATGCTTTTCAATTAATTTAGGACTGTGCATGTGAAACGAACATTCATTCAACACCCACTAACAGGGAAGGCTCCTCAAACCAACCATTTATTTTCTCCTTCCTCAGTATGTCTTTCCAGAACCTGCCTTCTCCTCTCTTTATAAAGACATGATTACCTACATTCAGGCATTATTATTACTGCATTGGAGTAATACTGACACGCTGTACTTTTTTAATGGTTGCCCATAGGCATGTAGCACATGAGGATGAGTCCTCCCTGGCCATCGCAGTTGAGTGTCCGTACTTATCCAACAACTGCTCCACGGATGGTTCAATTTTCTAGATGAAGTGGAGCATCACTCCAATTCCCTGACAAAAAGGTTTTAAGAGATAAAAGTGAATAACAGAGCTTGGCCCTCTGAAGACAATAAGATGCACAAGTCAAATTTCATATGCCCAAACAAAGCATCTTCACCATTGCGAGGCATCCTCTTAGTCAACACAAGCTTTTGAAATGGCAAGTGAATAACTGCCTTCCAAACTCCATTTTTTTCTCCAGAAAAATCTATTTGTTTCCTTTATAGTAGGTCTTTTAAAAGGGAGTCATAACTGATTGATTACAACATGTTTCTCCCTTTTCAATCTGAATTTCATATGAATGAAATAAACCACAAATGAAAGTGCTTGTACCAGGCACGTTGAACCTTTCTTCTTCTATTAGCATATCAGTCTGCAATCATAACTAGATCAATAGCGAAGATATCTGCTTAAAAGAGCACCATGCTTTCTTTTGTCAGAAATTCATTACTTTTTATTAGGGTCATTGCTTGAAAACTTCAAAACACCATATGGACCTAATTGTGGTTTATTTTGGCAAAAAGGAAGACACTGTAGAACAATTGAGGCATTACATTCTACAATTCCATTACTTTCATCCCTCTCCGTTTTATTACTGTGTCATTAAAGGCAACTTGAGTGAGCGAAGAATTATAGTGTCATGTGTACGGGCTAGTAGATTAATAACAAAACACACTCAAGTTTAAAGGTATCTAACAGCTGTTTTCATTATTTTGTGTAAATACGCTTGAAGCATATCTATCTGATTAGTGGATAGAGTGCTCTTCTCTGTCACATGCCATGGGCACTGCTATGTGCAAGTAATCAAAGTGCTCAGAAAATGAGTTTACATTGTTCACTGCTGAAATACACAAATGTCAGAAAGTGACTGCGCATCAAAGCTCCGGCAAATCATCTGCTGCAAACAAACAGACTCCAATGCACATTGCGGCTTTAAACGGGCCTCCGCAGCGCAATGACTGAACGGGACTGATCGCTAGCCCGAACGACGCGACGCTCCCGGAATAATAAGTCGCCAACGTATAGACGGGCCGAGAAGTTCTGCACTGAGTACATCTGAAAAGAGCTGCTTTCAGAACCAAAGATATATCATTTACATGTCATAAGTACCAGGCAATTTTATGAATATAGAATCATAGGATGGTTTGGGTGGGAAGGGACCTTTCAAGGCCATCCAGTCCAACCCCCCTGCCAGGAGCAGGGACATCTCCAACCAGATCAGGTTGCTCA
>WHYT01017451.1:25181-49664 GCA_009806455.1 Tetrax tetrax | reverse complement strand
CCATCCCTGGAAACGTTCAAGGCCAGGCTGGATGAGGCTCTGAGCAACCTGATCTAGTCAGGGATGTCCCTGCTTCTTGCAGGGGGGTTGGACTAGACGACCTTTGAAGGTCCCTTCCAACTCTAACCATTCTATGATTCTATGATATATAACCCCAAAGAGAATCCATGATGAGTATTCCAGCAGAGAGAGAGAGGAACATACCTGAAGTCAAATCCATCCTGGAGAAATCAAATCAGTGTCTCTTCAACTGGCACAGAACAAGTACTAAGACACCTGTGGTTTCTAGATGAAAAGAGCTGATGAGGGAGGACAAGTGGGAAGATGAGGGCTCTGGCATGATGGTGAGACATTGCGCACCATTAGTCCCATAGCTAGCTGAGCTTTAATAAAAATAAAGAAAACGTGGTCTGCAGATGAGTCCCAAGATTATAAGGGGGGCAGGAAATACTTAAGGTATGCCAAAGATGGCCAAAGTCTTCCATTTCAGGACATGGTTTAGTAAGCATGGCGGTGTTAGGTTGATGGTTGGACTTGATCTTGGAGGTTTCTTCCAACCTTAAGATTCTATGATTTTCTGCAAGCCCAATCTGAATACTACTTAGGAGTCATCCTAGAAGAAAACGGTGCAGTTTTATGAGGAATCCACTCTAAAATTAATCACAGGTTTGCTGATTCAATTTAGTATCTAATTCATTCTTCCCAGGTATTGTTAGTGCCTGTAACATTGCGTGAAAAACAGAACACAGTAATATCTTCTTAGACAATATCCAATTTCTCATCACAGAAAATGTCCCATCGCTAAAAAAGGCAATACAATCCAAAGATCTTCTCATGCATACTTGAGGAAAAGCAGCTAGGGAAGCGTTACCGGACTGGGATCTCCCATAGCTCTACAACCGGCGTCCGCACTACTCGGTGTTCGTAAGCCCAGAACTGCGATGAACCCTCATTACTATTTAGACACGCATCTTTCTGCAGTAAAGCTGAACGGCCTCCTACCTTAAAAAGCACTTCTGGTGCGTTTATGTTGGGATTTTCATATTTTTAAATGTATGCTATTTGAATTATTTAAAGGGAAGAAGAGGAGGATTATTTCATCTGGGAGTCACAACCGAGCAGGGGGAATGTCCAAAATATAAAATATTAACTATTCCTAGATGCAAATGCAAAAGCTAAAAAAGAAAAAAAAACCTAAACAGATTTAAATATTCCTTGCACAACAAAGAAGTTATCTGTGATTTGGCAAAATTAAAAATCATTTAACTTCATCCCATTTGGTTACGTATAAATAAAACATCTGAACTAAAGTGTTCTTACACATTACATAAAGGTCATCTCCATAGGACTGGAGAGCTACGTTTCAAGTTGCCTCTTCAAACTTAAAACTGCCATGTTATGTATTCCTTCGTGTAATTTTGTTCTCTTATTCTTCATTCTCTAAAATTCCTATAGAACATCTCAGCATCTTCTCCACTGACACTTCCATCTAACGGTACCTCTGACTTTAATTTGAATTGCTTGTCTGCAATCTAGCACACAACAGTGCTCAGAGCAGATCCAACCCACTTAAAGTTTTCACTTCACATTTAATAATGATTTGCAAGGCTATCTATTCCACTACTCTTCAAAAAG
This sequence comes from Tetrax tetrax, assembly GCA_009806455.1. NCBI lineage: Eukaryota > Metazoa > Chordata > Aves > Otidiformes > Otididae > Tetrax > Tetrax tetrax. The sequence continues at coordinate 48,029 of WHYT01017451.1, read as the reverse complement.
ACTCTGCTTTTTTGGGGTTTTGGTTCTTTTGGGTTTTTTTTCCCCCCAAACCAACACTGCATTCAAGATGAAGCATGGCTTTTTCTAAAAACATTACCATTCCCCCATGACCGGTATCAGAGATTCCTTCATTCTCCTAAAAAGATTTCTGAGAACATTTTGTATTCTCAGTCAAGAATCTCTAAAAACTCTGATATCCTTTCCTAGTCCTTATCTTTTCTGCAATTTTCAGCACATCACCTACTTTCTTTTCCATTATGTTACAACGACAAATGCCTGGAATATTTAAGCAACAAGGTTCTGTCACTGCCTCATGCAGCAACTAAGAAATAATGCTCCCAACACGACTGCTTCCCTCTCTGTTACAATTCTGTAAGCACGAAATCACTTTAAAAAAAAACAAAAAAAAAAAATCCACCTCAACTTCTATGTAATATTCATGAATTTTGTAATAAAAACCACAGAATTGTTCAAACGTTGAAGGGCAGTATTTTGAAATGCAAAATTCAGCAGGGACAGCCTTGTCTATAAAAACCATCTTTCACACACGCAAAGGATTTACATCTGCACCTTCATACGGATTTGGAACTGAGCTGGCCACAGCCACACCACCCAATACCCAGTGTTTAGTTTTGTGCACCATCTCATTCCACCCGTGTTAACGTCGTACTCGCACCAAGCGCCCTCAGCTCCCAACGACTACAGCAGAAATGAGGGAATTCAGCACTTTGCAGGACCCTACCGTTAATCAATAGCTTTTTACCACTTTGAGAAAAAAGAAAAAAAAAATACAACTTTAACTTTGCCATGTCAATTTTACCCAAATAAATTTAAACTTTGCTGACAGGCTGAGAGAGCTGGGGCTGTTCAGTCTGGAGAAGAGGAGGCTGCGGGGAGAGCTGAGAGCAGCTCCCAGTGCCCAAAGGGGGCTGCAGGGAAGGTGGGGAGGGACTCAACAGCAGGGCCTGGTGTGACAGGATGAGGGGTCATGGTTTCAAAATAGAGGAAGATAGATTTAGATTAGATATTAGGAAAAGATTTTTTACAAGGAAGGTGATGGAACCTTCTGGTTCATCTGGCCCAGGTGGCCCAGAGAGGTTTCCATCCCTGGAAACATTCCAGGCCAGGTTGGATGGGGCTCTGAGCAACCTGATCTGGTTGGAGATGTCCCTGCTCCTTGCAGGGGGGTTGGACTGGGTGGGCTTTGAAGGTCCCTTCCAACCCAAACCATTCTGTGATGGTATGATTCTAATTACAACAATTTGATGCAAACTCTGAAAGTATTTGATATCTGGATCATCTTGCACAGGAATGAGATTTAACCCGATCCCAGCCTCAAGGAGAAAGACTCTGTTGTGAAAAGAAACGAAAAAAACAGATGCAGAACGGAGGTAGGAAGGTGGAGAAAGGCCAAAGCAGGGCTTGCATTTATTACGCTTTAAAAAAGGCTTGTATTTACTATGCTTTTTCTAAAAACATACCAAATCTATGAAAACTTGTGATACTGTGGAAATTAAAGTGAGAATATATAGAATCATAGAATCATAGAATGGTTAGAGTTGGAAGGGACCTTCGAAGGTCATCTAGTCTAACCCCCCTGCAAGAAGCAGGGACATCCCTATGATTGTTTCTACCCTGAGTAAGTACGGCTCCATTACGGACAGACTGCTCCCAGAAGAATTAAAAACGCCATCCACACCAGTTGCTGATGAAGGTGTCATTTCCATCTCCTCTCCCGTGACATCCCTCAACTTCAAATGCCCACATAGATTACAGCAAGGTAGCCTCTTCCCTTTCCAAGTTGCGGAGAAATTATTATGCATGGCAGCGCGGAATAATCCAGTCCAGTCGTGACTCCACCACCGACTTCCCACATGAATATGCACGAATCAATTAAACCTCTGAATGCATCCATTTCCTTCTCGAGGAGGAACGATAATAATAATAATAGCCGCCCATTGTATAGGGCACCGCGTGTAATATTTTTAATGCCTGCTAATGAAATGTGCTATTAATTATTAGAACGTCGTTTGTTTTTTCAAAGCCAAGTGCCAGCGCGTCCCGACTTTGTGTTCAAAGTGACACAACTTGAATCGTTCTAAAAAACTGACTACAGAAAAGCGCTTACAAGTATTACGGCAAATTCTGCTTAAAAAAATTTAAATCAGTAGGCATTTAAATCAGTAGGGAAACTTTGAGATCTTCCCAGCTACGCTGCAGAGAAATGTGCAGCTAAGGGGTTAATCAGATGAGATGGGAGTGGTTACAGGCTGGGTGCCACAGGTTTTGCCCTTTGTGGCTTCTCACATCCCAGACTTGGAAAATATGAGCTGTGATACCGAGAAAGGTAAGGAGCCAGCACAGCCCCACAGTGATAAATGAGTTTGCATCATCTGTCATTAGAACTTCCTGCCAACAGGGTCATTCCCTATTAAATTACCACTTGTCAATGTTTAAAATACTGATTGATAAATGACTGTGCCAAAACTGATAACACGACAGCTTTTATTTTCTAATATTCTCGGTTACCACATTCTGCTACTTCAAGATACAGATATAGTAGGGTTTTTTTTTTTTTTCAAGTACTTTAGTGAAAGACAATTTAATCTAATACAAAACTAACAGGTACTGTACAATGATTGGTCCTGATATACATTACATACTATTCTTCTTGCCAAAATAAACCTACTGGCGATTTAGCGATATGGGTAGATCCAAGTTTCACATTTCATCAAATGCTAGTAATCTGTTTTATCAATATAAACTGCATTTTAATGAAAAAATTCTTTTCTTCAGTACACTTCACTTTTAATGCCCCAGAGTATAATAATTCGTTCATGCTGTAGAACAAGAATGTTTTACAAGACCTTAACTCTCCAGAGAAATTTCTCTGTAAATACAAAATGCAAGTTTTATGGGAATGTGTTGTATGCAACATGAGCAGTACCCAACATAATAAAAAACTAGGTTGCACAGAGAATTCTGCTTAAGTATCCTTGTGAGCTATTGTGAGACTAAATGGTTATTATGGCAGCGTTTAGTGGAATACCTATATGACAGATAAAGCAGAGTCAGTAAAACTATTTCTGTCCCTGAATAAAGAGAAATTACTCGTTAGAAAGTTTTTGCAAAATGATTGCATCCCAGCAGACTGGTGCCCTTTAGAAAGGTGCTCTCTCAGTCTACTGCTGCTGCAGAGTCCTGGGGAGAAATACTTTGGGGATAAACCCAGCCTGGAAGTCCAGGCTGGGGCAATGGCTACTCCCCCACAATCCATAAAGAGAACAGAGGCTCCTTCATCATCCTCCAACCTCCCCGGCATCCCACGACACACTTGTGGAGGAAGCACCGTGTAAGAAAGCACCGCTGATACTTGAGGCACCCCTCATTCAACTCACCCAACCCCTTGCTGTACATGCAGTGACCTGCATCAGCACTCAGCCCAGAAGCGCTGGAGGTAACCAGCCCATGGCCAAAGGCCTCAGAAGCTAAAGACTCCATTTCACACCCCTTTTAAGCCAGAACTGCACTTGGCTCCCAATAGCTGCCGTGTCCCAGATCTCGAGAGCATCCCTCATGCTTGTTGCGTAACCATCCCAGCGTGCCAACACCAGCCCTCAGAACTCGCTTGCAGCAGGTGAGGTGGAAAAACATTTAGGGGAGTAAATTCCATCAGCCAGTTCTGCAGCAGCAAGCCTCAAGGTAGGAGCAGTCTATTGGCGTTTTCTAATTATGCTAAGTACCCATAAATCGCTGTCGCAGGGAGGCTACGCCTACCAGAGAGAGCACGGCGCACCACGGAGATGCCTGAGCCACCACCAAAGGTGGTAGCCTGCCTCAGCACCAGCATCACTATCATTAGCATACTGCTCCACCTAAGCTAATAGATGCTATTTCACTGGAAGGCTAATTAGCCAAAAACTGCTCTTCTAAGGTATCCTGCTTCTCATAGGCAAGGCAGTTCACCGGAGCTCACTTGGGTACCACTGCGCTGAACATCGCTCTGCGCAGCGCAGACGCATCCCCAGTGCCCATCTATAGCTCTGGGCTCCTGTGGATTCCGTATAGGACATCTGTATTTTTCCAGCACGGCAAAGCTATTGTATAGTGGTAGGATTACAGGGGAAGGAGGAAGCCTCTTAGTTATCATAACAGAGGTCTGAAGCTCAACCTTGCAAACCTGGTCCAAGTGATGCAATTTTTTATTTTTTTTATTTTTTTTTATTTTTTTTTTTACACTTCCCCAAAACAGTCTCCTCCACATGTGACAGTCACGTTTCTGCACAAGAGACAGTGTCAGTATCTTTTAAAAACTTCTGCCTTCACCAGGAAGTCCCTTGACTGGCCCTGAAGTACTCTCTAAATTGGCAAATTCTGCCTCTCACACACTATAATGGCAAAATATAAACTCAAATGGCTGAAAATGTCCTGTTAACTGTACTAACTTATACATGCAAATGAAGAAACAATAGTCTAAAATTTTTAATTCTACTTCAAAATGCGTAACACAAACAGTACAAGATACTCACTAACAAGATACTTAAGAGAAGCTATTTTTATTTTCTGCTGCAATCCTCATTCCCTCATGTTTCTTTTATATTATTCCACCTTAGCCCAATGTGCATTTTGAGCTCTTAGGACGTTACTTCACTCTTCTTATCAAAACATCTTCCTTTTCTACTGCATCGTGATAATTATAAAGATATACTACAGTCAGAGGAATAGTAATAAAATCAAGATTTGCGCTACAATTTTCACTGAAACGAACTCCAAGGAGTACCTAATCTGACCCTGCTCTGCCGGCTGCCACAGACAGCATGGATGCAGGTGGACCAAGAGAATTCACACAGAATATCAAGAAAGACCTCCCAGAGGTGTCCCAGTGGGGTCTACTGGCATACTGGAGATGACAGTACCAAAGACAACGCCAGTTGAAAGGGGATTTTCTTCCTGGACCATAGTTTTCCAGTGTAAAAGTGGAAAGAGATTAAATCAAAACAAACTCTATTGATGGTATAGAAAAAAAAAATAAGGATTTTATTTACATTACACTAGAAAATAAACTGAAATTTAGCCAGTGACAATGTAAGTGTGAATTCCAGTGTATTTAGTTCACTGTGTTGTAAGAAGCTAGTCCGATACGCAGCACATGCACCACGTAAGATCAACTACTGGTCTGCATCCCTCTCAATAGCTGTGCACTATGAAGTGACTGCCTCAGCTTGGAATTTTACGTGTTGCCAAGCTTAGAAGCACTCCGATAAGTATTTATACACCATATACGTCATCAGAACGTATGAAGAGGAGAATTCCAAGTCAGAAATGACAGAGGATGAGTATACACAGAGTAGCTGTGGCACCACGGGATGCAATATGGAAGCTAGTCGTTGTCAGAACCAGAAAACGGGAGGATTAGGTCAGCAAATTTCTTATTCTAAATCCCCAAATCCTTTCATCTCTTCTCATTGCCAGCTAAGGACCACAGTCTGGGGGTTTGCTCTGGGAACACCAACACGCGCCCTCGTGACAAATGCTTATTAAAAAGAAGAATATAAAATGGCATTGATGACTTCCTCTCACAAATAGAAAAGCAGTGATTTAATGCCTCTGACAGTTTTCACGAGTATTTCCCAGGGATCTTTCCTTGTTGTACCCTCACTCTTAAGTGATCATTTACTATGCTGCTTGGGCTGGGTTGTGTACTCATCATCTACAGTACTTACATGAAAAAGTAGGCACGTTACCGGATTAACTCATGAGACACGCTCCTTTATTATACTGGGCTTGATCAAGGGTCAGATCTTTTTTATTTTGCCCTACAATTGTAACATTAATCTAAAATAATCTTAAAAAGATCACCATCACCGCTATCACACAAAAGGATGATTTCTTAGATCACTTCTCTCCCAAATCCAAATGAAGATTATGCTTCAGACACAAACACACCCTGAGACGTTCACACGCAAAATAAAAGAGGTCAAAGAAAAAAAATACAAAACCAACAACTCTGGTTATTTTGCCTTCAGAATTTTTAAATATTTTCCCAACATCTCAGCAAAATTATGCATTTTAAAAAGACTGCAGGCACTGAAATGATTGTCAGTCATGCAAATAATCATTTACTTACACTGTATGAGTTTGGTTTGGATAAAGCAAATTACCATTTGAAAATAACTTGAAAAACACTCTGGGCTAAGAGCTCGCTTTATAAATTTTAGCTTGGCCACAGTTTTTCTTAACCTTTTTCTCCTCAGCCCCCATTCAGTCACTACAGTAATACAGTCAAAATTAAAAAACAGCATTCAAGTGCCACAGGTGCCTTCAACATTGTTTAAAACATGATCTTGTCAAGAAATAGTAAATACTGGCTGCAGCTGAAGGTCAAAGCCCAAAGAACTTCAGAGTTGCGCAGAGTTTCTTCTGCTTTTTGCTTTTGCTGTGATTATATTGTCTAAAAAACCCCAAAAGTTACACCTAGAGTTAGCTGATAAGATATATTGTAGAAATACCAGAGCTAATATTAATCTGTGTTTCTAATTACTCTGCTGAGAAAGTTGTACAGTCACATGGCTCTTTATGAACACCTTAACTTTCTCCATCACTGCTAAAAATATCTGTACGTTATTTCAAGTGCAAGAACGACGATGAAAATCTGAATGGTGTCCTGCTTTGTGAGATGAGATTTGACACAAGAGCAGGACATTGAGAAGAGCAGTGTGGGTAGCAGACTACTGCTTTTACCCACCTAATCACCTTCTGCGTTGGACAAACGATCACCACACGTGTGACTTCAGACTAATTTGTCCGGTCTCGTTGGACCCCATCTGCCAGGGCTGACGAGCCAGGCTGGATGAGGCTCTGAGCAACCTGATCTAGTCAGGGATGTCCCTGCTCCTTGCAGGGGGGTTGGACTAGATGACCTTCGAAGGTCCCTTCCAACTCTGGCCATTCTATGATTCTAAGTCTGAAAGAGCAGGGTTATCACAACTTCATCTCCAAAACTAGGCTTGGGCCGCATGACTTCTTCAGGCATGCCAAAAAAAACCATGAGACCCTTTTCGAATGGCTCAATACCAAATATGCTAAGCATTCACAGCATTCCCTCACTTTTTAAAACCACGGTCTCCAAGAAGCAATAGTAGGTCCCCAAAGATATATAGGTACTGATCTCCACTGCCAAGTCCCTAAAACATTGGAGGATTTTAACCCACTTGCCAAAAACATAGGTTTAAAGACTTAACTTCAGGCACTGATTCTTAAACAATTCGTATCAGTGCTTAAGTGCAGAAAGTTTTCCAAGATACTGAAATGCAAACCTTGCAGTGCAAACATCAATATTGTGCACGACCTCAGCTCCTGCACGAAAAATCTACCTCAAACTGCTGCAAATGTAGTCTTTGAAATAACTAGAAGCACAAGCTGGTCAGGGACAACGATCTCAAGTGCGGTGAGAACTTATTATCGGATCAAAAGCCAGACTCTTGCAGAGTCATTATGATGCCTTCCATCCTTATCTCAGAAGAAAAGGAAAAAAAACAAGTACCCAGTGTCATGTTAGTTTTAGGAGTATAATCAAATTGCAGAATCATACTCTATTTAGTACCGGTCCCATTGAAGCAAAATTCCTGTTCGGTGGGAGGAGAGTCCCTCGTAACAGGAAAAACAATTGTGCCAGGTTTAATCAAAAGTGAAAAGGATCTAGCGAATGTTCCCTGTGAGCCACATAACCCACCGCTAATTTCAAGACGGGCTCCGAAACAAGGGTAATAAAAAACGTCCTTCAGAGTAACCGAGGAAGAAGGGAGAGCAGCTACGGCTGCGGCTGACGCCAGCTCCTGCAAGCCTGCGCCCTGCTACTGGGATGCTCTTCGCCTACCTGGAAAGCGATAAACGAGGAGGTAGGGGAGGGAGAAGGGAACAAAATCCCACCGCAACCCACTGAGGGAGATACAGGCTTACAACTTTTCCTGTTTTCCAGCATTTCCTTCTCCTCCTTAACCTCTCCCGCACAAATATATACAGAGCTGAGGAGAAGGCAGCTCCTTGAAGACGGGAACAAGTGGGAAATCACTGAAACAAGTGGGAAATCACTCATCCCGAACGACGCGAGTTTGTTCGACGCGCACTAAGGACAGGCTCGGCAGATCAGAGCCTGCCTGAATAGCCTCTGATTATTGAAATCCATTTATCAATTAGGGGATTTTGCATATTATCAAACTCTTTCATTAACGATGCTTTAGCTGATTAGTTCGAACGTCACCATAAATAGAGAGTTTTGACAGGCTGGAGGCAATTTATGACGTGGAAAATGTACTGACCTGCTCACATCAGGAAACCTGACTGGAAAATAAAGAACTTGGCACTTCGGTCTGATTATTTTTTCCAAATCCTTAGGTCTGTGGTCAGGAATCATCTTCATAAATTTTCCGATGGATGTAAGAAACGATTCCATATTAAAAGCAGAGTTGAACACCACAACATCAGCCACCAAACTGTAAAAAGCAGTTAAGGTTAATGAATGCACTGCTGCTGCAAAAAGGAACAGAATTATTTGCAATGCAATGGAAATGGGATACATATTCTCATAAACAAACAAAAGGTGGAAGTGGAATGCTAATTAAAATCAGCCTTTGCACGTCAATTAGGATAGCATATGTACCTTAATTAGAAGTGTCTTGATTTTTGTCTGTTCACTCTTTGAAATATTGTTTTCACTTTTTTTTTTAACTAAGTAATAAATCACCATTATTAACCTAAAGGAGCACATCCTATTCTACCTGTGGATCCTTTTCTATTTGCAAAATGGCAAGAATAATATTACTGCCCTGTAATACGACTTTTGTAGAAGTAAACTTGGAAGAAAATGAAAATTCCTTCGAAATAATCCTTTGCACTGAAGGACAACTTACCTTTGGTTAACCTGCCTTCACATGACCATGTGTGTCAGGTAGCAGGATACTAGAAAAATAGAATGTTATTTTAACCTACGTGTACATAATCCTGAAAAAAAGTCTATTCTCTAAATATGTATATATAATACACATAGCACACAGTACCAAAAAAATTAGAAAAAAAGTGGCATATTAATGCCATGTTTTGTTCTTTACTGCTGTGTTTTAAAATCCATCAGATCAATAACTTTAAGATGTCACTAAATGACAACGTAGGTATTATTTCTCCACTTAGAGTCAGCCTGGAGAAAACAAGAAGCTATCAAAAAACCTAAAATATCTGGAAGTTTATCCCGGAAGCGCTGACACAATCTCAGCTCCGCTGGCAAGCACGCAATGCTAACAGAAGTAAGAAATGCTTTACGGCCAGTTGGTTTTCTCAGTATGTTATATATTGTAATGCAGACCCATGGGTCATAAGATACATTGAGGACACGCGTTCCTAAGTCACCAGGCTGGTGAAAAGTATGTTGGAGGTGAGAGGCTGTCGTTCATCCTCACTGCACCTCACCGCTGCCTGGTCAAGAAAGAGAACTGACACTGCTCACCAAAGCAGCAGGGAAAAAAAGAAAACAAAAATAGAGAAAAGCAATCCTTTCCAAGGAAGCTGCAGGTGAGAAGATGGCATCTCTTTGCAGATGATCGCTAGGTAATTACAAGCAGTACAGAGGAGATGCCTTCTACCTGCTGGGGTTAATAAATATTATACAATTACACAGTGAAGCTACTGGAGGAGACAGAATAGAGCACCTATAGAAGTCTCGTTCCTTACATAAGAAGATACTTCTGTTATCTTAAAAATGCCTATTTTGAGGATAAATGTATGTCTGCTCACAACAGATGTGTGAAAAATAATTGCCAGCATAAAGAAAAACATATATACAAAAAACCATTCCTTCCCCCAGTGCCAAAAATTACATCTTTTTGTTACACCATCTGAAAATGGCTGCTTCTGTTTTCAAAAGATCTTTCTCTGTACTTTCCCATCTTCACTGCTCAGTAAGTGAAATGTGTTGCAAACGTAGCAGCAGAAGGGATGGTGGTCAGAGTACACCCAGATCATGATTTCAGTATCAACTGGTTTATATTATAAAGATGTAAAAGCTTAACCTGTACCTTAAAGTGCTCAATCCCTGCTCCTAACAATTCTCCTAAAGAGATGGGAAAGATCACAGAAATGAATTTATTTCAGTTCAAAACAACTGAGTTTTGCTGTTTCACTTAGGTCTGTACAGTGCCTAACCACAAAGCTTTTCAGCAGTGCTGTTATTAACTTCTTTCATTAACTCAGATTCGAGAAATACATTTGTTTTTAGCAACAATAAAGGACCACAGCCTTTAAAACGTCTGGGTGGTTTAGCACTGCACAATTTCTGAATACGAGATTAAAGAAATACAAGGATTTATCTGGTATGTTTACTGCCCTCTCTTCACAAGAAAAGTGCTGCAGTACATTTTAATTTCTCTTTATTTCCCTAAAACCCTCTATATAATTTCAGTTGGCTGCAGTAAAAGCTATGGCCAAGGAAGAGCTGATGAGCTGCAGCTTCACGAAACGCCCGTGAAACAAAGCATCTCGCTTACAGCCAAGACGCGGGTCAAAATCCGCGCCAGGAACGGGTCTGCCACGGCGGGCCGATGTGGCATCAGTGGATTTGATATAATAAATTGAGATGAGTTTATAGAGCAGATCATTTTTTGTCACAGCACTTATCAACCTCTCTGGTACCTCAGTTTGCTGCAGGGTCATTGTTTATATGGAGGAGGACATCTGACACGATGCTGCAAGGCTGTAGGCAAGAGGACACCTTAAATCAGGCGAAGCTGTGTGAGAGAGACCTACCACGACAGAATCTGGTTGTATCCATACTGAAAATCCCTTTCCTTGCATTTCTGGACAGGATACGCCAATTGATTCTCGTGGAAGTAGAGGAGCTTTTTCAATTTGCCAAGGTCAGGACGGAGGGCAACCAGTTCAGCCAGGTTAAGCACCGAGCTGGCAAAGAGGGTCCTGGAAAACAAGGAGAGCAGTGTTACCGTCAGGGGTCACCCCTTCCCCTTCTCCCCCTCCCCAAGAAAAACCATAACCCCTATAGGGACACATCAATAGCTAAGCCTTAATACCATGTAGCAGCAGTTGAAGTTTTGATCTCTCAAAAAGCAGCTGCTAAGAACCCAACTAGAAAAGCAGCGAATCTCATTGGTCTTGCCGGCTCGGTTACAGAGAGATGCAAAATAAAAAAAAAAAAAAAAAAAAAAAAAAAAAAAAAAAAAAAAAAAAAAAAAAGTAAAAAAAAAGCTGGATGGATTTTATTGAAAAAGGCAAGAAAAGCTGTATCTGAAGGACAAATGGAACAAAGATAAGGCTGACTAGGGAATACTTCGCTTGCCAGTTTCATTACACTTTACTTCTTTATGCAACCAACTACTGAAATTCAATATATGAGCAGGAATGGCACATGTTCATGTTATGACATAAACCCTTTTGATTTATGCAGTGCACTTATCTAGTATGGTCTGTTTTCCTTTTTTTTTTTTTCCCTCCACCCTTTTTGTGTTTTATTTTCACATTTTTATTAGGTAGCCTCTATAATGAAATGTTGTTTCTACCCTTGCACCCCAGCATCGCCGCAGTGCTCGCGCTGTTCCACAGTCTGGAACACCCCGAGCATCCTTCAATCATACAAAGGAGGCACAAACACCACTAACAAGCCATCTTAGCCTCCTCTAACTTACCAGGCTACCGGAAAATGAATGTATTTAAATGTGTAACACCAAATCGTGACCCTCCTGTACGCAGTGGCAGATTTCCCTGCATTTCACCAAAAGTACGCGAGCATCTCCTGCACCCCGGCGAACACGGCTTTCCAGCAAACTGAATCCTGAACCTACAGAGAACTGCAGATCTGTAGACATTCGTGTTATACATTTCTCATTAGATGGCATTAAAAAAAAAATTGAGATCAGGCATTTATTGCACATAAAACATTAACCTGCAACAAACTACTTTTCAACATAGCATGTTCCTGACTTTTTTTTTTTAGCTATCCACCATCTTAGTAGTTCAGATTTACAATTTATTTACACAGTGTTGTAATTTTTTTTAAATATTTCCTATTTTTTTCCAATTTTTATTCCTATTCTTTCTCCTATTTCATTCCTAGTCTTCCTATTTTTACGTGGATTTTTGTGTTCAAGATTACTGCCAAAATGACATCAATAATATTAGAAACTTCTCATTCTGGCTGTCAACCTTAAAAACCTCGTGAACTCCCCCAAACGTATCACCTACGCTAACGTACGCCGTTCTTAGATCATCTGTATCTACAGAACAAACATTTCCTAGAGAACAGATCCTGTATCCATCTTCATCAACTCCAGTCAATGCTAATCTGAAAGGCTTAGGGAAGTAAGAGATGAATGGTATTGCCTTGTTCATCAAATATTTGATCGTTCTAAAGGGACTGTCAAACAGAATGCCAATTAAGACACGAGCTTGGGTTTATTATGAGTCATACCAAGAGGAAAAAATAGTTTTACTAAGTCATCACTTATTTGTCACGAAGAGTAATAACCTCTGGACCTCAGAACAACCTGGGTGCCAGACTCAGAGCAGAGGTAGGAAAACTTCCTGCGGGCGATGCAATACCCCTGGGAGTTTAGCACTGGAGCAACAAAGAAAAATGCAAACAGGAGAAAAACATACCCCAAATATTGCAAAAATGAGAATAAATGTTTGCTTGGCAAAACTGTGGCTATTTCTGGATTGCATTATAGTTTATCCTTTACTGATTTTTCAGAAAATCTCTTTCTGCAATGACTGAGGAAGAAAACTGAATTGATGCAGGATTGTGTTTATGAACTTGGCTGTATTTGTATGAAAAGAGGGGGGGAAAAAAAAAAAAAAGATGGCACATTGGGATTGCAAACACAGGAATCAGCACAGAGCAAGACAGAGAAGCAAGAGTGGAGAGGGGGTGCTGAGGTCAACACAACAACTGGAGAGAAAAGGGCAACAGGGAGCACGATGAGAAATGAGATCCCAGATTTAAGCTTGGACAAAACCATGTAGCTCTGAAATACCTGAACTCGCTCAGATGGACAAAGGATAACTAGGAGAGGAATGAGAAAAAATGATCGTTATATCCGCTGGAAAGGAAAAGAATGTTTGTGATACATCTTAGAAAAACTGGAGGACTCAACATTGTCAGACGGAGTTGGAAGATGGCTTCTTGCAAGGCAAGGAAGGCCAAAAGCTTGGAAAGTCTGCAAGAGGTAGACCCAAAATTTTCTCCACTGTAAGTGGGAAGTGATAAGACTCAACTAACAAGCAGATTGCTTATCACTGCCCAGTTCATCGATAGATCAGGTGTCAAGCAAAAAGTGTTGCAATTATTAGCAAATTCAGATTTAAAGGCTGAAATGACCCTACTTACGTTTCTTCCAGCGAGAAAAAATAAAACTATTTAAGTGGTATTAATAAAAACAAAACCATTTAAGTGGTAGTAGTATTAGAAAACATCCCTCTTGACTCGCTTGCGTTACTTCACAAATATTTCCAGGATTCAACCCAACAGACACGAGATGCTCTTGCACTTGTTTCTTCACTGGCATAAAAGCTACTAACTACCAGCAATAACCAGTTTCCCTGGCGTGATAAGCTTCACCACCACCTGACGGCGCGACTCCCCGCGAACGTGCCCGGAGAGCCGGCGCGCACGCGGCTCACGGCCTCGCGCGGGGCACTGGAGGATACGCTGGCGCGGATTTCCACTTAACACCTATTAAAAGGGGAGGAAAGGAAAGTTGCTGATAATGTAACACGCGACAGAAATGTCATTCCGTGTGACATCAACTTTCATTTTACCTCGGGTTATTATTTAAGTAATAAATCCTAACAAGGTGAGGTTTATCAGCCCACGGAGCGTATCCGGGAGGTAAAGACGCAAGGTGATGGCAAGAACGCTCGAAACATGGTAATTCCTGACAGCTGCTGCTTGAGCACAAGTTAAATTGAACAGTTTATCTCGGCATAAAGATGTTATAAGGTTTTATGTTTAATTTAAAAAAATTAACATAAAACCCAGAGAAAGCAGAGTGAGGCAATCTTTCACAAACATGACACACTACAATCACTGTATAAGCTGGATTAGTACTTATTACCATGCTACTAGAGAATTAAGCTGTTTTTAGACCACCAAAGAGCTTTAAATTGCAACTTTTGTCTCTGTAAGAGAAACGTATATTTAAAACGTCTGCGAAATTCAAATTAACAGCTACATCATTAACTTACCATCTCACCCCCCCCCATTTCAACTGCTATTCCAGTATTCTTCTCCTGACCTATCGACGCTACAACGTATAATATATACAGCGCTCTTCAATCGCGTGTGAATTGTCTCAAAACTTGCATTGAAGGTCACATTTCTAACATGACTATCCATGCTTTCCTCTCCCAAATATCCCCAATTATTTTTTTTCTGTGTTACGAACGACCTTCTTCCGGAGAGTACGACCATCACACACGCAGCCTTGGAGGCCGGCCAAACTTCAGGGCCACCACCCGCAGAAGCTCTGGTCTTAACACTAAGCTTGTGCTTAATCTGAATCACTTAATAGTCCTCCTGACTTCTGAGGAACTACTTAGGTGAATTAAGTTAAGCGTGTGCTTAATTCATACCAAGATTCACGGGAGGGAAGCTGAGGGGGCTTGCAGGTTCAGAAGCACGATGTGTCTGGAGAACGCTCTGACCTTTGCTATTGTCTTTCTCATTATTTTACACCAAAGGACTGAAAATCAGTAAAATAGAAAAGTCCTTACTTTTTTTTTTACTGGCAGATAAAATGACTAATGTAGGTTTCCATTTATAGCAAGCAAATTATAAAAGTAAAGGTGCTAAAGGATTTTTATTTTGCTTTATAAATCATCTTTGTGTCATGTAACCATGATTTACTCTTTTATGGCATCGCCCTAAATCTTTCAACTGAATTCCCATGCAACTTAACTAAAAACACATTTTGCCTTCCCCTTGGGAGACCACACAGGGCATATTTATGTATCTCTGGGTAGGGAGGCCGAACTCTCCAACTCACCAGGCTTACAGCACAAAAAACAGTTTAAAACAGCACCTGATTTGAACCAGAATATTCCCTCTGTCTGGGAGAAGCTCCTCCTGCACCACAAACAATATCCAAGGCCATAAATCCCTTGGATTGTTGGGAGACAACTACGTTCACCCTAAAATGACTTGATGATTGTAGATCCAGCAGTCCAGAAAAGATGTATAAGCGCTCTTCGTTTGTGAGGTGCAGTGTTAGGATAAACCAGAGGTAGGTTTGGATATTGCTACAAATACGAGCCGTTTAGAGGAAGCAGGCACTAAAAAAAAGACGGTTTCTTAGATGGCACGGACTGAATTCACGTTCATCCACCATTCAGGAGGGCAGCATGAGGCTAGAAGTCTCCTTGCACCAATCTAGAACTAAAGCCTTGAGCACTTGGAGGCATCAAATCCTACCGTACTTCTCCCAAGGCACTGACGGCTTTGTTCTCACCAAGCCCCAAATCACGCTCTATCTATATTTCTTTTTCCTGAAATTCCAATTTGCAGGCCTGATGTCATACAGCAGAATGTTTCAAAACCCCCGACTCTCACTCCAAACAGGGTTTTATTCTGGACACGTGACAGCGGAATCAAGGAGACCATGCAAGCAACCCAAAAAATCGTCCTCAACAACTGTAAAACACAGAACACAGTCACACCACTGCTGATGGCTACATGTTCTCCAGCTGATCAGAAACCAACCAAAATTTAATAGCAAATCACAAGAGCCATTAGGGGAAGCTTTTGCAGGGAGATCAGGGGCAGCTCATTCTTTTGGTGAAGGCAAAGTTGAAATAAGAAGCACTGAGCAGTGCTCTGCTATGTTGTCTCCTTAAGCATCATGGAAATACAGAGCAAGGGAAAGGCAACAGGCATGACCACAGACACATCCATCTTGAGAAACAAGGGCTTCAACGACCACGGTGTCTTCAAGCTCCTCAAGATCAAACCCAAGGGCTTTAGTTCCTCCATCATACATTTTCCTTGATGTCAACCCAGCAATTTAGGCAAGCCCATGGATTTGGCTTAAAGTTATTTTCAAATGTAAACTGTGTATCAAATAGCATTATTGATGCCTGGAATGTTAAACAGACCAGATATTTGTTGTTTATTATTGCACACATTTTTGTATGATCAACTTGCAGAAGTTGCATTTTTATCACCAGAGCAAGATTACACAAGTTGCTATCAGACATAAAATGCTTTTCCATTTCTCATTAAACAATAGATGACTCTGAATTTATGAACAATAAATACTAATAAGTGATAATACAACAGTATACAGTCTAATAAATAATAAATTAACAATAATTTTTTGACATGGATTGTACAAATGCCAAAAATGCTTATAGATATTATAATATATATCTCATAAATTAAGGTTTTCTAGATAGAGCATAATTTGAAATGTTTACAGAAATAATTAAGTCTTACTATTTTAACGTTCTTTATTTTTCAGAACAAATCACAAGGGTTGTCATGCCTTTCATCTTAATTAGGCCATGTGTTTGTCTTATTTATTTGCTATGCACTTTCATAAACGTTTACAAATATTAATTGTAAAGAAAAATATTTTTTCCTCTTGCTGTAATTACTGTACATACATAGAGTACACAGTGATAAATATTCATGGCTGCTACCGGTTCAATAGTTTTGGATTTGGGGTTTGTCTTCTATGCTAAAATACAGTAGAAATGAATAGTTTGCTTTGAACTCATACTGCCAATCTTTTTTTTGATATTTTGATTTAAAAATATATTATCCCTCCCTCATTTTTTAGTATGTTATTTCAGACTATAGTTGAAATTCTTGTTCCTACTGTGACAGACCTTAGTTATGTTTTCCAAAAGAATTTATTCCCTAGAAATGAAATGCATTTTCCCCATCTTTATACGTACCACACCCCAACCAGAACTCCCCACATCTGCTATCTGACCCAGCTGGAGTAGAAGGGGGCTGCTTTTCCAGCCCCACCACTGCACGTCCCACCCCTCTCTGTGTCCCCTCACGCCACCCAGATTTTCAGACCTCTGTCAGGACCGTGGGCAGAATTTTTGAGAACCTCCTCTCTCAACCTGCAGATCCCACTGATGCTATCCAGCAAAACCGGCACGGGGCTGAAACTGAGTAACAGCGAATCTCTCACATTTAAAATGTTCAAGAGGTTACACAAACGCATCATTTCTCATTTGGGTTCTCTCTCACTTCCTTCCCATCCCTCTGAGTTTTTATTTCAGTCAGCTGATCAGAATATTTACGTACAACCAAATCTCAGAATTCAATTTTGGCGCCAGATCCCCAGTTGACACAACTAGTGAAAGCCAGCCTTAAACACTTACCGCTCTTTTTGACGACCTTTAGCTCAACAGATCCCAAAAAGGATGTGAAAACAGCAAACCAAAACTACTTAACATCAAGAAGTAAGCTTGAAAGAGACTTTCTCACAGATCAGGCTTTCAGACATTTGAGGGGGGGAGTATTTTGGTCAGACTGCTTTGGTTTTTAGGCAACGGGACTGAAGCTTCTTGAATTTCATTAAGTGTGCGCTACTATTTTTTCCCCTGATTTGTAATTAAATTTGACTTCAATTAATTACTGACAGATGCATATTTTTACTTTAGTGGCCAGATTGTTCACCATGGGCTACATCATCCTCTGTTTCTGCAAAGGGAAAGGTTGAGACCAAGCAGCTACACCTGCGGTGACGGGGGAAGGAGGAAGCCATGAACCCACATCATCTTCCTCGCTCTGATTCCACACAGTCAGTATTAAATGATGAAGTAAAGGCACCTTCTTAGAGCAGAATGTAAGGAAATCGGGATAACCCAGTAGTGAGAAGTGGGTTGCTAGATGGTCTATGAGAGACGTACGTACTAACTCTGCTCAAATATATGCTGTGACGGAGCAGAAAAAGAAAGTAAGAAGAAAAAGAAAGGACAACAAGGCAACAAATTCACCAAGGTTAAATATATAGGATGCAGTGATATACAGTGAAAAGAAAAGAAAAAGCCTTGTAAAACTGATTTTCTACTCCATTATATAACATTTAAACATCATTATCTATTGTTTTTAAGCCTGGAAATTCTTTTTATTGAGTATCTTATCTGCCCAACTCTGGAGAAAAAAAAACCAAACTGCCGGGAAAAACGCAATATGCCCAAGGGTTGTAGCAACATGGAGAAATCCTAGACCCACACACAATACCACTACTACTCAGTGGCAAATCTGAACCACAGACTTTGAGGACCATTACTGTACATCACCTGGTGTCTCTTTGGATCAAGGACAACAGAGAAGAGACAGAGAATGTCATGGATATATGGATCTCAGCTAAGCAAGACTGACGATTCCCCTTCACTGGGATAAAAACTCAGAGCAGCACAGACCCACCAAAATAGTGAGTTTCCCTTATAAAGATTTATATGAGTAGATGCTCTAATGAATGAAGGGTTAAGTAAAACAATGGCTGATTTTCCTTTATTTTTAAAAGTTTTGGCAAACTCAGAACTCAAATTGTCTACCAGTTTGCAGGCTTACACATTTTATATTTTAAAATGTTTTCTTAGAAAACAGATTTCACATCTTTCATATATCCCATGGCTCTGATTTCATCTCGCACAATCTCTAAAACAGCAAGTTCTTTAAAATATATTTTTATGGAAGCTCTTAACTAATTTTCCCAAAAACTCCCACTCCAGAGCATCAACCCAAGGCATAGCTACTGCCTATGAATGGGGACCTCAGGAAAAGCAGGATTCTTCCCAGAAAACTAATACAGTCCTCGAAAAAACTCAGACTGTCATAAAACCTGAGCAGCTGGCAACTCTGTCACCATGAAGTATCCATATGGAAGACCGAGATGTGTCAAACTACCCAAAACGAGTTTGGATAGTGCAGAAGATGGAATAAATAATTCAGTATCTTCAACACTTTCAACAGCAGGTAGTAGATACGCTACCTGCTTCTACAACGTGCCAAAATGTAACACGCGAGTGAGAGCGAGCGAGAGAATGTGAGTATCTCCAACCTGTTTTCATGAGGGTATTTTGCTCGAGGAACTTCTCTTTTTAGAGGCATATGATCCGTATCAGATGTTTGTCAGGAGCAGGCAGCACGACAGAACATTAGGAATAACTCAGTGATTTTAATACCTGTTCACAAAGCGTATACTGCTCCATAGACATATAAAAAAGTGTGTCTCAATCAAATATTACAAAAAAAAAATAGAAGGAAATTGCAATTATTTATTTCTCCCACTGCCCTTCACACTTCTATATTCCTGCTGCAATATAAGCTGAGCAGACTTTTCTATGTGATCGGCGAACTGGCAATCAGAACTATAACTCAAATGTTTCTGCTCTGTATTTGTGCAATAATTCAACTATAAAACTACAACGTGCAGTGTCAATCTTCCTTTTCTTCCCAGAAGAAATAGCCACACGTTGGTGCATAAACCTACATCATTTACTTACAAAGTGACACTTCTGTCCTCTAGGAAATAAAAATAAGACTATTTGATGCTTAAGAGCCTCCAGATCTGCGTATCTAGTATCTGTATCGATGTAACAAACTAAATGAGAAGGTCCATCATAGCATACTAGTCAGAAGTAAGAAGTCTTCAGCTCTCTGATTTGCCTGTTTAGGTCAAAATCAAGTATCATAACTGTTTCTCAAATATTACCACGGGACAACACGAGCTACTCTCTAGCCTTGAGTGACCACGACCACTGCAACATCTTGCTGGGCATTCAGTGCTGCTCCTCCAGCGTCTCTCGCAGGTAGAAGGCAATGCTCAGTCACCAAGACCACAAAAATGGAGGTTACAGGAGAGCCCCACTTACTGGTAGGTACTGGAGACCAAAGCCCTACCTACATGGAGATATTTATCAATGAGCACTTCACCAAAACCATGGGACAGCCCATAAACAAGTACTCAAAATCATAAATAATGAAAAATTCAGTCTTCGTGTATTACACACTATTTTCAGCCACTACTTTCTCATCAGATCATTTTTTAACTCCAAGTCCATACTCGCTACCAGATTTGAAGGATTACACCAAGATGGCTGAACGACCAACTGAAGTGAGATTTCAAAGAAGTGAGACAAACACTCCCCAAAATTCAAAAGCTGCCAAAACACATTTCAGCAGACCTTCAAAAAAATAATTGCTTTGTCTGTTCTGAATTAAGCTTTAAGTGCTTTAAGAGAGGTTTCTTGACAAACATGGCTAAAGATCAGAAAGGGGAGCATTTGGACTGAACGTAACCCTTCAGTCCTGTATTTATTAAATAAAACTTGCATTATGCCTGGCATATACCATAGGCTGTTTTATTTCCATTTACATAACATGATTTTAAGTGTACTTGGTACTGATGTCCCATCATTTTATTCCACATGTTATCACAACCGGCCTTCATCTACAATGCCACCAGCAAAAGAAAAGGAATCCAAAGGCCTCAGCTCTGCGGCTCGCGCAAGGCAGGCTGGAGCTCCTGACATCGGGGAACCAATGCAAGAGCGGAGACATACAGGAGGGAACTCAAAGAAAATGTGCTAAGATTGTGAGAGAATTTGACAATTCTGAAATTTTATGACTTTTGTCCATTTTTAAAATGCTCTCCAGCTCCTGGCTGAGAGTTTTGCAAGGTTAACACAGCTCACTAGTCATTGACAGTCACATTAAAGTCAATTTTTACAACACGTCAGCATTCAGGCTGAGAGAGTTGGGGCTGTTCAGCCTGGAGAAGAGGAGGCTCCGGGGAGACCTGATAGCGGCCTTCCAGTACCTCAAGGGGGCCTACAGGAAGGATGGGGAGAGGCTGTTCAGTAGGGCCTGTTGTGATAGGACAAGGGGCAATGGGTTTAAATTAGAAGGAGGTAGATTTAGATTAGATATTAGAAAAAAAATTTTCACAATGAGAGTTGTAGAGCACTGGAACAGGTTGCCCAGAGAGGCGGTGGATGCCCCATCCCTGGAAACATTCAAGGCCAGACTGGATGAGGCTCTGAACAACCTGATCTAGTCAGGGATGTCCCTGCTTCTTGCAGGGGGGTTGGACTAGATGACCTTTGAAGGTCCCTTCCAACTCTAACCATTCTATGATTCTATGATTCTCCGAGTAAAGAAACAGAATCCCAATGCCGCAACATTTTGAGATTTTTTCCCCACATGGAAAAATCCAATAATAAAATAATAATCTAAAAAAATAATGCTTTTTGGCTTCCAGATATTTTAGAAGTTATGTTTTCCCAACACTGCTCATATGCAACTCTGGTATCTTAAAACTTCTGAATTCCTTTTATCGTTAAATAAAGCATCCAGGGCTGAATGCCCATTATTCCCAGTAACACGCAAGAGAAATACAGCCCGCGGGGTCGAAGTCATACATAACAAAGTCAGAAAAACATACGAGATGCTTTCTAATCTGCAAGATTAGGAAAGCGAGGCCAAAGCTTGCTTATCAAAAGAGAACCAGGGCCACAGTGAGAACAGAGGAGCCCAAGCCAGGGTTGAAGGCAAGCGAGCGCCGCGGTTTAGCGATTTAATCAAGTTGTGTACGATCACGTCACTGTCTACATTATCTGACGGACCCCGCTCACCTGACGGACATCCCAAAATCAAACGTTATCCTGGTGAGACCATACATAAGGGTTCAGTACCTTCAGATCACAGAATCACAGAATCACAGAATTATCATGATTGGAAAAGACCTAAAAGATCATCCAGTCCATCATACTTTAAAGCACAGATCGTACATGGACATACGTTTGCGTGCACACACACACAGATACACAACACAACACGCACAGACACTATATACATACATATTTTCTGGCCTTCTATCAAATTTCACAACATAACTGTGAAGCGCTACATTCTGAATTAAGCTATTTAAACTGTGGCCAGGAAAATTGTTGACAACAGCTAATTTGTCACTGAGAAAACATTGTGCATCTCTCCGTCACAAAATATGAAAAACCTGTTTGAGGTGGCTGGCCGACAAGCTTTCATATCTGCAAAAGCTGAGCAAAGTGAAATAGTTTTGGTCAAGGTCACCAAATAATATAATTTTTCCAGCGATGCCTTTGGACTACACGTCAACCTTCAAGGGGCTCCTGAAAAGGAAACTTTACTCAAGCTGTTTAAGATGACCAGAGATGTTCTTTGGAAAGTATTTCCAAAAAACGTTCTGGAGCACTGGTAGCTGTACAATCATATGGGATTAATTTTCTGTATATATCTCTATATATTGCTGGAAGAAACAAATTAACTTCAAAATTCAAAGATCTTTATACAGCCCTGTGCTCCTAGGTACAAATATTTAAGTAAGCTCTACTCCCTGTCAAACACTGAAATGGATATTAAATTACATTAAATTATTATAGATACAACTAGTAAAATTTCTTTTCTGCTTTCTCTGAGAGCTCCTGCATCTTGGTATTTCTTGCACTGACTGTAGAAGATAATTTTAATATCATCTGCGATTTAAATTCCTGCTTCTATTAAAATATAAAGTGTGTGCTGGACATAGAAATGCACGCCCAGAAGCCTGTGCCAGAAGTCTTCTCACGAACATCCCCCCCGTAAGGCTACAAATTGGCTCAAAAAAACCCAATATTTACTTACATGTTCCTTTCCCCAGCATCTTCAGATGATTTCAGGACGCCATCCCTTCAGTCACTTTTATTTCTTTACTTTAAAAGAAATGAATACACAAGCAAACCACACAGAAGGAAGGAACTTCACCATTCCAGCCCCAATTAAACCCAAAACCCTCCCAGTAAGCCCTA
>WHYT01017450.1:1149987-1196846 GCA_009806455.1 Tetrax tetrax | reverse complement strand
GGGATTTTTTTTTTTTTTTTTTTTTTTTTTTTTTAAATATGTAGCCACAGCTATCAATGGCAGTTAGATTAATGGAAGAAATAATCTGCTATGCGAATCTCTAATACATTGAATAGCCAGTTGCCTTATGATTAAATCAATGGTATTGCTTTGCTCTCATGCCTGTTCTTTATTTTAAATTACTCATGCGGATTGCTGCATTGTTGTGCCTCCTTTTGTTTCTCTTCAGTTTTAAAAGTACTCTCTGTACTATCTCTTGTATACCTTGCTTGAAAGTTACGCTCACAATTTGACAGTTTATCATGTTCCAAGATGTTAGAAGACTGGACTTTCAGTACTACTAAAATTTCTTCTGGAATTGAATGCTTGTTCGGTCACATGCTTGTTCAGTCACATGCTTCTGAAAATACTACCCAAATTGTTTAGTTTCGGTATAACAGAATTCTGAGCAGAGCTATGAGAGTGACTCCAGTCTGCCATTTGCCAGCAACAAGGAAAACTCAGCTGAAATGTGCCAGGTGGACAGTTCTAAAATGCTAATAAATTGTATTTGTTTGGACTTAAATTTTACTGTAGGTTGTTACATTAAGGTAAAAATATTACAACAGGTTGTAAGCTTGGCATCTAGCTTTTTATCTGAAGAGAGTAGTGTTATGCTTGTGTTTTCTGAAAGTAAATTCTTTGGGTTTGGTTTTAAGATTTTGATTGCAGAAGAAAATACTCCTGATAAACACACAAAATAGAATGTGACCAAAAGAAGAAATGCTGCTTTCAGTCTTAATGTTAGTACAGCTTAAGTCAATGCCTTATTGTTTGCTCTTTTTTTTTCTTGGTTCCTCTGTGTATTAATTCCATCTCTGTACTTGTTGCTGCTGAATTTTTTCAAGTTCTAGTTGTTTTGAGTTGTATTTAACCATGCTGTTGCTTATGGCTGTTATCTGCTGTTCTGTTTGTGCAATCCAACAGTTGGTGGTGGTTGTTGTTGTTGTTATTGTGGAACCACAGGGATTGCAGGTAATTTCATTTATCCAGTCTTTGCCGTATTGTGGCTGTTCCTGTAGTCATTTGCCTTGTATTGATTCCAGGGAAGCTGCCAGAGAATGTCGCAGAAAGAAGAAAGAATATGTCAAATGTCTCGAAAATCGTGTGGCTGTGCTTGAAAACCAAAACAAGACTCTCATTGAGGAACTCAAGGCCCTCAAAGATCTTTATTGTCATAAAGCAGAATAACTGTCTTTCATTTGGACCTTGTTTATTATGAACTTTAATCAAGGCATGAGAGGAAGCAATTCTACAGATTGCCATATGAACTTGTTGAAAGAGACACTTGAGGCCCTTGTGGAACCCAGTTTTGCTTAGTGTTTTCAGACTGATTTGGGAGATATTCCAAAATTTGGAATTCTGTCATAGTCTCCATACTCTGCTGAGCTTTCTAATGGCATGCAAATGGCTTTTTTTGTTTGCACTTTTTACTTCTGCTTTTTGCAGGGAAGCTGCTAAAGAATGTCGACGTCGGAAGAAAGAATATGTACAATGTCTGGAGAGTCGTGTTGCAGCACTAGAAGTTCAGAACAAGAAACTTATAGAGGAGCTTGAAATCCTAAAAGTCATTTCCTCTTCCAAAACAGATTAGTAAAAATATTTATTATACTGTGAACCACCGAAAATATGTCCAGTTCCTTTATAAGGCAATACATAGCCAACAGGAATTATGGCTTTCTCTTTGCGTCACTTATATTATATTACAACTTCTAACATTCCTGAAATGCTTTCCTGCTTTTTGTCAATTCATAGCTCTAATTTCAGGTTTTTCATGCTCCTCCCTTCCATCTCCCAAGGAGCCAAATGTTAAGAAAAATATAACAAAGTTAAAAAGCGCATAATTTCCAAGAGCTGTTTCTTTGCCATGTATTTACATACTACTTTTTACATTTTGCTGAGTGTCCTGCACATACGAAATATTTTACAGTTATTTTAGATGAATCATAAAGATAATGCATCCGGTAATATAAGAAAATCAAACAACTCAAGGTATCTCAGGAAAGAGTTTATAAAAGAATGTTATGATTACATGTATGTACTAGTGTACTAGTCTACAGATGATTTTATGGCATATTTTTATATTAGTTGCTTTGCAAAAAAAAATTATTATATTGCTGTCACTGAGTGCCATGGTTAAAGATAGTTTTTAATAGAATTGTGTTGTTTAACCTGTGTAGTGTCTGATTTCCTTTAAACATCTGTTCATTTGAGACACTTTAAAACCCATGAGTATCTGGAAGAGGACAAAGGCAAAAAGCATATCCAGACTTGTGACATGATGCTAAGCATATTGTAAATACCTGGAAGAAGCTGTCTATTTTATGGCTGCTATTTACTGAAATTTTCTGTAGTCTGTAGAATATTTGATTTATTAGAGCTCTATATATCAAAATTCAATTTTGCATCCTGAATATTTCATGTTCTAGATTCTGGACAGTTGTAGACAGTTGCCTGTAGTGAAGGTTGATGGTGTTGTTCTTTTCACACTTTCTGGAAAGTACTGAGAGGAAGTAAAGGTGACTTAAAGAAGGAAGCTTTCCAATAAACAGTAACTGTCTGCTGATTCACAGGATTACGGAGTAGTTTATAGGTGGGAGCTGAAGATTTTAAAAAATAAACCCATGCCTAAACCAGATTACAGTTCTGGTAAGTGCAGTACATGCCAACTTTCCACTGTGCTTTGAAAGAAATTTGTGCTTATGCAAAGTTGCTTCTGGGTATTTCTTTAATGAGAAATCATTAAATTTCTAATCAATTAGAATGATCTAATTGATTGTTGGCAAATACAGTCTATGGGCAGAGTATTTGGGAGCTTTGCTACAACTAGCAGCATCATTGCCTTACTGATATGGTAGGAAGAAAGGCTTAGTTCCTACTTAATTGGCTTTACTGGTGGGAGTGTGTGTGTGGAGGGGGGAGGGGTGGAATCATACTATTACTAAAGTCACCAAGACTTCTTAACTTATTTTAAACTGAATTCACGTTTAACCTGGTATTCACTCTGACACTTGTGGGATGAGGTGTATGTTTGTTTGGGTTTTTTTAATTGTTGTTTTCTTTTAGTTTTCCCAAATTACTTGAAATACACAGGTCAACTTTCTTGAATCTTTTGAAAATCCCACTAGGTACCGAAGTGAGACTATTTGTAAGAAGAGGTGTTATCTCTCACTTCCTGCAGCCACACCAATTGATTTAAAAAGGAAACGGGCTGCCTTTTCGACCCACAGGCTCTGCTTCAGGTCTGGAACAAAAGTAAACTTTGAGACGTCTGTTTCACTGTGAAAATACATCTTAAGTGTTAAGGTCAACAGAGGTCAGAGGTTCTGTGAAGGCTGGACAGGATGAATACAGTCTGCAGGTCCATATTGCGGCCTCTAAACTGCAACAAAATTGTCCAGCAAATTGTTTGTTGTGGCTTTATCACTAGATTCTGTTTTCTGTTACAGGTAGACATTACTCCTGACTCTCAAGGGATGTGGAAACTTAAGTGGAAGGAAACTTGGGCGCATGATGGATGTCTCTCCAGTAAAAAATTACCTTATCTTCATCTTCCCAGTAGTATCTGCTACTAACTGTAGTTACAAATTTGATAGATGTGGAACAGACTACTATATAGTCTGCAGTAATTTCTTTGCTAATACTTTAAAAACATTTGATTAATGATTATTTTTCATTTAAGTAATTACTTAATGGGAGGTGCTTTGTTAATAATGGGAGCTAAACCCAAATGCTCTCAGCTTGTTTGGTCATTCTCTCCATTTGAACTGTTGATCTACACCAGGGAAAAGTATCCTGCTTCAGAAAACTCACCTGTGCAAAATCTGGCTCATTTAGACTAAGACTAGAAAAAAAGAAAATTTTATGACATATTATTCTTTCTTTCTCAGTAATTCAATTTGGCATAGCATTCTGTTTGCAGAGAATTAGCAAGTGGACCAGACACTGATCTCAAAGTGTTTCCTTCAGTGACACCAGCTGAAAAAGCTGTCCCTTTAAGTTTCTTCACGTCTGATTCTTTCTGTAAATGATAGATCCACCCCTTTTCCTACAAGTATTCTCATCTAAAATTGTACAATGCAAGCATGCAAACTAACTGTTGATATTTGTGAAAGATCTGTGAGGTGGCTGTCAATCACATCCTGAAGGAAACACAGTATCAGCGGCTGTTGTGGTTCTTGTGAGTAACAGCACTTGCTGTCCGTCCCCACTTTACTGCTTCAGTTCTTAGTTGAACCAAGTTTTGGGTTCAGTACTCTTTCCAGATAACTTACTGACCAGAAGATCAAAACCTACCTTCTGTCTTGTAGCATGAGTATGGTGTTAGTTTTATTTTTCCCACAATTTGATGCTGTTTCTACTCTCAGAGGTAGCTAGGAATGTACAAATAGCAACTGAAGAGGTGTTCAGTCCTAATTAGCTTACTTGGTGGCTGTGTCACCGTCTCATTTGACAAGGCTAGGAAGCACCTACTTCTCTAATAAAAATGTAGCTTTGAGCTTTGGATACCAATATAATTTCCACAGGAATCTGATTGCAGTTTAAATTTGTGAAGCAGGGTGCTTGATGCGGCACAGGAGAAAGGCCTTTTGAACACAGTATTATTCTTAGTACAGGAACATTAGGTGAATCTGAGTTTGTTTACTACAAGAGAATTTGAGCACTACCAGAGCTTTGATTTATCAGAGCAAGGAATTTTGTTTTTTCAGTGCCAGAAAAAAAGGCTGAAGTAATTGTGATTTTTCTTTCTGTAAGAAAACTGCATCCCTGTGGTAGGAAACTCTTCTCCCTTGCTGCCACCATGCAACTTTGCAAATTTCTTTCAGACAGATAGCTAGAGGATCTGCCTTTATGGGAAGGTGTACACAAGATTGCATGGATGGGTTTTTTTTTAAATAGAATTTAATGTAGCTCGGGGGAAATGGTCTCTTGGAAAATGTGTTCAGCCTCCTAGAGTTGTGGGCAATGAGGAAGGTAATAGTCAGCTTCCTCTTAAGGTACAGCTTTGAGTCATAGCTGTTTTCTTCCCCATCTAAATGGAGTGGGGAGCAGAGTTATAAAGAGAAATCTCTAGGCGATCCAGGCAGAGACGTCTCTTGACTCTCTAAAACAGCCTCAGCTGTCATGACCTGTGAAAAAAGGAATTAAAATAAGTATACTGTGTGAGTAGGTGGGGTTTTTTTTGGTTTGTTTTTTGGTTTTTTTTTTTTGGGGGGGGGGAAGTGTGGGGGAGTGGGTGTTTTAATTATTAGTTCCCATGGATTTTTCTGTTTGTGAGCATATTGCAGATTTTTCTGCCTGCACTGATAACAGTCCTAAGGAGTGCAAGCTCTGTTCTCTCCCATTTGGTTCTCCAGGGTTTTCTTTCCATTCTTATCAAACATAATTGCTGATCTGTACTGTTATCCTGCAGACATCAGCGTAATAGCTAAATCCAGTGTGATCTTTTTCTGAACTAAGTATCACTTAAAAGGAAACAAAGGGGTCTGCTCAGCTTCTGGTTTGGACTAACTCATTTTGCCCGCAGTTGTTTGTTTTCCTGTTTTATCCACTTGGTGTTTTGCGTGTGGGTGTGTACATGACAAGAATGTATTGAGTGCTAAGCTGTTAAGCAGCTCATAGAAGGAGCTCCATTTTGGTTGTCACCATTCCTGTACAAAATAATTGTCATATGGGAAAGGGGGTTTGATGTGTTCGGGATTTTTTTTTTTAAGGGTCTATGAGGGTTTTCTGGATGAGGGATTACAATAATTCCAGCAAATGTTGTGTTAGTTCTAGTGTTTGCTTAATTTAAAAACTGAAGAAAATGAGTTAATTTCTAGGGCAATTTGATAGTAACTCATGCAGACTGGCAATGGCAGGTAGCCAAAATCAATTTATTCTTCTGTTTCTAATGAATCTTTTTTAGGCCATTTTCTCAAGTTTCTGTGTTTTCCTGCTTCTGAGATAGAGCTTCCTTCTTGCAACTTGCTTGTTAGACATAGTTAGGAAGCAGAAGCTGTGTATATGCACGAAGTCTCAAAGAGAAGGGGAGTAATGTGAGAGCTGATTGCTGTGTGTAGACTAAGGAAAAAAATAACTTCATTGTATTATGTATGACTTGAATGGAAAAAACAGTGAAGGAAGTGTCTTTGTTATGGTAACTGCTGAGGTTTTTCCTCTCCTTTAATAGCCATATCAGTGGAATCGGGTGTGATTAATACATCTTGTGAATGGAATTATAACTGTAAAAATGTCACAGTTCAGAAATCTGGTTATCTAGCCAAGTCATTATTATGTTTTGTGTTTTCAAAAATATAATTTCCAAATGGCCTTCAATGAGGCTTTTAATGGTCTCATTTTCATTATTTTTTTTTTTTATCCCCACCC
Organism: Tetrax tetrax; assembly: GCA_009806455.1. Lineage (NCBI taxonomy): Eukaryota > Metazoa > Chordata > Aves > Otidiformes > Otididae > Tetrax > Tetrax tetrax. Next base: position 1,190,438 of record WHYT01017450.1, on the reverse strand, counting down.
CTCCTGCCCACCATGATTGTGTCCATACCAGGTAAAATCTGCAGCGGAGTTAACAAGACCAATCTGAAACATAGGATCTGCTTCTTCTAAAGTAGTTCTCTTAAAGATTATTTGTTTAATGGTTTTGTATTTTTCTTTTTCTTTTTTTTTTATTTCAGAAGGTATTTATCATGTTTCTAACTGTCATTAATTTTTACAGAAGTGAGAGAACTCCAGCATTTTGAAGTTTAATGCATACTGAGGTGTTTTGCTTGATGAGAATCTAGTTCTTCAAAACCAATTTCAAAGATCCTGGTTGTATGAACAAAAAGCTTTCAGAACTTTGTCATGTGCCACACAAGCAAAACAATCCTGAACTACTTACACACCTGCCGCTTTACCAGTGAAGTTGTCAGGTACTTCAAACGTCTCCGGAGCTGCAGCCTTTTTGGCACAAGCGGGCAACTGAAATCTGTTCAGATATTCAAAGTAGACATTATTCTGTTTGTCTCATTTGAGGCCTAACATAGTTAGCTTTTCTGAAGCATGTCTATTAGAAATGGGCCTAAAATTAAATATGTCCAGAAATGGAAAAAATCTGGATAGAGTGAACGAAGTGTTTGAAAGCTGTAGTGTTAGAGTAAAATTAGCAGGCAGGTGTTGTCAGTTTGCATGTTGGGACTTTTTTTTTGCTTAGGTGTGTATTTTTTGTGTAAGAATCCTGTTGGTCTATCTAGGGATCAGAGCTCTGCTGTACTGAGCGCAAGACGAAAAGCATTAACATTTCAAAATTACTTCCTTGTGTCTTGTGTAAATAGTCACCTCTCGCTATCGCCCGCCTGCTAACAGATCTGTTCTATACGTTCTGTGTCCTTTCTCATAGATGATTTTCATTTTCTTGAAATATTAATCTCATTTCCTGTGAAATAAGTTAGGCACTCATGTCTATGTCTGATTTCTTCTAGTATGTTTTGAACCTGATGGTCAATTTCAGTTGAAGTTGGTAGACCTGTCAGAGATCTCTCAAAAGTTCAAGAAAATAGATGGTTACCAAAGAAGGCATGCACTTAGTAAATGGAAAGCTACAATGTAAACTTTGTTGGAGATAAGAAAACTTAGATGGAATTCTCTTCTCTTAGAATCCAGAGAATGAATTCGCTGATTGCGGGTGAACCATAGAAAATGAGGCTTCATTAGTTTTATTGCTGACAACTATTTGTATTTGGGGGGTAAGGAGGGGAGGGTGTTAAAATTTCTATGGAACACACCACATTTATTTAAAAGGAAAATGTATTTATAGACGAAGTATTTATTAAAAAGCTTAAATGTGTTGCAGACCAAAGCTGTTGGGTCTGAAGTTGTTCTCTGCCTTTTCACTAAGCCAACAGTAGTTGACTAAAGGGTAATGGAATGTACCCTGATAAAATAGTTGCTGGATGCTGTCCCAGATTTAAACAGTTACTGACAATTTTGCAGACTTGAGCTAGGCCAATAAGTTAAAAATAGACTGGTTTTGAAATACATTATTTACAAGAAAAAAATACCCACAGCTTTTACTGTTACATTGTAGTAGCTTTGAGTAGAGTCTGGTAGTTTGTTCTGTTAAAGTTGAAGTGCTAGTAATTTCTGACGTTTTGGGTTAAGTTGAAAACAAAAAGACATTATTTTTTTTCCAGCTGTTTTAGAGTGACACCTTGTGGAGTATAACTGTCTGCACTTTATTTCACAACTGATTAAGCAGCCAAAGGATATTACAAAAGTGGATAATTTCTTGTATCCCGGGGGGCAGATGGGAGATGGAGTGTTCTGTGGCTATTGAAAACACAAACTCATTTTTCCTGCTGTTCCTATGTTAGTATGTAGTTAGTAAAAAGTGATTTATAGCTTGGTAGCTTTCTAACAGGAAAAAAACCCAAACATGTTGAAACATTTTCAATTTATAGAGTCTTCCTGACCAATAGTCCTAGTTCATGAAAGCCAAAATGAGAATTATTTAATCTAGATCTATATGAACTCTAATAACCATAGAATGTTATTAGAATGCTTAAAAAACTATTTTACCAATACTACTATTGAGGCACAGTAGTTACTAGTTCTAGATCACCGAGATAAAATACAATAAGAAAAACTTGAGTGTCTTTTGAAACATAATGGTGTGAAGGGAAAAGGAAATAATGCAATTTTAATCCAGGCATATGGAAAGATCATTTTAGAAGTAGAAAGCAGGGGAGGGAGAAAGTGGGAATACAGAAAACAGGAAACTATAAAAGCACAGTGATGAAGAAAATCTATTCTTCAGGCTAGATAGATTTAATTTTTCTAATAAGTTGCTCACTTCTGCATTACAACCATGAGTGTATAATATTCCATCCCATAGTCATGTCCATAAGTGGCTGGCTGTGTTATACAGGACTGTGTAGTGTAGTGTTTTTCTGTAGTTCAGTTCAGGCTTTATAGGAGCTCCTGAACAGATTTTTTTTTTTTTTTTTTTTTTTTTTTTTTTTTTTTTTTTTTCCCCCTCGTTCAAGAGAATGAGGCAACACATGAGGTGCCGTCTCAAGATCTAGAACAACAAATGAATTTCCATATGGTAAGTTAGTGGGCCTGTTCTATGAAAAATGAGGATACGTTGTTTCAGAATTGTTACTGAGTAAGAGATGCATTTAAATATTTATGTAATTTAATTAACAGTCAAATCACTTAGTAATACCATGTAATTTCCAGTCATAAATATAATGTTAACTTGGTCATGCTTTAAAGCTATTCTTAAAGTTTATGTTGCAACTGAGATGATCTGAAGAGGGTTGGTATCCACTTTCACCCTAGAGTATGACTGCAAAGCGTATAAAGCTGATTTGCTGTCCCAGCTGTTCTCAGCATGTGGCCAATGTTAGATCTGGTTGTGTATCTCTTCCCCAGATTGGAGCATTCCTGAGGTTAGAAACGTTATACTCAAACAACATTGAACATTAGCTCCTGCTGTTTGAGTAGATCAGTTGGTTTCAGAAAGCCCTTCTGCTTCCAGTGTGCGCCACTCCTCCCCCCCATCCCACTTTCTAGAATGAAAGTAATAAATGCTACGTTTCTTTAGCCAATGTTTTAGCCCTGGAAATACTTATGTCTTCTGCTTGGTCTCCTGCATCTGCCATTAGTGCCCTGGGAATCAGAAATTTATTTTCTCACATAACACAGCTGAGCTCTTTTACTAACAGTAGGGGTCTCACTGTCCAACTTGAAAACATATGAGGAGAGAGGAGAAACAACTCGTGCAAATACCTACTGCAGTATCTGCAGGGCTCAGGCCAGAGCCATCTCATAGTGACACACTTGCACCAGATCTCCTTAATAACTGACTGACAACAGAACCTCTGCTCGCTACGGGACATTTGCCCAAAACCAGGTACAAGGGAACTTGCACAAGTTATTCTCATTTCTGCAACTATCACTTTCTGTCACCTCCTTTTAGTTTGTTTTCCAAGTCATCTTTCAGAGTGATGGGTCTCATAGCAGAGTTTGATCTAGCTGCCTCTAGGTAACAGTGTTCAAGTTTGAATTTTTCTCTAGAAAGGTTGTCAGCTTGCACCTTCGTCAATGGAACTCGTTATGCATTTTCATACGCACTTCACACTAAGGGAATGGCTACAGAGATGGCAAAGAGCTTTTTCAAGTGTACAAAGGTGACAGAGAGACATATGCTTGAATTTGAAGGTAGGAAAAGCTTCCTCCCAGAAAGAAAGGTACCCCCATAATAACATTATCAAAATTGTGCACTAAAGTTTCATAATAGACCTCACCCACCCCTCTGCCCCCTGCGAAGTTTTGAAAATACAAAATTTTAGCTGTATAGCCAGCCTAAAGAGTCTGAAAGAATCAATTTACAGCAGATTATGTAAAAAAATCTGATTTCAATGCCTATTTCTGCTGAAATTATAAGACAATAAACCTAGCGTTTATGTGAGTTTATTACGCACTGCATAAAGACTTTATTTAGGACAGAGGAAAACAAGATTAACAGTGTCAACATAAACTTAATTTTTGGTTAAGGTATGGGGCAAATTTATATTTCTGAATTACTCTTGGAAAAATCTCCATGTACAGAAAAAATTTACTAATGTATAATGACTTATGCAATTGCACAAGAGAAACTGTGTATAGATCAAACAGAAAATATGAGCCAATTAGTGTTCCTTGTGAACGGGCACAGTGGTTAAGTATGTAGGTCACTTTTTAAAGATTAGTTATCTGAGATCTTGGACAGATGCCCAGAGAAGTGACGTACACTTAATGGAGTTGCTGATATAAAAATAATCCTATTAAAATAAAAAAAATTAACTTTGCAGGAATATAGAGAAGTGGTGTAAAACCAGCAGTTTGCTTTTAAAATACATACTTGATAAGGAAGCAAACCTATCAAATAAAATAACTTCATAAGCAAAATGACGAAATAAATTTTAAATGTGATTAAAGATTATGTTCCTGATGAATTTTTCTGCTTTGAATCTTAGGAATATAATGCAAGATAAAATGTATTAAAAAATACAGGGAGTATAGCTGATTTGTGACCAGGTGATACTTGGTATGTGACATTTAGCCCAAATCAGCAGGTTTTTTTTTTGCTCATGTCAGTTGAGAATTGTAGCAGAAAGCCTAGCTGGACCTGGCAGCAGCTCTTCTGTGTGAACCAATAGATGCTATACTAAAGTTTTGGGTTTTATTTTTGTTTTTGGTTTTTTTTTTAAGCTACCTATCTAAGCAAAAAAACAGCCAAACCCAAAACAACCAACCAGCCCTTACTCAACAACAAAAAAAACCAAAACCAGTAGGTACCTGAGGCAAAATGAAGGATTTTATTGGAACAAATGTGATGGAAAAAATAATAATGCCTACTGTCTTAGCCAAATATTCAGTAGGAGTAGTGGGAAATGAGTCTGGACTGTTATGCCTGGTTCTCCTTTAGCACTCGTGAATCTGAACGTGTCCAATGATGAGAGAAGCAGAACTGCCTGAAGAACAGGATACTTTACATCTGCAACTTGAGCCGCAGATTTACTTGTCCCTCATTACTGCAGAGTCTCTAGATGGGGAGAAACTTTAAAGAGCATCCCATGTTGATGGTACCCAAGAGAACTACAATGGCATTTGTGAGCCTACTGTGGGAAATGGTTTTATCTTACGGGCCAGACATTAGATCATACAGTAAATTGTTGCGTGTCTAAACGTTAGATCATACAGTAAATTGTTGCGTGTCTAGACTGCCTGTCTGATCCTGAGTACGGTAACTGGATGTCTCTCTCAATGTGCACAGGCTCTCTACACAATGCATGACTACTTACATTAAAATTTGGAAATGTTTATAGGAGCTCTCCATGTCTAGTTCAAGACTTCTTTCTCCAGACTCCTGGACAAGTTTGTTAATTGCTTGAAGTAATACTTGTCTTATCTAACAATGGTCATCTAAAATCTAGGTATTCCTCTGTAGTCTAGATCCGTCTCAGTGGGATAGCGAGCAGCATTTCCACGGTGCAGTTCATAACTCTGAGGATGGAATTATTTGCACTTGATGAAGTCTCTCTCCTACTGAACATACAAGCAGTTCCGAGAACAGCTAGGAAGAGAGGGCTGATTTTTCAGTAGCTGAAGTTAGTCAAGATACACCGAACCTCAAGGTTACAAAATCCTGACCTTTTTCAAGACAGATCAACTTTCATTTTGAAGAAAATAGTTCTGAGAGGAACAGCTATGGTAAGGAAGTGGAGCTTTTATTGTCAGAACAATGCTGCACAGATGGTAGTTGACCAACATGGTAGTTAAAGACTCTTCCCAGGAGAGGTGAGGTTGAATGTTCTTGGGCAGAGGAGGAACTGAATGTGGTCCCACACATCTGGGAGAGTGATCCTGATTCTGTGCCACAGAAGATGCTCCGTAAACATCCCTGGCATGGATTATATAATTTTAAAGGGTAGTAATAGCTTTGTTGTCTGTGTATGTCAAGTTTGATCTGAAAGCATGAGGTAGGTTTTGCAACTTTGAAGCTAATTGAAGCCCCTAATGGTATCAGGCCTACATTCTGGATTGTGGTTAGGTTGAGTGTAAGCAGCCCTATGAGGACTGAAAAAAACTAAGCTGTTAACAGGAGCAAAACTGTAGTCATGTCAGGAGCTCTTAAGAACTGAGATAGCCAAGTTCATTCAAATCCCATTTTAGATAGTGAAGCCTTTCTTCAGATCTGAGTTCGTTGCAGTGTATTTAGTCAAGTCTCTCATGTTCTCTTTAATTTTTCTGCCTTGGTGAATGTGGAGATAAATACTTTCACAAATCCAAAGTACAAAGATCTGTATGACTTCGATGACGCTAATGATTGTTTTATTTCTCTTTTCTTTACTCTTCACGAGCTAGCATGTTTCACCTTATTTAGCATAGCCCATGGTTTAGTAAAAGCTTAATTATTTCTGAGCAGTTCTTAACCTTTTGAATGTATTCTAGAAATATGGATATTTAGAGTTGGACAATTCATAAGAATAAAACAGGGCTTAAACTAATATGTGACTCTGACTCTTTGGAATGAGTCAAATGTTCATTTGGAGTTGAAAATACGCAATGCCAGGAGAAGATTCTAAATTGTTGTCAAGCTGTTTTGTTAAAATGTGTTGGATTTTTGTCAATAAGTTAATTGTCAGCAATGGTATGTAAATAAGCGTGAAACAGTCTCACAGTAAAAACCCTAAAATCTTCAGAACAGATTTTTTTTTTTTTTTTTTCCTTAGGGAGGAAGGTTTAAAATTGAACATTGCACCATGTAGATATTGTACATTGCAATCAAGTTCCCCAGCCTATATCTGTAGTCTAACCTAGATATTTAGTTTATTTGGATTCCAGATGTCAACTTCAAAAGTTATGTTATTCAGATGAACAACATAAATTAATAATCAGTGCAGATCTGAAAATGTTTGAAGTTATTTTTGTCTTCATTTGCAGTAACGCTTGCCACTGATGCTGGCAGCTTTAGGACATGTATGATTAGTTCTCTGTGGAGACAGAAACCTCTTTGCTACCCTGTATTTAAGCGCATGCTTTCAGTCTTACCAGTATCTCACCAAAAAATCTTGACTTACAGAGCTGAGGATCTTGTACAGTTCTGTGTGCCTGCGACCTATTCAATCCCATCTGGAATCCAGTAGTTGTCTTATGGTCTTGTGGTTTCTGTATGTTATCCTCTGCACCTCACCATTCTGCTTACTTATACAATCTGGCAGATTGGAATTAAATTGATTTGCTTTAGTAGGCAGGATAGCAAAGTCTTTTAATTGGTGATGCTCAGTACATATGAATACAGAAATAGACTGTTACAGAAGTTTTCCTTGGAAATGGGTATTATTTTGGTCCATATAGTTAAATTACATACATAATAGGGTTCCAACACAAATATAGGACTCCAGGATACTCAGTAAGATCAGTGGTGGAAGTAACAGTGGTATAAGGAGTTACAAAATGAGCTTCTTAGTTGCCAAAGAGAGATGGGTGTGTACACTCGTCCGTAGAAAATCCCACAGATACTCAGTGAGTCTCTACTGGCAATCCATCAGCACCTCAATACTTTCTTCAGCAGTATTTTTCCCTTTATTATATAAAGGAAATTGGCAGCTGCCTCCTTCTCTGGCTGGCTAAAAATAGTTGGTTTCTGAGAGAATAATGTTTCATCTCTTTTATTTAAAAAAAAAAAAAAAAGAAAAAGAAAAAAGGCAAAATTAACAAACAAACCATACAAGAAGCCCCAAACCAAACAGAGTGCCAGTGAAGGCTTCTGACTTGACACCCCAGAACAGATATAACAACGTTTACATTTCCCCATGATATCCATTGGCCTCTTTTGACCTGAAGAGACCAGTGGGTGTGATGAAGATGCCATCTAGTTTATGGCTTTTGTTAAAAATTAACTCTGGACAGTATAAAATTAGGTGAACAGGGTACCGTTTTGTGGGAAACTGGTGAAGGCCGTTTAACTGGCATCCATGATGTCCTTAAGGACATGATGCATGAAGTGAAGGTAGGTGGTTACAGCGCCCACTCTGTTATGACAATTCCTACATTCTCTTTGGATATATAGTGAAATAATAAGGCAGTGCAATTAAGATGCATTTCAAAATACGAGATTGAGCAGAACAGAATATCTGGTGTGCATTTCTCTGCGCTACATACTTTAAATGCTGGGAAGTGAAGCAAAACTGAGTGTAAATGTGTATTGGATAATGCTTAGTTAACGGCATATACACATTTCTCATTGTGATGTTTACTTCTGTGAATCTCAAATCCATGAACCTGCAACCTAATTCCTATTTTTACTGTATCCAACAGGTTCTTGGATGGATCACAGACTGCTAAATGCTACACCAGTAGTGAAATCCTGATGCTTTAGTTTGTTGCCTAAGCTTCCTGTAGAATGCCTGGGGACAATAGTCTTGCAAAGATGGTTCTGTAAATCACGTTGGAGTTCTGCTGAGTTTGGTGGCTAGTGAAGACAGCACATCTTTATGTGCAGAAGCTTGAGCTGAAAACAGTGTTCTATTGTTAGTCCTGCATCTTACATACAGATATGACGTGAAAAATGCTAATCCAAGTTGTGCAACACTTCTCTGTTTCAGGCCTCATTAGAGAGATGGGGTTTGTGTTTATTCAGGCCAAGTGTTTGAATCAGCTTGTTCTACAGTCAGATGTCAGATTAGGTTTTGTACCACCAGCGTCTGAGAGTTTGCATTCTATCCTTTATTTGTAAAAAAAAAATACATTATTGTTTTGTAGGAGAGTGACTCAATCTTGCTTCCTTTGACTTCATAGATAATTACACAAATGAGGCAAGGTTCACTTCTAATGTGAACCTGGTACTTCCCAGAGATCCACCCTTGAAACTGGATGAAGACTGGAAGTGGTGGGCTCCTGTGTATGCGCAAGGATGAGGGTACGCCTATGTTGGGAATTCTGTCCCACTACTGTTGGCCAATATGTGCCTTATGCAGCTTCCAAGTTCTGCAGCAGAAACTTCACTGTGGAGGCAAGAATTGTTTCTTTGTTAGGTTGCATTTATATGTTCTGAAATTTCACTGTGGATGGACAATTTTATTCTATTTTTTTTTCCCAAATGATATATTTTATTCTGTTTTTTTACTCTCTTTTTTAGTCTTAATGATTTTTCATGTGTATACAAGATAGGGTAACCAAGATAGCCAGTACTTAGCATTGTGTGTGCTGTGGGTGACAGAAGCTCACTGTGTAGGCAGTCCCATAGCAGTTGTGAATTCTTAACATATCTCAATCTGAACAAGTGGGAAAATTATGAGATAGGTTAACAGACTCAGAGAAAATACGTTATTATCATAACAGATAAAATACCATATTTAAACTGTGAGATGTATCTTTAGCAACTTTATTATGGACAAAGGCAATGAAGGCTGAGGTTAGAAACTTTGTATGACTTGTATACATAAATGAAGTCCAAAAACTGGATTTCAGCAGCTTTAAAGCTTTAAGGGGCAACTGCAAACATCTGACCTGAAGCACTCCAAAGAAGGAATTTTGCAATTCGTGTAATTCACTCAGTATTAGAAACTATTTTCACTGAGAGATTGCAGAAACAAAAAAAGTATTTTTTAACTGTGCTTTTGCTATTTATTGAAAAGATCTTGCTGCTATTTTCGAAGTTGTATAATAAAATTTATGAAAACGTGCATATGCTTATAGACAGATATTCTGTTCTGTATTATACAAAATACTTTTCTGGTTTTATAAATGAATTTGAGGAGGTCTGTCTTCTCAGTTTGGAGCCAAGCATATCTAGGAGGCCTGCAATTTTTACTCATATGTTGTAATATGCTTTCATGTTATTTATTAGAACTTTAAGTTAACAGTCAAAATATGTGACAGTTGAAAGTTCCTGGAATCTAATGTCTCTAAATCCTTTCCAGTTGATTAGCTTTAAAATACAGGGACAGACTCACCACCAATTTAGTCAGTTCTGTGGTTTTTGGTTTGTTGTTTTTGGTTTGTTTTTGTTTGTTTGTTGTTGTTGTTTGGTTTTTTTTTTAGTATCATATTTACGAGGACAGCAAAATTATGCTACAATAAACCTAGTGATGCAGTGAACTGGGCCTAAGCAAATACCGGTTGTAGTGATGCATGTGTTTACGTATGAGTGACAGAGGTCTATCAGCAGAGGACATTTGGGTAAAGTGTTAGCTGAAGAGTTCCAGCAGAGAAGGGCAGCATTAACTTAGAAGGAAAACCAGCAAGCTAGATCCTTATTTGAGATAAAAGTGTCTTCATTAATTATATTCTCTTTAATTTGAAGCATATTTCAAATTGACTAGATTCTTCCCAATGTTAGTCAGCTATTTCTTACAGAAAGGCTGTGCTGAGTTCCCTCTTTAACCACACGCTGCCAGATGCAGCGGCAGATCACCAGCCGCTAAAATCCCAGAGCCGCCACAAGGACTGCGGGACGGTGAAAATATATAATCATTTCCTCATTAAGGGTTTAAAAGTACTCCTTGATTTTAATTTTTATTTAAAAAGTAATGTTAAATGAGTCATTTTGCCTTTTGATTATTTAGAATAACTGCACAATTGTATTAAGTTATTTTTATTAAAAAATGGTTTTATTTTCACGTTTGCTAGGACACTCTATTCTTTGTTTTACCATATGGTCCTGCTTGTTTATCTGCTGTAGTTCTTGTCACTTTTAACTGTGTGAAATGAATTCACAGACATCCAGCGGGAAGTGTTTGTGGGTCAGTGACTAATTTTCCCAGGCCTGTCTTGCAGGCTGGAGATTTCTACCAACTCTGTGGAGAAAAGATGACTTTTTTAACCTATGAACTTACTATTCTCACGCTGGCACTTCTTCTATCAACTGATGTATCTGCTTGGTGAGTGATGATGACAGCAAAGTTAATAAGCTACACAAGTGGCAAAATGTGTTACAACATACAAGAATTTGTTTCACGTTTAATGACAGGTACAGGCACTGTCTGCATCAAGCAGAGTTAGTGTGCGCGTCAGAAGTACCACAACAGGGTAGAATATCTACACTTAGAGAGTAATCTAGCCATTTTATATATGTGGTCCCCCTTCCTATAATACATGAAAAACTTGCTGTTTTAAATATTTTAGTCTTAAAAATACCCTTTGATAGAGTGAGATTATATTGTTCTGGTTTCACTGAAAGGGATTTGAGAAACAGGGATGAAGGGGTTTTCAAGTCTTTCACGCCGTCTGCAGTGGAGCAGAAAACTGAATTTGACTGTATGCAAATCAGTGGGTGGTTATCTCAAAAATAAAGCAAGTAGTACTGCTATCTCTGTGATTAGGTAGTTTAAAGTAGTAAATGAATACGCAGAAAGTGTTCAAGATTTCCCTTCAGGTCACTCACAATATGTCTGACTGAAGGCTTACTAATAGTGACTGAAGTAAAATAAAGCAAGCTTCACCTGGTTAAAGGAAAAAGCCTTTCCTTCTTTTTTTTTTTTTGCCAAAGTAATGGAAACTGATTCTAATGATCATGCCAGCTTTTGCTATATTTGAGGGGAAATTTTTAAATGCTTATATGGCAGCCTCAGCTTTAATTCAGTAGGCTTGCTTATGTCCTAGGTACTTTTTCATTGAGAGGGAAAGGACTTTAGAAATCATACAAATCATACTTTTGTAGTCCAGCCTTTCTACTCAAAGGACATTGATGCCAATGCCCATTGACAGTGGACAGAATTCACTGTTCAGATAGACAATAAAGGAAAACTTCTGGCCCATTTAGGTGCATAGTTTTCAATCTTACATTATTTTTCAAAGGAAAGGGTACTGCTTTATACTATGTAGGACCAAGAACAACGCACTCAAACTGATATGTCTGCTGTTCATTTGTTAAGTGCATTAATTAATTTGTGGTTCTTTACCTCTAAGATCTGTATTTCTATTTTCCGTATTTTCTAGGCATATGCACAGAAACTTAGGGGATTTGTCTTGAGATGGGTGATTTTTGGCCCCTTTTCAGTTCTAAATTAGTTCCTACATGTATTTACGATTGTAGTAGCTTGCTAAAAATCAACAAGGTTCATGTCTGGACACTTCTCTATTGAAAACTTCAGTACTTCTAGAGTTTTAATTTTAATACTGACAATTTCCTCATTTTTTCATTTCACTTCTCGATTTGAAAATTAATGGAGGAAAGTCTATTTTCACTCAATGTAGATGTTAATACTGAGCAGAACTTTACTCGGTTTGAGAATGTGTTTCACAGGAACACGTGTTGAGATGAATCTGTACAGTTCACCATATTTAGCTTGATTCCCTGTCTCGGAAACTGTTAACTTTCCTTCAAACCTGTTATTCAAACTAAGCCCTCTATTACTCCAGTTAAAAGGCTGGTTTTCTAGGGAGCTATAGGCTAAAGTAATAAACTTCACTGATGCTCTTCCTCACAGAGAGGGCTCAGCCTGAGCACATGTATGTACAGACACATGATTTTCTGGTGAGCTGTTTTTGAATAATTGAATTATTTGCGTATTAACCTATATTAGTTCATAATACAGGACTTGTAAGCTCATGGTACACATAAATGTTTCTAACTGTGAGCTGCCGTGACTGATACTCAAAATTGCTAGGTATTGAGAATTGGGTAAAAGTGGGGTGTTTTATTTTCTTAAGATGAATTTGAGAGAAAACAGTTCTGTCTGAACATGCTATCTCAAATTGCTGGGCCTGGTTCAGATCTCATTCTTAGTGTAAATTAGGACTAGCTTCACTGAAACTAAAGAAGTTACACTTGCCTAGACTTGTATGAAATCAGAACTTATTAACAGATAACTCTTTATAGAATGGACTATAACACAGTAGGCTCTTATTCATATCCATATAGACTCTCTAGCTGGCAAAGTGCTTTGCGGTAGCACTGGCTGTTTTTACACATTGTTTTGTTTTGTTTAGGCTTTTCTTTACAAGGGGTTTTATTGTTCACGAGGGGGCACTCCCACCCTTGGCCATAGTCATCAAGCCATACCATTGGGTAATTATTGCTCTTTGCGTGCCAAGATCTCAGACTGAGAAAAGGCAGCCAATCCTGATATGGGAAGACACGCACTGGCACAAAAAAAAAAAAAAAACTAACTAGGGAGACAATGAGACAATGAAGAGAGAAAAACACAGGGAGAGACTGTATGGGATTGTGCTCTATCTGCCTATGACAGTAGCATCGGGGCAGTGTTGTTTTTGCCCAGTAGCTTTCCAATATAGTTACTCCATTCACTGATGAATTAAGAGTATGTGAAACTGTGCCAAAGCTAATCCAATCAAATTCCACCCAGCTGGTTAAATCCAACTGCCCGTGCTTTCCTCCACAGTGCAAGAGCATCCATAGTACAATTTGCTAAACTGACTCCTCCCCTCCCAATTCTCAGTGCAGATCTGTGCTCTATGGGTGATCTTCCCTCATATGCATAATGTGTGGGTTTCTGGCTGCTTACAAGTGCAGGTCTTATCTTCTTCCATCCCTGAAGAAATAAAAAAAAATTACAAATGGTTAGATATATATAAATATTCCAGTATAGTTGTTCTTGAAGTGTTTCACCTAAAACAATGAATAATCTTTCCCTAGCTGAGAGGAAACTGCCTCTTTCTGGAGTGATTTCAAGCTGGTAAATAATATGGCAATAATTAAAAAAACCAAAACAAACAAACAAACCCCCAAACCCAAACAACCTTATCTAGGATATGTACATTTAGGAAAGTAGTCTAACACTTGCGCTCCGGTGTATCATCTTCATTCCTGAACGGCCTATTTCCTCCTGTATAGTAAATGAAAATAGATAGGATCCTCTAGTTGCCGTGCACTCTAGAGCAGGACCTTGACATTGTGCTCTGAATTATCGCCTAGAATAGTATCCCTTCATTGGCTAGCATGAGATTAATATTGTAATTTATGCACTAGTTAAATACATGAAGTAGGTAGCCCAAATTTCTCCCGTTATCTTCAAAAGAAATCGTGGTTTACTCTGTAGGTGTTTCTCTCGGATTCAAATAAGGTACTTGCTTTCTGAGAAACACGAGTGCCGATCACCAAAGGGCTAACTTCACTGATACCATCTGAGTATTTCTAAGCTGGGTACCACTCAGCAGTAACTCCCAGCTCTTATAGACTTCTTGTTAGGTCTTGATGTCTTTCCTGTGATCAGCAGCTGCAGCTATCTGCTAGGTACCGCAGAAACCTCCAGATATCTCTGATGACACCACAATGGTTGGAGTAGGCATAGAAGGCGCTTCAGATATTTTGTGGCAAGGCTGAAAGGATATTTTTCTAGCAAGCGCTGGATTTCTCCCTCCAAAAAAGAGAAGGCTGTCTTAATCCTAGAAGAATCAACACCTTAAGCAAAGGGGAAATCTGCCACAGGAGTAGCCCATCCAAATCTGGGGCGGTGGAAATCTTAGACATGATCTACGAATGATTTCTCTGGAGGAGCACAGCGAAAGGCTTTGCCATATGGGTTGGGTCCGAACTGAGTATGGTGTATTCTGAACTTGCCTTGAGGAAGAAGGTCTTTTACTGCTACTGAATTTAGGCTTGTAACAGTAAATGTAAGTCATAACAAATAGAATTATCAGAGGGTTAATAATTAACATTCCTCAGGTGTGTTCATCGCTGCGGTTTTAGTTGATTTGGAATTTAATATTACAGTCAAAAGAAATTTAGCTATGGCAATCAACAGAGTTTACGGTATGATTCAGATCACTTGTTACACAGGAGTGTTCATTTTAAGCTTTTGCTTAAACTCCATAAGACATTAGCTTGGTGATAAATTTGACAAGATGTCATTTTAGAGTGAACTATGCCCAAATTGCTAGTAGGACTCTTATTAAACATTAGGTGGCAGTGTGGGGAAGGTATTGTGTGACACAAATTTCTCAGCCTGTATCTGAAAGACAACTAGAGAATCAAAAGATCTGGTTGTCACCAATATTTTATCTTAAGATTTTTTTTTAAAACTGTGCTTTCCACATAATTTTGTTGGCAAGCAGAAAGTAGTTTTGGATTAAGTAATATTTATCATTTTATCTAGTCAAAATAGATAAAAATCTTAAATAAGCACAACACTGACCTACATCTGCTGGTTTGAATTACTTAAATTTTTCAACAGTGTTCCAGGAAGATTTCAAGCACAAAATTTAATGGGTCACATTGCTAATATTAAACTTATTAAAATTAATTTTGTTCTGTATCATGGAGATGCTACAGATTTTAAAATACCTTTGTGCAGGAACAAACCTTTTGTAAACAGAGATATCTCAGCGCTGACCAATCTTGAAAGGCCTGGTCTTAGTTTATGGAGCTTTATGGTGTCCCTCAGCTGATGCATGAAGCGGCTTAGAAGAGCAAACCCATGAAAATACATAATGTTAAACCTCAAGAATAGAATGGTCTCTAATCAAAGTCAGACACAAATGATCATCTTGTGACATACACGACGTCTAGGCCAGTCAGTGAGGTACAGTGACCTGTTCTTGCTTTCCTGTACCAATATTTATCAAATAATACAATTACGTTTGCATCATACAGCTGAAAACAAGTAATCATAATAGAAAACCAAACATGCTTTCCTGACACACGTTTCACCACTGTATTTCTCTCAGCTCGTAGATACCAGCAGGAGACCATTACCCTAGAGAAGCGTTGCTTTTCTTTGACTTTATCTTTAAACATGTATTGTAGCACCTTTGTCATTATTATGTACTTCAGAGAGCTCTTAGGGGGGAAGGAGGAGGAGGAAAGGCATATGAAAAATTCAGAACAAAAGACTGCAAGTAAGAAAATAGGTAGCTACACAGTGTTTACACGGTCACAACTGATGATCACAAATTTTAAATACTTTCCATTTAAAAACACTTTGTTTACTTTTAGAATATTAGTTTTAAATATGGGCCAGAGTTTAAATAATTCCTTTTTAATGAAGAAAACATGACTTTTTAAGATCTGCTTATCTACTTAGAGAAGAAGACTTTGCAATTAACCCATGTCCATTGTTATGGAGTTGCCTGTTTTGTTTCAAAGCTAATGAAAATTGTGGTATATGTAGAAATTGCATGATTTGACTATGGATTTGCTATAATAGATTTAGAGCTGTTAACAATTTTCTAAATAATTAGGGCTTACAAAATGTTTTCTGTATGCCTAAAAAATTCAGTGGGATTGGTGTGGCAAGGTAACACAAAGGCTTCCCAGGTAATGTTCCCTGAGCATGTGCTTAACAGGCAATGGCACTGGCGCCCTATGAGCAGTCATGCTGGGCCACTACAGGTCAAACAGGCCCTAAATGGGTACGTATCCCTGGTTCCAACAGGAAGGTGGGATTTACCAGGGCAGGTCAAGGAGCCATGGTAGGCAGGCAAACAGGTCATTCTTCCACAGAGGTCTGTCTAGCTCTGTTGAGGTCCTTGAATGAGATGTGGTAAGCTAGGCATTTCAGTAACATTTCATTGTTCTACTGCATATATCATAGAATCATTAGGGTTGGAAGGGACCTTCAAAGGTCATCTAGTCCAACTCCCCTGCAAGGAGCAGGGACATCTCCAACCAGATCAGGTTGCTCAGAGCCTCATCCAGCCTGGCTTTGAACGTTTCCAGGGATGGGCATCTACCACCTTTCTGGGCAACTTGTGCCACTGTTCTACCACCCTCATTGTAAAAAATTTTTTTCCTAATAGCTAATCTGAATCTGTCTCCCTCTATTTTAGAACCATTACACCTCATCCTATCGCAGCAGGCCCTGCTGAAGAGTCTTTCTCGCAGGCTCCCTTTAGGTACTGGAAGGCTGCTGTAAGGCCTCCTGGGAGCCTTCTCTTCTCCAGGCTGAACAACCCCAACTCTCTCAGCCTGTCCTCATAGGAGAGGTGCTCCAGCCCTCTGATCATCCTCGTGGCCCTCCTCTGGACCTTCTCCAACAGGTCCATGTCCTTCTTATGTTGGGGTCTCCAGAGCTGGGTGCAGTACTCCAGGTGGGGTCTCATGAGAGCAGAATAGAAGGAAAGAATCACCTCCCTCGACCTGCTGGCCATGCTCCTTTTGATGCAGCCCAGGATGCAGTTGGCCTTTTGGGCTGCAAGCACACATTGCTGGCTTTTCATGTTGAGCTTCTCCTCCACCACCACACTGAAGTCCTTCTCCTCAGGGCTGCTCTCGATCCATTCTCCACCTGGACTGTATTTGTGCTTGGAATTGCCACGACCCAGATGCAGGACCTTGCATGTGGCCTGGTTGAACTCCATGAGGTTTGCATAGGCCCACCTCTCCAGCCGGTCAAGGTCCCTCTGGATGGCATCCCTTTCCTCCAGCATTTCAACCACATGGTTGGTGTTGGCGAACTTCCTGAGGGTGCACTCAATCCCATTTTCCATGTCGCCGACAAAGATGTTGAACAGGGCCAGGCCCAATACCAATCCCTGAAGAATGTCACTCGTCACCAGTCTCCATCTGGACATTGAGCCATTGACCACCACTCTCTGAGTGTGGCCATCCAGCCAATTCTGTATCCACTGAGTGGTCTGTCCATCAAACCCATGTCTCCCCAGTGTAGAGAGAAGGATGTTGTGTGGGACAGTGTCAAATGCCTTGCGCAAGACCAGGCAGATGACATCAGTTGCTTGCCCCTTGTCCACCGATACATACTAAGAAAGGTTTGATTCTTACAAATTTGTTGGAAATTTTCTGATCTCTGCTTATGCCCATTTGAGATTGAATCAGCCCTGCTGCTACGAGCACAGCTTGTGCCCAGGTCTGAGCGGAAGAGCGGGCTGCGAGCGGGCTCAGCACGGAGCAGGGTGTGTTGAAGGGAGGAGCCCAATGTGTCCTCAGCAAGCAGTGACCTAGAGGGGGGTGGAAAGCGCTGGTTAGCAGGACATCCTACCAGGTAGCATTTCTAAACCAGAACACCATGAAAAAATAGTTAATTCACTTCTGTTGGATGCAAACTACTGAAGACTAATACACAAAGGATACAAAACCTACTCTTACTCATCTTGAGCTACTCAAACACAAAGGGACAATGTAACTCTCAAACCACAGCCCACCCGTGCTTGGGGGGCTGTCACAAAATGAGTTACAGAAAACGTCCTCAAAATAGTTTTTCTTTTTAAAAAAAAAAATATTTTTCTGTCTTGTTGTTTCTTTGTACCTCAGTAGGGTATGCTTGCATCAAGTAAATGTTCAAAGATAGTTTAAATTAAAAATTAATTTTTCTTTGCAATGTGTGATCTGAGAAAATGTAGGATGAAAACTTGGAAGCCTTTCATGTAATCATCTGACTTGAGCAGATCATCAGCTATCATGAGATGCCTGGTAGATGTCTGGTTCCCTGGACATGGCGCTGTATGTCAAAGCATTTTTTGTAAACACACAAATGGGTTTTTCTGTTACGAAATTATCAGTGTAACCATTCAACTAGTGTGACTCAGACCTCCAGCAGTCATGAGATTTGCTTAGATTACAGAGATTTTTAAAAATAAAACAAAAAACAACTAACGAAAAACATGGACAATCCCCATCCTTAGCACTATATTGACACCGGAAAGGGGGATTTTGACTGGGAAAAGCTCTGAACACAGGGAAAGCGGTGTGTAGGGGCACGATACACACCCTCCTTCCTCTTCGGCCGGTCACCTTGGCCGCCCTCACGTCAGTCTGAAGGAGCGTTTAGCGAGTTCTCACCGAACTCCTACGGTCTTGAAGAAGCGAAGGCCCTGGGGTCCGCGGTCGGTCGGTCTGTCCGTCCGTCCGTCCGGGCTCTGCCCCTCGGGCCTGGATCCGCGGGGTTCCCACGGGGGTGAGGCGCTGCAGAGATTAAAACCGGGGTTTCCCGAGCCCGCCCCCCGCCCCTCAGAGCAGGCAGCGCCCAGCCCTCCCTTCCCGGAGCGAAGAGCCCGCTTTGCTCGCCTGTCGTCTGAAAGTGCACCGATACGGGTCGGGGGGGGACACAGAGGGGACGCCCACGGCGCGGGGAGTTGGGGGGCGGATTTTCCCGCCAGCTGGGCCCTGCGGGCCGGGAACCCCCGCTCCGCCGGGCCGTGCATCGCCGCCGCCCCCCCCCCCCGCACCCCCGGGGCGCCGGCACCGGTAGGGCTGCGGTTGCCGCGCTCGCAGCCCGGCCGGCGGGAGGCGTCACCGCCCGCTTGAACCGGAACCGGTTAGCGGGGGCCGCCCGGGGCGGCTGCTGCGGCTGCGGCTGCCGCGGAGGCTGCGGCGCTGCCGCCTGGGTGCGTGCGCGGAGCGGGGCCGGCGGCTGCGCGGCGGCGGGGGAGGAGCGCGGCGGCCCCGCCGCCGGCGATGGGGCTGTGCCTCGGCGGGCCCGGCGCTGCCTGTCCGCGGAGGAGGGCTTAGCCCACGCCGGCGGGGCCGCGCTGCGGGGGCCGCCTCCGCGGATGAGCCGCCGGGGGGGTCCGCCGGCCAGTTCAGCCGCAGGGCGCCGCAGCCGCCGCCTCCCCCGCCGCTCCCCCGCGTCTCCGCCGCTGCCCATGGCCTCCCGCCGCCCCTGCTGACCGGCCGCCCCTCGCCTCCTCCCGAGCCGGGCCGGGGCCGGGCCGAGAAGATGGGGAACACCACCTCCTGCTGCGTCTCCTCCAGCCCCAAGCTGCGCAGGAATGCCCACTCCCGGCTGGAGTCCTACCGCCCCGAGGCCGAGCTGAGCCGGGAGGACACGGGCTGCAACCTGCAGCACATCAGCGACCGGGAGAACATCGACGGTGAGGGCGGGCGGGCGGCCCGGGAAGCCCTCGCTTCCCTTCCCTTCCCCTCCCCTCTCCTCCCTTCCCCTCCCTGCGGCGGGGCCGCGGCTCTGCCCCGGGCGGCTCCTCCGCGGGTGGGGCCGGGCCCGGCCGGTGCCCCCGCCTGACAGCCGCCGGGGCCCGGTGTCGGTCCCCGGTGGGGCTCACGGGGCGTCGCGGCGCATCCGGGCGGGATGTAGCCCGCAGAGCTGCTCCTTGCCCCGGGGAGAGGCGTGCGGGAGGGCCGGGCAGCATCCTCCCCTCCACCCCTACCCCGTCCTCTGGCGAAGGGCAGGGGTTTGGTCCCAGATCTGCGCTGCCCAGACCCTCTCCCCGCGGGGAGCGGCGTTACCGACGCCGATCGCGGGGCTGGGTCCTGGCCCCGGCCCAGGGCAGCGATCGTTCAGCGCGGGGCTGGGCAGCGCGGCCGGGCCGCTGCGGGAGGAGCGCGTAAGGGAGAAAGTCGGCCAGCGGTGACGGCGGGGGAGATGTCTCCCCTGACAACCCTCTCTTCCAGGGACTTTTTCTTCCCCCGTTACCGTCACGGTGAGGCACTGCTCTGGGAAATCATGGAGACCTCCCTTCCCTCTCTTTCTCTGCAGTGATACTCGAAAAAAGCCACATTCCTGTTGGTTTAGCAGTGACCGATCGTGCTGCTGTTTTGGATAACCAGGGTACCACCTAATTGTACAGCTGCAGTTTAATGTATACATGTAATTTAGTTTTTGATTAGCTGAAGTATTTAGTCCTAAAACTTGGTGAAAGGTCAGCTGTCTGATGGAATAGTTTACATGAACTGCTTTTGGTAGAAAGCCAGAGAGGGACTTTGGTGTGCTTCAGTTTGCCTTTTTTCACAGCTCATTCGAACATGAATTTATTACAGAGTTTTATGTTGAGTCAGTTCTCGACACTGGTGAAGTTACGAAGCCCATAGAAGCAGATAGGTTCCCTCTCCAGTTAAGATTATTTCTTCTAATTAGATACCTTCTGGAAATATGGATGTTTTTCAGATGTTTTTGCAACAAGCATCTGAAAAATTGGAGTGTAACAGGATCAGTAGGTGGAAAAAGATACTTAATGGTCTGGTCTGAGAAAGCCAGGGAGATGAAAGAACCAATTGTTGGTCTATGAATGATTAATTCTTCCAACACCAGTGTTGCCCAGCATAGCAGCGTGCAGCTCGCTCTGATGGTACGGATTTCTCCATCTGTATCAGCACAGTCTGCAGTGAAGTTTTTGGTCAGAGATGTGCTGGTTCTGTGCCTTTTTCTTGATGTGTTTTTTTTTTCTGAATCTGATGAAGAGCATAGGTGGAAATAGTAAGTGCATGTGAGCGTCTTAAAATCTGCATGTAATGCGGATAAGTTCCTGCATCTTAGTAGTTATTTGCAAAAAAAAAAAAAAATCTTTATTGGTCCGTTGTTTCACATGTTGGATCAAGGCACATGTGTGTTCTGTCTCTGTTCTCCTTTAAACTGCAACGTGTTTCAGGCCTGGAGTCATAACCTGTTATTAGAACACAGTAAATACCTTTTGTATTATTTATTTTTAAATTTTCTTGGTTTTCAACTGGGATTGTTGTCAGCGCAATGTCACATTTTCAAATGGGCAAACTGTCTCTAGTTCTGAAAAACAGCAGTTTTGGGTTTCTTTTTTGTGCCTTACTTTAGTCTTAGCCCTTTTTATGGATGTAGTCTGAGAAATAAGCTTTTGCTGGGGAGACTGATGGACAATTAATGTCTGTACACACAGAACAACTGGAGATACTTCGGGTGAAACAGCTTTTTGAAGAGTGCTTTGTTGCAGGTCTGTTACCCTGGAATCATATTCACTGAAGGTCTTTTGGTCAAAGATGACAGACTGATTACTAAATGTAATAAGACAATACTGTGTTTCTGAAATTTTATTTCCTGTTAGACCAACTATTGTGGTTTTCTTGTCAGGTTGGTTGAAGTTGTACGGCAGTCAGATGTTTACAGATGAGACTCTGGGGTGGGAAAAAACCCTTCACAATGGAGAACTCTGATGGCATTTTTATCATTTTACAATGATATTCTTTACAATGGAAGAACAATAGTCTGGTTATCTGTGTCCTGAAGAGAAAATGCTGGATGTTGATTCCTTAGTATTCCTGCGAATCATGAAGTATTTCTGAGAGTTTCCCAAATTGGTAGCGTTGCCAAATATACCTTTAAAAAAAAAGTAATAACAAAGACTGGTACACAGAAAGGAAACTTTTTTGGCACTTCAGTTTATGTTTGTCACAGTTCTTCAAGTGACAACCCTTCCATCCGGCTCAGCACACGTGGCAGTGACAGTCAGACTCTTGAAGCGCAAATTCGTGTCCCTAGCAAGTGTTTACCGTGTGACTGATACTTTTGGGGACTGTAACAAATCATGACATGCAGTGTCTGGGTTAATATGTTTCACGTGGAAGTTGCTTTCATGCTCATATTCATGGAAATTCATGAAACACTTTATTTTTTTGGAGTCAATAAAGCTGCTTGAGTAAACCAAGAACTTTTAGAACCTTTAAATCGGCTGTGGGCTGTTTGATCTCTAAAAATTTTTGAGTAGTTTTCACTGTTCCAGGCCCCATTTTTGGCAGTGTGAGAGGGAGAAAGAAAAAGATGAAGGGATGTCACACCTTTAAGAGTGATTTAATGGGAAGTTTTAGTACTAGTAGAGCTGTTTGAAGTTTGCCAGTCTTATGTACTTCATAAGGAAATACTCGTCAAATCTGCATTCAAGACCATGGCTTTGAATTGTCTCCTGTCATCCAAGTGCCCAATCCAGTAGCTGTTTTTCAAAGAATGGTTGGAGGAATTCTACTTCAGTAGGAGTGGGTTTTATAGCAAGACTTTATGTCTGTGTCACTGGTGCCTTGTCAGAAAAATCTCAATTTCTGTAATATTTCCCAACTGTTTATGAAATGGTTTCTGAAAGAGAAGGTAATTTTGAAAGAGATTTGGTTAGGAGAAATTTCTCAAATGACTTATTTTGGTGAATGATAACAGTGAATTTATCTTTCTTCTTTGTTTTTCCCCCTCAAAATTTCTAAGCAGGTAACTGACTTCTATAAAAGTCCACATGTGCAAAATTGCCTCTCTGAATATTTTCCGGTCACCAGAATGCTTTTTTGTTTGTTTGTTTTGTTTGTATAGTCTCATGATAATGAGGAACACCTAACAGATTTTTACTTCTATTTTTTTGGAGAAAGATCAAGAAGATAATTGCAATGCACAGAGGTTACTGTCTGGTTTTGATGATTTATTGCTAAGAGGGAGCTTCAACCTCTTTTAGTGCTTCACATTTAAAAATTTCCTTTAAGAAAATTATGGCAGTGGATTCAAGACTTGCAGAGTCCTAGCTCTGTCTGTTTGCCATCAAGACATTTTTTTTACAGCAGTGTTAATGACAGCAATAAGTAAAAATGGTAGAAACCCTAATGTATCGGATTCTGTATCTCATTGGCATATAAACTTTTGTCTGTGCAAACCGTGTGAGCATCTCGGTGTCTGCATCGTTTAAGTCCTGGCTACCTGGCTGCCTGTAGCCTAGACTCCGCTTACACTTCACATCGCAGGTCGCACGGTCGAACCCACTGTTGGTTTAACTTGTAAAAAAGCAGCTTGCACCGATGGGCTCAAATGTCATTTCTGTTTGAAGCATGATTTCTGTAGGAAGCTTTTCAAATATGGAGCTGTAGGGAGGGGGCAAAGGGGACGTCTTGCCACAAATATGATGGATGGCATGAAGCAAAGCTGATACCCTGTAATGAAAAAGCTGTTCTTGAAATAGAGACTAGATGGAGAGTTCCTACGCTGTTTGAAGGAAAGACAGTTCTTAATAATTAACCCTTCCCCTGTCTCATCCTTCCCTCTCTCTTTCCCCTCCTCAGCCCCCCCAAAATCTGACTTTTTTTTTTAACTTCTTTGTAAGCTCCTGCTAATGTCACTGGGTCATTTTTTATTGCTAGCTCAGATAATGTCATCCTGTGCAACTGTGCATCACTGATAAACCTCTTCAGCCCTTTTCATGGTGGGCCAATCATGTTAATTTTTTTCTGCATAATGCACAGACTCTAAGAATGGACTGGTTTTTTTTTTTAAAAGCCGTTTACTTGTTCATTTACATATTTTTTCTCCACCTTCTTGAAACTGGCATGCGGGAGTCTGTGAAATGAGATTAGTTTGTATTTGTGTGTCTCTGTCTACTGGGTTTTATGAGATTTATGAGATTTTAGTGAAATACAGAAAAGTTTTAAAATGCCTGCCCCATATACCTATTGAAATTTTGCTGAAAGGGAATACTGATGTTTCAAGAGCTAGGGCATGATGGGTTGCATGTTGTGCAATAACTGACCTACGTTCACAGCAGTCCAGATATGAGCCCTTCAGAAGCAAATTAAAGATCTAATATGTTGCACACAGACATTCCTGCTGACACCTGGATTGTAAAAACATAGCCCTTCTTTAAAAAAACCTGAAACCAAATAACTATTTGGTTTACAGAACAGTCTCTCTAAAAATTTTTCTTCTTCCCTTTGCCAGCAGTCCTACACAGAGGTGATCTATATGCTTTTCAGTACTGCTGTTTGCATTACCTGCCTAAGCATTTGTCAGAGGTCACGTATCAAGGTACCACTGCAATCTCGTGCATCAAAAGATTACAAATAGAGCCTGCTGTGGCCTACATCACTGAACTTACCCTATACCGCATGCTGCTAGCGATGCACACCTCCCAGCTTTCTTTTTTATTTCTGCTGTCAACTTCATCTGTTCATTCTGTGCTGTGCCCTGCTTCTTAGAGGCACCATCTTGTTGTACAAAGCCTTCCTAAAACCTTACTTGCACATTGTTCACATCAAATCAGTAAATTTAAACCCTTTATAAAGTCAGTATTTTCATATTTAGCTGTGGAAGCTTTCAGATGCACATGGTAAGACTAACCATATTTGAGCTTATTCTAACCAATTTCGTTAGTGCACTGCCATCTGATTAAGATTTGCTTTGAGAGGGAGTTACACATGATCAACAATCTTGGCTGGGTGAAGAGGTACTTGAAGCAGAATGGCAAGACTTAAAGTTATAGGCCTCAGAAAATGGAAGGACCACTGTATTTTGGGGTACTTTTTTCCCTTAGATTTTACATATAGTAAGAATAATGTATTTAAGAGGAAAGAAAACCTCTCCGCTGTGTGGTCATAGCTGTTTTACTTAATTTTACGTGCTTACTGAAGGTTTTTCAGACTTTCAGGGTATGTTTACTGCATCTTCAGGCCTTGCTGAAGATGAGATGACGTGCTGCAGAAAGCCGTCCTGCGAGATTGGCACTCCCGTATGGTGGGACACCATTTTCTGAAACGTGTGAGATGCTGTTTGCTGTGCACATACGGCAACTTACTGACACTGTGAATGCTTTTTTTGGAGCTGCTCTCTGTAACGTGGTGTGAGGTCGGAAGGGGAATAAGTGAGCAGAACCTGGCGCTACCTCATAGCTGTCCTTGTCCTGCCAGGCAGCTGCAGATCAGGCGTAGTCTAAATATCTTCCTTGGATAATGCAAGAATATGAAATACACTTTACAGACTGAAAACATAAACAACATATAGACTTTCTCTGAGTTTTCTGTGTAGAAATGATTCTGAATTACTTTTGCTGCTTTACTTTTCCTTTTACCTTGGGTAACTAGAGCTTTTAAAATGTTAGTTGACATACGTAGTGGTCTCTTACTTCATCCTGCAGAATATTTAATGGATGTGCCATACATCTCTGAAATGTATGTGAACAGCTAGTAAATGTTAACAAAATTCTAAAATTTACATATTTATTATTTAGAGGGAATATTGAGAGCAGTATGCTTAGGTGGTGCCTTCTCTGGAGTAGTTACAACTTTTGTGTAACAGTTTTGTCTCCTTACAGTCCAACTTTAAAAGCAAATATTCCTGAATTGCTGAAAAGAGCTATTAGGATTTTCATGTTTCCCAAGCTGAAACTTTTTGCAGACGTTGACCAAAATTGAGAGGTGGTTTTATTGAGCTCAACTTAAACTGCTTTTGTTGCTGATTGCACAGAACCCGTATGTCATTGTAACCCATCCTCCCGGCCAGTTCAGTTTGAGTGTCAACAGCTCTTGAGCTTCTTCTGGGAAGACTAGCTGAAATTTGGAGCCCTCATTAGTCTGAACTGGATGGAGAAAGAACTTAGCAGCAGCAGCATTGTCCTGAAGACTTGTCCTTAGCTAGCCTAGAAGCTGGCCAAGGAGCCATTTGGCATTAATGAGAAATTACTAATTGGAGAATTTGCTTGAAATATTTTTTTTTCCCTTTTAGGTTTTTTGTTTGTTTGTTTCCTTTTTCATCACGCTTGTAACATTTTGGGCCTGCAAAGTCTAAAGGATTTATTAGACCAACTATCATTCAGCTAAGACGAGTTTCTCAGATCAGCAAGAATGTACATTTCCCATTAACTGCTGTTATTTACTTCTCTCTTTATTTCTTTGCAAAATAGTTCAACTTCTTTAACTACTCATTCATAACTTTATTTTAAAAATAAAACCAGCCCAGCTTTAGTTAAAAAAAAAAAATGTTTTGCAGGCTTTTTGCTTGCTTATTTCTTTGTCTGCAAAATGGTTCTTACACACCCGTGGCTGAGATCCAGAAGATATCAGCTGGGAAGTGAAAAGCTTTACTTTCAACAGCGTGACAACCAATATGAGACTGTGTGGAAACTTTAAAAACTTCTTTTCTTTGCTCTATTGGTATTTCATTAAGAGCGTGAATTGATGAGTTATTCCTGAATCCAGAAGTTGGATTGTAAGGAAGCAGAACTGTTAGAGAAGACAGCGAGGAAGTGGCAACGGCCCCAGGTTTCCATAAAGCCAGGCTAGCCAAAATGTCGTGATAAGGTGCATTGTTACTAAATGAAGATGTGAGATGGTGGTACAGGGATCCTTTTCTAGATGTTGAGTAAAACGAGCAGATTACTGGTGTCTTTGAAATTGTTTCTGGTATGCAGTTTATCCCTGCACATTAGTATTCTGGTACATTTTTGGTGGTGTGTTGTTGTTATTTGTGTTATGACCTCTTACTGAACGCTTCCAACTGAAAAGAAACTTATTACCACATTTGTTCCTGGAAGGAATGCACTGATTGCAGACACTGAAAGTAATACTGCATGAGCAGGAAGCTGCACTGGATGAGCAAAGATGTTTTGAAATACTATCCTACCCTTTCTCGCTTCTATGTGAACTCTCTAAGGGGAGGGTCACTTAGGAATTCTGAATGTACGTGAGGTTGCGTATGTGTAATGACTGCCAGAAGTTACGCCTCTGTGCTTGAATTGGGCTTTTTTATTATTTGTCAGTAGTTCCATTTGACACCTAAATATACTGTGGTTTCCTTGTACTCTTTTCTGACCTTTCTAAGGAAGGAGGTTGCATTAGTTGAAGATTCAAAGTTTGGGAATAGTAAATGGTCCTGGGCAAGACGGGACGTGCTTCCCTGCTTTGGCTAAAGGAAACCTTCAGGCTGTGGTCAGCGAGCTTCATGAGCAGTAACCGCACGCCTGTGCTGCTTTGGGAGCTTGTTGTTTCGTAAAATGATGCAAGTCAAGGTCTTGAAGAAGGTCTTGCAGCATTTGAAATTAATTAGAGCTCTTGATTCCTAGGCTGATGTTCAGAGTTTTAGATCTTACCTGTTTTTCTAGCTTTATTAAAGTTGTCTGTATGTTCTACCATCACGTATACAGTTTGCATTCAGGAAGCTGTGGCCTCTACGCATTTGGTGTGTGCCCTCTCCTGCCTACTTCCTCCTCCTCAAAGAATCAGCTAAAAAAACCACTCAGAAATACAGGTTAGAAAAAGTTATGATTGAGAACATGCAGATAATACTAATAAAAAATTTTATTTCTAGACGGTTGGTTTGCTTTTTATAGGGTCTCCTGTGTGTCTGGGAGACAGTATCACTGCCGTTATGTGTCAGGATCTTTATAATCTGTTCTGGTATCTATTTGTTTTGTTTTCTTTCTGTTTTGGAAGACTTCAAAGGACTCATTTTGGTTTTATTAATTAAGTTTATGAAACTATGTAATTGAAATCAACAGAGATAAAAATCATAATGGTAAGTTGTTGCAGAATGTTTTGTCGAATCATTTGGTGCATTATTCTACTGTGTCTGTACTTAGGAAAAAAACCCACAGTTTCAGATCTTATTAGAAATAATTTTATTTCTAGTTGCTAACACAGTTTCAACTACACCTATAGGCAGGATCTTAAAATTATTGGATCCCCAAACTTGGTAAATTTTGTCGAGGATGACTTTACTTTCATTTTCAATTCTCTGGCATTAGCACTCTTAAAATAGGGAATGTAATTAACCTCTTGACAAAGTTGTTCAGATATATGGTTTGAAATTCTAGTGTTTCGACTATTAAAGAGTAATCCATGATTTGCATTTGGAATGAACATTTCCTGGAAAAGGGTTCTGAGATGAAGATACAGGAGCTTTCTTCTGATTAGTACTTTGATATTTCTTGCTATGAGGTCATATGTAGTAGAATCGAAGTTCAGATGTTAAAATAAACATCAAGATAAAAATCCAGCATTGTAAGTGAATGACAAGATCCCGTGTGCCTGTACTGTAAGCTGTGTGTCAGCCCCACCTGATGCTCCCTGTGAACACGTCGCTCTCAGTGAGACCTCATTCTCAAAGCTTTTTGCTGTGACTATTCCTATGTGGCAGAAAGCCATATGCATTTTATTGCATATGAAGAGTTTGGAAATGCAATTGTAGTTTAAGCTTTCAAACCATACGTCCTGCAGCTAAACAGCCTTCTTTTTTGGATAATTCATTTGACATTATAAGTATTTAGTATACTGCATTGACAATATACAGTAATCCTCTCTGTGTCAGACACAGAAAGAAAGAAATCGGAATTGTAATTTTACTGAGTGGTGTGTGCACTTTTTCAAGGGTTTAGGTAGGAGAAGAATTCCTCTAGCTGAGGTGATCCTGGAGATCCAGTCTGTGCTAAAAATAATACGTAGTAGGAGAGATGTAACTGGTTGTTTTGTGGTGAAAAACAAGCCAATACTGCCTTTGAAGCTAAAGCGAACAAACAAGCAAAAAATTAGAATTTCGTATATAAGCAGTGGATGTAAATTCTACATCTAGGAACTTGATTCCCCTTGGCAAAATGGATATTTAAGTGGAAGGGACGTTGCCAAGTTAAATTTAACTGGACATGAATGTTTTGTGAAAAGTGAGCTCTCAACCTCAAGTCACATTTCTTTAAAAAAAAAAAAGTAAACAGTTGTTTTTATAACAAGTATTTGACCCATGGTTTATGCAATCCGAACACTGAAGCTTTATGTTACTACGTAAGAACGAACAACTGCGCTTATATTTTCACATACCTGGTTGTGTGAGGGTTTTTTTTTTTTCCCCTTTCTTCTTTTCCTTACTGTATGCTTTAATTTTTGAGTATAAATTTGTAGTTTGACAGCAGTGAAGTTGCGCATGGGTGTGGGTAGAAAAGGAGAAAGGATCTTAAGGGAGCCATTAGTAGTTCTTTTGTCTCTGATTTTGTGTGGATTATCTCAAAATGGGTTCACAGGGATATCAGTGTATTTGTTATTCTAGACAATATTGTGAATGAATACTGCCTTATACACAGTGGTTATTCAAGTGAAGTATGGTTCTTCTTGACACTCTGACTTCTGCCAAGCATCATGTGCTGAAGAGAAGATAGTTGCTCACTGTGGGCAAGCCACTGCGGGGTGGAGCTGGTGGGAGCAGCGCGGCCCTGGCCACGCCGCTGGTGTCTGCCTTTCCTTCTGTTCTGGTGGCCCAGGTTAGCCGAGGGCCTCCTCTCTTACAGGGTTGCTGGAGAATGGTGATATAAACCCAGCAAGGCGTTTGTCCTTGGGGTATTTGTGAGCTTCAGGAAGCTCCAGAAATGAAGGCTGTATGTTCTGGCTCTGTTGGAAATACAGACTGGGATGAGGGAGTAGACTCTTTCTCCCTCCTCCCAACGTTTTTGTGTATTCTTGAATGAAATATTTGTACCTAAGATTTTATATTTAACAAACTTTTTGGAAAATAGCATTTTTAAAGTAAAATGTTATTTTGTCCTTTTTTTTTGTCATGTTGCTAGTATAATCTTAAAAGTAGCTTTGAGCTGAAAGATAAATATATTTCTTTTTTATCATCGCACTTCTCCATCCCTGTAGCTTTAGCAAGATTGTCTGATTTTTTCTCTTTCCTCCTTCTTTTTTTTTTTTGTAGGTCTCTGTCATAGCCTGCCTTACTTGCCTCCTGCCCTTGCTTCTCAGCCCAACCTTTTTCTGCCCACAACATACAGAAGGTCCTGTCTCTGATCTCATCCCTTCTTATTTGACCCTTTATGTTTTGCTGTGCTTTTTGAGCGGTGAGAAGTACACAATGCATCCAGTGTATTCTGGAGCAGGGTCTGTGTGATGACTCCAGGATGGCATCATAACTTTCAATGTTGATTTCAAAACCCTGTTTTAGATTACATCGTGTTTGCATTTCAACATTTGCTGCACATTCCTAGTTTCCGACCTCTTCTGCATAATAAATAATAAAATAATCCTTGTTCTCTCAGATCTGTGTGATGGTTATGCACAAATTGATAAGATTTCTGTATTTCCTCCCCTGTGTCTTTAGGTGTTTAAGTAGCATTGGACGTTTTTTGATCTCTGTAATTTTCTTTATGACTTTTGGAAATGTGTGCTTTATACTGAATTTATGCCCTGGATTACAGTTTGGGATTACAAGTAAACTGTGGGGCATGAGTTGTACTTCTTAAAATAGGCTGTGTAGATTTATTCTTTTTAAAGAGTAGTGGAGTGCGTGCATACTGCTTGCTTCTAAATAAAAAGCTGAAAAGAGATTTAGTCAGTAGTAGTACTAAGATTTGCAATTCATGGAAGAAATTTCTTGGTAATTACCATCTCTGTAATTGATACTCTGCCCATGCTTCAGTGTGTCCAGCTGTATGTAAATCTTCTCTAACTACATATTTTTGCCTTTCTTTCCTCATGTAAATGAGGAATCTCCTTGGTTTCTGTTTGGGGACTGAAATCTGATTAGTTTGGCACCGCCTAACTGAAAGGCAGGATCTGTTGCTGAAAAAGATTTTTCCTTCTATTGCGGGAGCGGGAACGTGTGGTTTCTGTGCCGGGTGATGGGACGGGCGGCTGGCCCGTCCTGGCCGGGGTTGCCTGGCAAACCGGGTGGCACCCGGGGTGAGCAGGGCAAGGTGCCGCTGTTGGCTCGCTGGGTTCCGGCTGCACGTGCAGCCCAGCGCTGTCCTGTCCGGGAATGGTGGGACCGAGGGTTTTCATCTGCCACTCGTGGCCCATGTCTCTCTTCCTTCCCTTGGCTTTGTTGGTCTGTGGCTCTCACCCGTGTGAAGGCTTTAGTCTGTGGCTCTGTGGGTCAGAGTGGCTCTCCAGGCCCGTTGTCTACTTCTCCTACGAAGTGTTTTGCAGAAAGTTGCTGAAATGCTCATGAGTGCTTCCTGTGCTCTGCTTGCAGGCCATGCCCTCGTCTCCACAGGCAGCTCTCTCAGTCCGATTGTGCTGTGCTAATCAAGCCCGTAGGGATGGCCCCGCGTCCGGTCAGCGCGCTGCCAAGTGCTGCTGTAGCTGGATGACTTGACTTGTCTTATTTATGTCACAAAAATTAGTGGAGGCACCTGGATCTTGAGAGAATGTGCTGACCTGCTTTAGCCTATGTTAGATTTTCAGTGGGATTTTAATTCTGTTTTTCATCAAGGCAAAATAATTTCGATGCAGGTATAGCAGAAAAAAGCTGTTAAAGGTAACCTATAAAATAAGGGGGTTAGCGGGGGAAGATAACTCCTGATCTAACCGCGTTGGCAGAGGTGCAGCAGTATGTAGTTAAATATTGTGAAGCTTCAGTTCAGCAGTAAACTGTATACTCCAGTCCATTGCTAGCTGTAAAGCACTGCTATTTGTAATATTAAAGCATCCGAGCTTGTTCTTATCTTGCAGCTAAGTCCTCTGATAAGTTTGCCAAACAGGGCCGGTGTGAGAATAATGCTTATTAAAATAATTGAGAACATGGAGCTTGCTCCTGCAAGATGCTTAGCATTCAGTCATCCATTCAGTAAAGTAGTTGTTGAGAGAGGATGTTGCATCTCATTTATAAGTAGTCCTATTAACTTCCTACTGGGTGCTGCTTGCTACTGTTCTCTTTCCTCAAGTAACTCGGGTACTTTAAAAAAAAAAAATCTGATAGAAAATAATAGGGAAATTATGTGCTGATAAAGTTTTACTGTTGATGTCTTCTAGAGAATTGGTAATATCTAGCTGTAATCTGGAAAATAATTTGACCCAGGAGCCTGTTTGATATCTGGTAAGATCTCTGCAGCATCTTTCATGTAAGAGTCTGACAATATTTACTTATCATTTGAAGAAAAGTCTAAGACTTGGTTCAAGAAAGCCATTTTATGTCATTGCTAAATGGCATTACCTCTGTCTGTCTTGCTATCTGGGTCTGATTTCTTTGTTAGCTTGCAATATTTTCACTGGATGCTTCTCTTCTCTTGTCTTCTGTTTATCTCTTTGTGGCAGGGTTTACTGTTTTGCAACAAGTAAGCTTTCTTATCCTAACAGGCTCAAGTTATTATCCAGGACTGGGTCATGATAGCATTTTTTGATCCAATAAACGCAAACTTCAGTTTGGTGTATTTTCTTAATGGAGCTTGAAGCAGATGGGAGGAAAAAGTCACAGTTTTCCTATGATAATATGTAGCAGTTAGACCCAGGCGTGTGCCCGTATATCTTAAATAAATAGCTAATGCATTGGTAGTTACCATTAATTATTTCCATTAGCTTCATTCCTTTGATTAAAAGGTTTCGTTATCATCTCCATGGTGGTACATTGACTTAGTAAACAATGGAGACTCAGAAATTACTTGCAGATGAAGGTTGTTGTGATGAACAACATTCTTTATGTATTCATGCCTGTGCTTATTAATATATTAATAATGAGTGACTTATTGTGTTTTCAAGCTCAGACAGCAGTAGAGAAAGCTCAGCTCTCTGTTTACCAGAGAGATGGAATTAAACAAAAAGGATTGATGAGATCTGCAAAGAGAGCTGAAGGCAATTTAGATGTTGAATAATCTTACAAATACCATGCCTGACTCTGGAGAAAATAATTTATTTTAAAGTTAATATATGTCCTGCTTCCATTAATGGAAATTCTTTTACTTTCGTGATACAAAATATTTTTATTTTTTAAAGACAGTATCTTGATGCTGCAAGCTACTGTTAAAAATAACAGTAGGCATTTTTCAAGCAAAGCGGTCTCTGTGTCAACAAGTAATATTTCTGAGAGAACTAGAAGTGCTTGAAACACGTGAGAAGATGTATGGGGAATGGGTAGGGAAATACTGTTTTATTCATTGGTACTACAGACTGTAGTAGGAATTTCAGTGTCTCTGAATCTCAGCTCTAAAATTCACTTAGGGTTAAATACTAATCTCTTGTAAATAAGCTTAACTGAACTCAGTGTAACTACATTTAAGAAAATTTATCTCTTAATTTTCCATGGTGTTGTACTGAGACAGCTCTTGAAGCCAAAACAAAGTTTTGGGAGTTCCTTCAGGCTGCATCAGTTTTCTGAGGACTGTAAAAAAAGGAATGGAGAGGTTTTCTGCCAGTTTAGACCAAGTAAAAAGTTAATCTAGTTCTTGTAGTAAAAATATTTCCTTGAAAGTAAAATAGTGCTGCAAGATTTATGGACTAGATTTGGGTTTAGTTTTCAGGTTGGGTTGGTTTTGTTTCTGTGTGTGTATATATTTATATATGTATTTAAAAACCCCCACAACTTAAGCCTTTCTGTAAAGAAAATCAGGGGTTCTATGTGAATGTAGAAGCCATTGGGGCATAGGTTTCTGCCAGGAACATGTAAATCAAATAGAGCTGATAACAGCCGAAGGGTTACTTGGCTAATTTATTCACGCCACTGTACGCTGTACAATAGGTCTTCTTGACTTTTATTGTTTGTTCTTCAAAAAAAAAAAAAAAAAATATTAACCTTCCTGTTTGCAGTCAGAAACTGGATATCCTTCTGAGTTTTGGTTCTTAGTTCGTGGCTCACATAGGAGTTTTTCATTCTTGCTGCTCCTGGCCGAAAACTGCGCCCGCTGTTAGGGTGAGAAGGGTGAACACTGAGCAGCGCCTTCTGCGGCTTGCAGGGTGGTTTGCTTGTTAGGGGAGATGGTTGGGGCACATGTGAGACAAGATCAGCAACTTTGCTTTCCTGTGGAAGATGAATTCAGCATTAAATGATACATTTGACTTGCTGTTTTCTTTCTGAGTGAAGTTCAGCAGTGTCTCCACTTCGAGCTTAATTCATAATTGCTTTGATAGTCGCTACAACCTTGAGCTACGGAAATCCTTTCTCACCCTTTCACCTCCCCTGTGGGTTTTAGCAAAGGACAGATGTTTTTTCCTGTCTCAAATATTTTCTCAGTGAAAGTGTATTTAAAAGGTAGCTGCTCAGCTGCCCTTCTGTCTCCCTCTCTTCCTTCAGACTGAGGATCTGTTACTACCTGTGTTATTTTCTGATGAGTATTTGCTGTGTATATAGTATGCTAAGATATTCACTATACGACTGACTTCCATAGAGGCAAACTACTTGATTACTCTGTAAGGTTAAAAAACAAATGCAGAATAAGCCTTTACTGAATTTTACCTCCTTCCAAAAAATGCCTTACATACTTATCTTCAAGTGTTGTACTAGCACGTAGCCGAGAATTTGAGAAACCCTGCATTTGGTCAAGCCAATGTCTCTGATAGCGGTGGCTGCTCAGAGAATGTGCACAGCAGCATCTGCATTCTGCTGTGTTGGATGGAGAGCCTGCCAAAGTGAGGAGCGCCTGTAAATGTGTAAAAGACGGAGACAAGAAATAGAACTGTCTTTGGATTTGACCTTATTTTTAAAGGAAATATAATACTGGCCTTAAAATGAATAAATTTACATTGCTTCTTTACAATTAGATTTGGATTGCTTCTGGCACAGGAAAGCAAGTTTGTCCATGGGATTGTTTTGGAGCGTGCTCCCGTGTTTCCCAAGCAGGAGGGCATGTGCTGGAGTCCTGCAGATACATACTGGTACGTGAGCAGCAGACATCCTTAAATACTTGACACTTTAATTTTGCTGGGCCTGGGTTACACTGAGGGTCTGTGAGCACACTGTGACAGGTTTTTAGAGTCAATCAGAAATATTTTTGAATATTATTGAAAAATACCAATTATTTTTTTGTTTGCTTATTTTTTTTCTAAAGAAAAAACTGTAATTCTGAAAGACAATTGTCAAATACCGATAAGCGTTATAAGGACATGCAAATCGGGTTAGATTTTCAGTGTGAAATATTTTAGTGCTTATGCAGTAAAATTGCATGCCCTTACAGACTGACGTTTGATTTTGGCCTTAAATGGAAGAGCGAGGGTCAACTTTCTCATTCTCAGCTATGGAAATCACATAGGCTTTCCAAAACTAAGTTACTAGTTTACTTCAGTCCTGGCCTCCTGATTTCTGAGGGAGCTATAGCTCAGACTTATGGTATCTATAGTTCTTAACTTTTTTTTGGTGTAGAATGCCGTGAGTGATTTGGGTTTTACATGGCCTGTAAATACTGTTTGGTGGGAATGCAGGGAAACCATCAGCTGTGCTTCATAGACTGCTTTTTCCCTGCCTAGTAGCAGTGTTTGAAGGGGAAAAGAAACTGGAAACACAAAACTTTGGTTAACAGTTACATTTTTGCTGCTCTGTGTATTGGAGAGCATTGTTAGCACACTGAGAAGAAAACTGAATTTATCTCAGGAAGTACATTACTACTGGATAAAAGGATGTGTTTGCTTCTAGAAAAGGTGTCTTCCAGAATGTACTGCACTTGAGTGTATAGGCAGCTTTAGTAATTGCAAAAATTACATACTTGGAAGGTTAGTAACATTCAGAGGTAAAACTAAATTTGAGGACTAGCCGCATAGTGAAAGTGGATGGCATATCAAATCTGAGTGTGCCTTAAACAATATATTAGGGAGGAAAAAAATTTCTGACATTCTCCCTGCACCCTCACTACCCCGTACGTCACTTATTCACAAGATAGATAGTCAAGGGGGAAGCAATATTGCAATTTGAGACCGCAGTCAAACGTTCGTGCGTTTGTGGTGTGATTGTTTTGGTTCCCTTTCATTTCCACAGAACAGAAGAACCTTTTCAAAGATTGCATTTCACAGAAGATTAATGTTCAGAATACTCCATTTAGGAGAGTCAACAGGTGACATTCTAGATCATAATTCTTACCTATTTTCTCTAAAGCCTATCCACAACACTGATTAAGAAAATACTTTTCCTTTTTCCCCAGCAATTTTGGGCTAGTTAAAAAAAAATAAAATTTCTATATGTTTCTATTAGCATATCTTGATTTGAAGTCTAATGGGGAACCCAACAGATAAAACCTACAGAATGTTACGTTGTCAGTATTTTTGAAACTGCCCCTTATCCAACTCAAAATTCTGAGGTTTGAAATCTTGTCCATTTTTAATATAACTTTTATAATCTTTTTAAAGCCCTCCCCAGTCATTTCTGAAATTGCAATAAAGTCTCTGCATTGTCTGGTGCTACTTCACAAAGCCTGGATATGAAAGTAAGTAGACAGAGGTGATACTGTTCTGTCATCTCTGTTATTGCTTGCCGCTACCTACTTCTAGCCGCTGCCTGTGACTTCGCTGATGTCTCAGAGGCTCCTTTCTGCTTGTTTCCTGAAAGTCAAAGTTTTATACACACCTAATAAACAACCCTTTGGCATTCCACAGTTTCTTGTATCTAAAGATAAGAGGAAACCAGCTGATACATACCTCCAGTGCAAGTGTACAGTGTGACATGGAATGCTGGTGCCAAACGGGCATTTTGGCAGAGTATCCCCCACCCAGCGTTCTCTCAGCTGCCTTTGGATCTGACATTCCTCAGCTGTGTTCAGCAGCGGCAGCTGTGTCAGGGACGAGGTACAGCAAACACAGGTTGTGTTTGTGCTCGGAAGTGGCTACATTTAATTACTGGAGGAACAGTCAGAGCCTGCTATCAGCTTTAATCCCGCTAGTGCTTTTTAACTGGAGATTATTCAGCAACGGACAGTGAAGCTCCAGCTAGGCAGATGGAAAGATGACAGAAGGCTTTTAGATTTAACAAAATGAAGGTCTTTGCTTTGGCATTTACCATCTCTATTCTTTCTTTTGTTTTATCTGTCATTAGGGAGGGGAAGAATGTTGCTCTAATTAAAGAAAAATAATTGCAAGCAGGTGTTAATATTGTTAATTCTGGTTTTTGTTTGCCCTTTTAACTGTATCTGCTAACCAAGACATACAAGCCTTTTCTTTGTGAGGCTGCTCTTCTGTCATTTTGATAAGATTAAGTTAGCTCATAGACTATTAGTAAGTAATTGCAGTTTTATTTATATTGCCATTGACATATTCTTTATGGATTCGTTACAGATTTTCATGCCTAATAGAAAATTCTCTGTTATTCACAAATACTGCTTATTTTCTGATTTGGTTGGACTTCCTTCCCTCATACCGGTTGATGTGTAGAAATCCCTACAGACTGCTGAAGAATTGTCTGCTGTCTAGATGACTCTTCTGTTTTTTCCATGTTCTGAAGAGATAAATATTCTGGTTTTGAAATGAATATATTTTCAGAAGCTTCTTGTTACAATGGAAATCCTACCAATTTACTTCCAGCATTTTCCATTTCAAGCAATCCTTTTTAGTGCGCTTGGCTATTTATTTTCTGCTCTTCTCTGTTGCTATGTGAAAAATGTCCTTTTGCATAGGGTAAATTCACTGTTTGCTGATATGCTCAGCTGTGTTATAATATGCTCATTCTTAGTTTTTTAAAAATTTGAGCAATCCTTCTAGTAACAACGGCAATTCCCACATACACCTATTTGCATATATATGTATATATACTTAAAATCATGGAAAATGGTTTGGGACTTCTGATTATTTATACTCTGCAGGATATTGAGAACTGTAGGATATACACAAAACACAGCAAGGTGAAGCCAGAAGTACTGTTGTGGAGATTCTAAGCAAATATTGTGCCTCTGTCCCTCCACCTCTGTTTATGTATTACTCATTGCTTATTAAATGTTTGATATAGAAAGTTAACATGGATGAATGTTTACAAAATAGATGCATCACCTTGAAATGTAAGAGTGCTAGAAAGTGAGATGAATAGTGTTTAAATGTCATATTCAGAAAGTGATCCAAACTAAGAAATATATTTTTTATTTTTATTTCTATTAAAGAATTTATACCTAATCATGTAAATAAACTTTTTTTTTTTTTACAACTGTGAATCTACTATTTTCGTGATTATAGTTTTGATGTGATTAGTTATCTGAAATTAAAACTTTTTAAAAAGTTTCATTGTATTTCCCATTTTGAATGGGGACTTCTCACAGAGTTAGGAAAGGCCAGGTACATGTGCCATTTGTAACAAGTGCTAAATCAGAGTAGTGAGGGTCTCCTTTTTTCAAGTAGCGTTTTTCTTGTTTTCTTCTGTTGTGCTTCTCAGTTCATAAAGTAGACATCCACAAAGAGAGGAATCAAAATGTCCCGTAAGGAGTGTGACTCAGTATACCAGAGAGAACGATACAGGTCTCAGAAGCTGGAGAGGACCTGCTGTCTTAAGAGACATGCTTATTATTCTGTTTAAGTAAGTTGCTGGGATGGCACTGGGAAATTGAGATCCAGGAACTCAATCTTGAAAACCTCTGTTACAGCAGTTAAGTGTGTGAAAGATTTCACTGGGTTATTTTCCTGTCCCCTTTGAAGAAAGCAAATGATTTAGTAGGCTTCAAGCGTGTAATTGAATGGCCTTTTTTCCAGGGGATTTCACGTATTTTTAGGGAAATGCTTACCAAATCACATCTGTTTAAGTGTTTAAATTGTTAGTTTTGTATTGATCAACAATGTTGCTGGAAAGTATTTTTTCCATCATGGAGAAGTGGAGTTTCTCTTTTTCTCTTTAAGGCTGCTTTAGCTTGTTTCTTGATGCTGTAATGCAGAGATTTTTCGTTTCGTAGGAAAACTAAACTCAGAACAGAACTGCAAATGTGCTGAGAACAAAAGAACTTCAAGGTGAACCTCCGTGTCTGTGGGCACACTGATCCTTAGGAAGAAATATCTTCATGTGCTTTGTCTAGCTCTTAATCTTTGCTTCCATGGTGGAGAAACTTAACCCGAATAATGAAGTTCTTTAACATTAATTTCTTTCACTAAATGAATTTATTTACAGACTTCTAAACATTCTGAATTCTTGAAAGTCCCGAATTCTGATGCTAATTCCAGATAAACCGGTGACACCTGTGCTCACTTATCTCGACACTGTACTCCCTTTTAAGGGCTTGAATTTTCCTTTTTAATCTGCAGGCTCACGTCGCGGTGTCTCCTTTCAAAGCCACTCGTGTGCTCTGAAGTTGATGGCTGATACCATCTGAGGCCATGGCAGGCTGGAGCCTGATGACTTTTATCTTTGTGTACCATAATGTGCCTATGGTACACAAAATTTCTGGTATAATCATTTTACATTTGTATTCTATAAAAAAAATATTGTCAGGTTTTTTTTTGTTTTTTTGTTTGTTTGTTTTTTTTTATATGGAGCAAATACAAATAACCAATAAGTAACCAATACAAAACTATAATTTCAAAATAATGTTCCTTGTGCAGTTGGCACAAAGCTGCCATGTAAATACTGGACTTTAGAAATGTGTGAAATACTTCAAATTTTATAATATTTGTGAAGTGGCTATGCTGTTTATCAAGCACTGTAGGGCATAAAACATGCAGACACTTTAGTTTTGCCTTGGGAGAGTGCTTGTGGATTCACGTTGTGTATTTGTTCCCAGAGTTTTATGAGGCAAATGAGACTGTGGGCTTGGAGTCTGCTACTCCACGCAGAATTCCCTGCCCTAAACCCAGTAGGATAGAAATACAACACATTTGCCTCCTCTCTGTGTGTTAGTCCTGCTTCTTGGAGATGTAAGGGTCTTTCAGTCCCTAGAGCTATTCGTGATGAGAGCTGGCCTTAAGATCTTGGCAAAACGGAAAGGGGACTCTGGCATGCTCTAAGAGAGAAATTGGATAGCCTTTTCTTACTTTGCAGTTGAAAGCTTCTTTACATTTGTCTGTGAAGTCACTCTGTTGTGGAAAAGAGCAATTACTTTCTCGGTTTTTTTGGTTTTTTTTTTTCCCCCGCTATGAATGTTGAGCTATTTCTTTTTCCCTTTTGGGAATCAGTTGAGGGTGGCCTTGAAGTGAAGACACTTTGAAGGTCCACCTTTAGAGTTCCCTGCATCTGAGTCTTTATCGGACGGGAACTGTATAGATTCTAAAGTTCATGTAAAACTAAAACAAATCCTAAACCAGTTATGTCTTTTCAGAAAGGTGAATGGATAACTAGTAGAGGCTGTATTTGATGTTGTAAAGCAACACTCTTGTCTAACAGAGGGTGAATAAATAATTTCTAACAGGCATACAGCTTTCAGATAGAGAAGAATTGCAGTGTCCTGCTTAGGGATTAAAGTAGATACTGAGAATTTAAATATATGGTAAATATGATAAC
>WHYT01017450.1:1126634-1140049 GCA_009806455.1 Tetrax tetrax | reverse complement strand
GTGCACTTATTGTACTCTTGATTCAATACAGATTTGTTTTGTTATTGTTGAATTTTTTAAATAAAATATGTATCAGTGTAGATATTTAATGCATTTTAACTTTGCAAGGTTGATAAATCTGCCACTGACTCTTGTTGAATAATTCACTTTCTCATAAGTGTAACTTTAAAATTTTTTTTTAATATAGTTTATTTGGTAGAAATACTTGCACAGTAAGATTCTTTCTAACATGATAAAACTTGCAAAAAATAAATCCAATAGCATTTTAGATGCACTCGTTATTATATGAGGAAAATATTTCTTACAGTTCCTCCCCTACCATAACACCTGCTTTTATTATTGTAATTTATCAATTTTTGTAATGCAGTTTCATGATTCAAATTGCTATGGAATTACACTCTGTGTCAGTAGCGATCTCCACTTCAGTCACTGCCAGCTACTGCAAGCCTTTTCCCTGGTGAAAAATACCAGCCATTGCGTGGACACCAGTAAGGAATCGGTTTGAAGATTTGAGTGGATGTACCATGGGCTTCTCAAAGG
This sequence comes from Tetrax tetrax, assembly GCA_009806455.1. Classification (NCBI taxonomy): domain Eukaryota; kingdom Metazoa; phylum Chordata; class Aves; order Otidiformes; family Otididae; genus Tetrax; species Tetrax tetrax. The sequence continues at coordinate 1,139,509 of WHYT01017450.1, read as the reverse complement.
TTGCGTGACTGGAATTTTTAGCCCAGTGCTAAATCTATGCTTCTGTCTGTATCTGGTAACAAATTATATTACAATCCTCATTGGCCAACGTCTTAGACCCAGATTTAACGCAGAAGTTTGCGCAAGTGGAAGCTTGATGTTGAAAATGGATTAAGTGGGCTTGTCTGCTACAAAATGAGACCAAGGAAACAGCATATTACTTGCTTATCTCTTGGGACTAAAATCCATGTTAATTTCCCCAGCAAGCTTCATGCTTCCTGCTTCTTCAGGCCTGGATTATTTGAGCTCCTGGGGTGTACAGCATTAATGTGTCTGCTTTTGTATCTTATGTCTCGAGAAACTATTTGCCAACACCAAAATACAGGCTTGTTATTGAATTGATTTCTTTTAGCAGAGGTTCCACTTACCATGTTGTGTTTCCTGATGCTTCGGGGTTGATGCTATTTATAGTTAGGCAGAGGTTACAGCTAGTGGAAATCTTTCTGGTGTAATAGCACACAGCAGCGTTGTATCCATCCCACTGTGGTGTCCTGCCTGCTCTGTAATACAGCCACAGCCTTTTGTAGCTGCTTTGTGTTGGACCTTGGCATCCGCTAATCAAGTCTCAGTCTGTGAGCGTTGCCACTGTATTTGTTTTAGGCCTCCAAGAATCTTAAGTCACCTAAGTACTTCTGATGTGGAGATTTTATCTACTTTAGCTGGATTGCCTTCATCCGAAGGAAGCTATTTTTCTTTTAAAATATTGAATAAAATACTGTGGAGAAATATCCTGATGGAACCAAGTATGCCAGCATCCAATCTCATAGACCAGGATTCTTCTTCAGAACACTCAACGTTCTTCTTCAAATTTCCATATACCTTTAATGACATCTTTAAAGCATCTTTAAAACTGATAAAGTTTTGTGGCTTCTTGTGCTTCAAAATAAAGTGCAGGTAAGTATGTAAACATGGTATTTGTTTTTGTAAGACAAACCTTAGTTCTGTTTTCTACAGTCTGATTATTTTCGCCTTCTGTAAGGGTTATTCAGGTAACTAATCTTCCTTTCCTTCTCTCCTCCGAAATGAGTCTAATGCTGGGTGGAAGGTACTTCTGCTGTCCGTGCAGCCTGGAACTTACTTGAACTCACTTTTCTCATTGGGTAATTACTATTATTACTATCTTAAAGAATGAACAAGAATTGGAGGATTGGAAACACAGTTGTTTGGTTATGGAATCTGCTATTCTAAAGAAAATTTACTTAATAGGAAAATAACTATATTAAATCCTGGATATTTAGAAATAATAATTTTCAGTGGAAACAGTCAAAATAATTAATCTCCAATTGTTTCTCTTTGTATATACCTTTTTTTTTTGACAGTTAAATTCGAAGTTGTTCATTTGTTTGTATTTATGTCCTAATTTGTGTTTCTGGTTATTTTAATTATCAGTTTCTCCTTGACTAAATCACTTTGTGAAGCATTGCTTTCCCCAAAGCAAATGTGATTTTTACCTGACATCTGTAAATAAATATTTTATACATTAATTATGGGCCTGAGAGACACTCAGTTCCGTTGGCTTTTCATTATCCATGGTAGTTCAGCAGTGGTATTGCTGGTTAACTTCAGCACAGTGCCAACCAAGGGACACAGTGGACCTGGAGGATCCTGAACTGATCTGAACAACTTGCATAATTTTTCTTGTGAACTGCTGTTTTCTGAGCTTTAATGAAAGTATTTATAGGTGAAGTCTTGTTCCGTAACATGCGTGGAAAAAGAAACAAGTGCGAGGGCTCAGTGGGCTTCCTGAATGTCTACTTCTGTCCTCCAGTTTTCAAAAAAATGTCACTGTTAATGGGCAGAGAAGTGGGCTGTTCAGTAGTGAGTGCATCGTGTGTACCTGTGAATCCATGCGTGAGTGATGCCGTGCGTTAGAGCCAGTGGGCGCTGGCGTCAGAGGCTTTACTCCCCTGGCCTGGGCAGCGGTGCAGGAAGGGAGGTTGTGCATTCTTCAGTAATGGGGTTTGGGTTTTTGGGTGTGGGGGCTTTGTTTTGGTTGCCAGCTCCTCTCTGGAGAGAGGTGTGCCTGTTGTGGGTTTCCGATAAGTATTTCCTGTAAATACTTGAAAAAATGTGGTGTGTAATCAGTGTCCTTTTTATAGCCACTCATCATTCTTTGGCTGTGACAAAAACCTCCTAATCTGTTTTGGCTTTCTTTTGTTATTTGTTCCCATATCTTCCGAGTCTTCTTGAAAAATTAATGAAGTTATTTTGATAGAATTGGGTAGTCTGTGCCTTGAGCATATGGATTTAGGGTGTTAGAGATGATACAGATGTATCCTTCCAGCGTTCCAGGTTCCTTGTCGGAGAAGCGTGCCTTTGTGCGGGGAGATGTTCTCCTGAGGAGGCTGCGTGGGGCTCTGCTGCAGAAGGCGGCACACTGCTTCAGGAAGAAGCTACACAGTGTGATAACGAACCATGCTGCCAGAATGAAACAGAAGACTTGGGTTTCCTTTTTTTTTTCATGCCGGTTATTATTTGAGAATACCTACAGGGCTTTTGCTGTTGTTCTGGAGTGTATTGTTGTTTCAACCAGCAGAAGACCACAGATGGACATGTTCCTTCAAGGCAGCACAAAGCCTTGGAAACATCAGTGTCTGGTTGTCTGTCTGTGCTCCCATCTCCCAGCAGTTTCAGAAGGGGTGTCTGTGATCTGACTTTTTATTTTTCCCTGGCTGCTTTTTCCTTCTATCTGTACATGTGGACTGTTCTTTCTATCCCATGTTCTCCGTGTTTTTTCACCGGTGCTTGCTGCCCTGCGGAGCGAGGCTCAGCAGGGCCGGCTGGAGAGAGCCGTGTGGGTGTTGGCTCTCGGCAGCTTATTGCCACAAATACTTTTTGTCACGGTTGCTTTCTGCTGTGTTACGGGTTTGCTTCACTTCCCTTGAGCATTTTTCCATTATTAGAATGTTAATGAGAAACACTCCTGTTGTCTCCTGGTGAAATTGGTGTATCTGGAACTTATGCATGTTTTTCTGTCTCAAGGTTTTAGTAGTAAAAGGTTTAAACTCTCATATACTCTCCTGCCCAACAAAATATTCTGTGATGCCTTTCTCTGCTTTTCCTTAGAGGTCCCATTGCTACCATTTGCTCCTTGGTTTTGGTAATGCGGCTCTATTTTAGTAGGAAAGTGAACTCTCCTACCAATAGCCCCAAGTGTTTAACCTACATTTCTTTCCCTGAGAAAGGGATGTTTAATTTTGCATTAAGATTATTCCTAAAATAAGCACCACATTTCTGTGGATGAATTTGTTCCTTTCTTGCTGTTGGTAGTAATTCTACTTGCATAAGATGTGAAATTGCATGTTGTAGTGGTGTTCTGTTTCATTACTTTTTGTAATTTCACTGGTGCAAGGCTCAATATTTTGCTTAAAAAATTCAGCAACAGAATTTTGATTATTCAGTCTGTCTTATTCTTATATTCAGAGATGCTTTTTGTCTTATTTTGAGTCTTCTAAGGAGAGGAAAGTTACCTTAAATATATATCTCTGACAGATCTTGTGCCTATTTGCTTTACTCAAGCTGTAGCATCCTACAAAACAGACCATAGTGCTTGTCAGGTGGCAGAGATCTGTGGAGGTTCAGTGATACTTAAGATAAAATATATAGGGGGAAAAAAAAAAGAAGCTTCTGCTCATAGGAGGGAAAAAAGGGAAAAAGAACCAGACCAGGAGGAATTGCTGGTAGAGTAATACAGCTCTTTCCTCAGTTTGCCTCATGAAAGCAAGGGCTTGTTCTAGGAGTTTGTGCCTGCTGTATGAAGTGCACGTTACATACACCTTAGGTCTGGTTTTTGCCTTCTATTTGGTCTGTATAGATCTAAACAAAGCGAATTCATCCTGCTGAAGTACTCCAGAGGGACAAACCACGTCTATTTAGTCATTTAAATTCGTGGTCTCCCTTTTTGCATCTGATATGAACTGTTTCCTTCCTGTCTTTTAAAGTCAGTATCTAATTTCTATGTAAGTATATCCCATTTTCAGCTGAAAAACATTCAAAGTCCCTTTTGACATCATGAAACAACTGAGCTAATTAAATTGGTTTTCTCTCAACTTTAGATGCACTCTTAGTCCATTAAGGATATTTTTCAGCTTGTTTTTTTTTCTGCCAGCATTCAGTGTGTGCATTTAGAGTGCCGTTGGTTCTTACCTCCATAGAAGAGCATATTTTATGCTTCAGTAGTTAGTGTCCGAAGAATAACAGATTTGCCATTTCAAGTGTAGGTGAAGCTTGGTATAAAGATGAAGTTAAAGGAGTAGGTTAAATGAGATTAAGACACTTTTTGTTTGTTTAATGCACCAGTAAAAATTATTATTTTTTTTTTAATGCTTCAAAAAGGACTTGGCTGAACTTCAGTACACTTAATGCTTGAGTCTCCAAAGATGAGCTCTCTGAAGAGGTAAATTGGTCCCCTCTGTCCATGTTTTTCACTATTGGTGAACACTGAAAGCAGACAGCCTGGCTTTTGTAAGGAAACCTAAAGATTAAAGTGGTTGGTGACATGTGTGAAGTACTAACAGAAGATGGATTGAATTAAGTCAGGGCAGTACAAAACAAAAATATTAATAGAAACTTTTTTAATATGGTCTGCAAAATGTCTGCTTTCAAGGCTTTGTTTTTCTTGTCCAGGACTATGTTTATTGTAACTATCTTCTGGAAGTGTTTTGTGAGATGAAGTTTTTAGTTCTGTTTATGGGACACAGCTGTCATTGAAGTGTTTTGTCACCCCAACAGAGAGGTGACATTATTTAATCTTAACATGTTGAATTGCTGCTCTGGAAGGTAAAAAGTTGAACTGAAACTACTGAAAAATATATTTGATGCTGCAAAATAGTCCCCTGTGTTAGGCGGAAATCCTCGCAGGGTTGAGTAACCTCTTGATCAACATATTAAAACGTCATTGGGCACTGTTCAAGGCAAACTACAGCAGTAACCTCACTTATTACAGCAGCGCATGCTAGCTTCCAGCATTGTATTTTCATTTTCTTAAGGTACGCTACTGCCTCTATCTATTATTTGCTCTTCTATTCTGATCTTCATCTGTCATGAGAAGGATTTTCCATGTTTTTTTTTCTTTTTTCTATCTTCACCCTTTTTATTTTTTTGCGCAAGTTCCCAGCTGTGGGTACGCATCCCAGTGTGCCTGTCTGCAGCGTGCGGGGCGGTGGAGTGGCATTGCTGGGGAGTCCTTACTCCTCCTTCTTGGTCTGCCTGCGGGGCTGTGCTTGTGATCCAGTTGGCAGACTGAGCCAAGTTTATACATTTCTGGTTTGTAGACCTTGCTGAACATGCGTGTTTTTCCCTTTCTGGTTTGATACCACCACAGAAAGCCATTATTATATTGCATTGAGCTCAAAATTCCTAACTGTTTCTTAACAATAAATTGTGGAAAATACGTTGCAAAAGATCATCACGCCTGAATTCATCCCACCTAATGAGGTTGCACGGGTGCCTCTGTCATGCCTAGCATTTTTTATTTTTAAATGCACATCTGTCTTGTTCAAGGGATTTTTCTCACCTCCCTTTTTAATGGTAAGCAAACATTTCAGGCTGCAGAACTGTTGCCATTTTTATCAGTAACAAAGAATTATGAGGCGTCTACATATATCTCTTAAAAGTTTAACTCCTAATTTAATAATTAATATTGCCTTACAAAGATTTGTACCATTTCTAATAAAGGTGTTGTGACCCATTTTAGTCATTTGGAGGACTGCCAGTGTAGTCTTAAACAGAAAGTAAAACTTGAACTGTGTATTTCAGTATTGCAGTGGTGATTTCATCAGGGATAGTAGGGTCTGTCCCCAGCAGAGCTTCAAGCCTCACAAAGGTGTTTGCTCTTCTGTCTTTATTGTGATGTTCAACGACCTTCTGTAAATGTACTTTTTTTTCACTAGGAAACACATTACAGAGTAGCTGTGAGTTCATAGGCAGCATGTGTGATGCTTATTTCCCTTGTGCTAAGCATGGATAACGCACGTGTTCACACGCATAAGAGATGGCAAAAGACTCATCCCCAAGACTTATGTTTTTAAATTTGTTTTTCTGATTGAAGGTTTTGGCTTGATAATATATAGCTGCTCTGCCCAAGCATAAGTTTTAGTTCTGCGCATGTTTTGTAGTACAGAACAGGACAAAGTTTCTGGAGCTTTGTAATAAACCTGGGCCTGTCGTAATTCAGGGCTGAGTATTACTTGCCCTACAGTTAGTTTAGAATCCCTGTAGCTGTAACCCTCCGTACTGTTTTCTTTCCCCAAGCAATTAGTTGATGCATTCATACCTTTTCAAATGTGCTCCTGATGTTCACAGGCTGTCTGCCTTGTGTGTGTGGTTCTCTTATTTGTACCAATCACTTGTGCACAAAGCAGAGAAGAAATCAGTAATGTAATGTAGGACTTGCAGGATTTTTCTATGCCTGCATTTATGTGACAATTTAATTTTTGTTCCCCACCTTCTGTTCAGTGTGTTCCAGCACTGAAAAAGAGAGTCTTTGGAGACCTAAATAGAACAAAGCTTTCTTGTCAAGAGATCCTACAGCGATAGATGGCTTAGAAATGTGGGTACGTATTCTGCAGAAGTACCTATCACTCAGAAAACCATTTAGTTCTGCTCATTCAGTGGTATTTAAGCACCCTTAATTTAGCCTGATGTTTAGGCTTGCATCTTGAATATGGAACACTGGGAAATACTATCGCTTTGGCTTAGTGCTAGGAAAATTGGGAGCATTCTAATATGTTGATAAAATTGCAGTGAGTTGAAAGCTGACAAAGTTTTGGACACTAAAAAATATCTAGCACTTTGCTGTTTGACATCATTTGTAACTTGAGCAATGGCTGCAGAGGTAAAAACCTACATCTGCATATTCTTTCATTTCTTCTCTCTTTGATCTGCCTCGTTTTATTTTTCACTTTCCTCTGAAATTTTTAATGTTAGTATCTACAAGATGATAGTCTTGGTGTAAGTGGGCAGTGTAGCTGATGATGCATAGCGGCTCCCATCCGTAGGCTCAGATATGTAGGGAGAGGAAAAGCACTTGAAATGTTTCCTGAACCATGTGTGAAGTTCTTAGCGAGACAGGAGACCAATAATAAAATTTATGTTACCAGGTTGTAGTCATTTTGGTGCTTGTCTCCAATTGTGTGAGATATGCAGCATACAGACATATTTCCTGAATGAAACGTCCTTGTGTCTCTTTCTTGCTATATTAATTTTAATTTTCAAATGACCTTGTGCATTTTTGGTGGGTGCCATCTCCTAACTTGCCAGGTATCCATGGTAAGAGCACAGGCAGTGTGGGAAGACTGGGAGCTTGCTAGAAAAATCAGAAACTGGGAGGAGGCAAGGATCAGTCAGATCTGCTGGGAAGAAAATTGAAGATGCTGCCAGCTGCCTTGGAGGAATGAAACCATTTGAAGGGCAGTGAGCATGGGGAGATGGGAGAAGCTGCAGACCACGTGTGAGAGAGAACGACATCCTTAGAAAGGTTGGAGAGCAAATCCCATTTCCAGCCACACACTTTTTCAGTTTTAAACACACTTTTAAAAAAATACTTGCTGTCTTTTTTGCTGTCCTACAAACACGCCAAATGAATGTAGTGGTTTAATTGCATGTTAAGGGATTTCTTGGTGGTGTTTGGGTTTTTTTAGGTAATTCTTCTCCAACTGAAGTCCGTTTCTGTATCTCCATGTTGAAATGTGCACAGAGTAACACCTAGGCGTTAGATCCGTCTCTGTCAATTGTGCAGGGAGGCTGAGGTAATTAGCCCATAATTTAGGCCTTATTTAGCAAGATGGGTTGAGTGTGAGTGTAGCAAAGGGATTTTGTTCTCTTTTTTTGGGAAAATTAGTGACGTTTAGGTGTGATTTAGTATTATAGTGTGTTCTCTGCTGTCATGAATGTTCTTACTGTTCTCGTGCTTTTTTAGGCCACAACCCTCTTTTAAGCAGCTTCATGCTTTAGCACGCTTGCCCTACAAAGCAACCTTCTATTTTAGCAATTGCATTTCTTATATTGAAAACATAAATGTAGTGTGGCCTTTCCTTGTGAAAGAATTCATAAGGCGTCCCTTGTGCCACCCAGCTTCGGCATCTATGTGGCTCTCCAAAGTTACCAATGCTCCTATCTTTTTCAGTCAGTTGTGGTGTTCTGGATCATCTTCTCTCCTTCACTGTGAGCCTTTTTGGCTACTTGAAGCCCCTGTCGTAAAGGTATTGCCTGTAGGCTGAGTGAGCGCATCAGTGCCTTAAGAAATCACTGCCACTTCACCTCTTGCATACTGTGACTGTTCCTGCTGCTCTTCTCTGCGCTGAAGCCCTTGGGTGAGCCCTGCCACCCAATTGTGGTGCTGGAATAATGGAAAACTCAGCTGCTGTAGAGTGGGCAGCCACTGATGCAGCTGCTTCGTGTTTGCTCAGTGCTCCATGTGTTTCGGGATGGATGGAAGCAGGTAAAGAAAACATAGGAAGTAAGTGAACCTAGTGAAGAAATAACTGATGAGTGCTCAGTGTTGATGCTAGAGGAGTAGAGAGAAGTAGAGTTGTCTCCAGTTCCTCTTATGCTAAGGAAGAGGAAAGAGAGAAAATGTAGTAAACATAAAAACAAAGCCCTGGGGCAAGACAAATAAATACAAAAAAGGGATAAGATAAATAACGTAACTTTGAAAAAAATTGAACTCTGCGACTACAGGGCAGGAAACCTACGTTCATGAAAGGAGAGCACGTACAAATAGATAATGCTGTATGTTGCTGTAACATTAGAGTTTGTTGTGGAAGAAAATTGGGACGTCTGGAAGGTGAAGGAAAATTAGCACCAGGAACAGGTTAATGGGAGTAGACACATGATGGTGTGACTTCCCAGTTGATGATACAAAAGTAATTAATTTATGGTGGTCACCAGCAGTAAGGCCACCGACACAGAGGAAAACCAGATGGCGTTAGTTAAGTTCTCCCCTGTTTTTACTTCTAATTGCATCTGGAGATTTTGTTAAGATAGATCACCTTTATGTCCCTGTTCCTACAGGATATGAGAATAAACATGTGATTGCTGTTCAGAATGAACATTTGTATTAAATAGCCTAATGCAATTTACCTCAATTTTTTAAATTTGATCTGAACATAATTTAGCCTTCATCATAAAATTATTAGTGCCAAGGGACATATTTTAAAGATTGTGAGGAGCACTTAGGATCATTTTAATCAGGGATGGATAAGTCCCATTAAACAATTGAGCTAATCTTCCTACCAAGACAGAGCCTAGCGTGGTATATGCAGATGTATATATGATGTTTCATGAGTAGCAAGTCTAATGAAATATCTTTTTTTTTTTTCCCTTTCTTTTTCTTTTTTTTTTTTTTTTTTTTTTAGTCGATGCTTGTTACTTGTACCCAGTGCTGCTGTGCGCCATCTGCCTCCCATTTTCCTGTCTCTTTGACTGGACGTGAGTGCTGTCCCTGGACTGGAAATGGCAGGGTGCTGGCCAGCCACTGCCCCTTGGAGTGAACCACCACTCCCTCCTTCCTTTTAATGAGGTCTTTAATATACTGCCTTTCCTACACCTGCCTGCCGGCTTTCCCAAAATGTGCAGGCAGGTTGTACATTTCAGATATTTAACCTTTTATAAAAAAATTGTTGAAGTTGGTTGTGGGTTCAGAAAATACTAGGAGAGGGGGCTGAGTGTTAACGCAGTTGCATATGCCTGGTTTCCTTAGGAAGTTAGCTAAAAATAGTGTTATGCTTTAATGTGTATCTGCAAGCCAAGAAGCTGACATCATCTATTGTCTGTGAGCCCTGTTTGTGGACAGCAAAAATAAGCAAGTACAGCACTTCTGTATATGTCAATTCAGAAAAAATGGTAGCTGAAATTTGCTAACGTAGGTAGTAAGGCTCCCAGTACTTTCATATTTATTTTTTTTACATAAATACATCGTATCTTTTCTTGGTGTGGTTTTTGGGGTTTTTTTTTTTTTTTTTTTTTTCCCATCTTTCTTCTTTTTCCTCTTTTTTCCCCCCCCTTTCTTTCTTTTACTAGATTGTAACTATTTTGATGTGGTTGACTGCCTAGGACCTGATTTGTGTAGTAAAAATATATTAATGAATGTGTGTGCAGAAATTATGTGAGATCTAATCTAAATACACACCCAATTAGAAGCGTATCTAGAGAATAGTAAAATGGATTGCATAGGAAAATTATTGCATATATGAAACACCTTGTTATCATTATTTTATTTTTCAGTAGACTGCTTGGGCCTTTGGGGCAGATAGTGTACTCTGCGTGCCAAGTAGTGCTTTGCCAAGTGGCCTGAGTTTCACTGAGTTTTGATGGAAGTCTCCCAAAGGGAGCTGGTTTTAGCAGCATAATAATAATGAAAACTCTATCTGCAGGTAGTTCATCCCTCTCCCTGTTTGTGTTGCCCAAATCCAGAGCCTTTGTGTGTAAGTACCTGCATCCAAGATGGATGAAGATAGTTGCTGTTTTTATTTGAGCAGTGGCCCTCATACAAATACTTAGATTTCCATGTATTTAGGCTTTTGTCTGATATCCTCTATTAAATACCTGCTAGTTAACAAGCAGTGGAAAAATTGGTCTCTTCAAGGGCAGCTCTAGTAGTGTGAAATGTAGCATCTGGAACAAGCAATAACAATATATTGTGTTAGAGACAGATTTATAATTCAGGTGCTTGTTTTTATGCCCTGAATATTACCTGCATTTGTTGTTTCAACTATGCTCTCTTGTCAGTGTCTTTTTAGATGATTATACAAAACATTTTTAAAATAGACACATATTTTGGTTTTAAATTTTAAAAGAATACTGTGTTTTACCAATGTGATAAGTGTTTTGTAATTTGAAGTGTGATTCTATGTTAAAATCTGCAGAAATATAGCACGTGTTTTCTCAGTTTGTTTGGTCACTCTTCTGATGTCAATCTTTTTCTTATGTATTGCAGCTGTTATTAATAATGCTTAACTATAAGCATAGGGCAAATCAGTTTTAGCTCTTTAACCCCATAGCAGGCAGCAGATTTCTAATTTGACTAGAAATACTTGCAGTAGAACTGGGAGAGATGCATTTAAAGCCTTGTGTGTTGCTGTTCAATCTGGCCTTCACCGTAAAGATGCAAAACAGAATAGTGATGATCTTGGTAGCCTTACAGGTGAGTTTACATGATGTGATATTAGCAGTGTAGCAGGCTCTGCTGTGCTCTGCGTGGGTGGGATGCTAACGCAGTCATAAGGCCCCTGGAGATGAGGTTGAGCAATCCTGCATCAGCCTAAAATATTCTATGTAGATAAGCACAGTGTTTAGTGGAACAAAACTCACAGGCAAATGAGCACTGCTTGATATTTAATGAAGAACTGGAGAAGAACTGACAGTTTAGCTACTTTATTTACTTGATAAACACACAGTAGTAAAAGAAAGCAAGCAGTAATGGATTTGAAAATACAGCATTAAAAATTATTCTGAGCGCTTCATGGTTTTTGTTCTTCCTTGCAGACCAAATGACACTAGGCAAACATTTGCCTATCTCAGCTGATGCTAAGGCTTGATTTACATAGTGTTTATTTGGAATTAGAGTCTGTGTAGTTACTTACCAGTGTGGTATGTTTTATCATTTACAACCCAGTAGTCCACAGACATTTTAAAGGGCTGTGTCATTTACTGCATGCCTGGGAAGCTGACAACCAAACAGCTTTTGTTGTGATGTTCTGCCTCCAAATTCTAGAGCAGAAGCCACTCATTCTCTTGAAGATTTTATTGCACTTGACAATAAAAAAAATATGTATTTATCTCCTAATTCTTGCCTTCTGGAGACAGTAAATAGATAATCCAGAATGAGGTAAAATTTGAAAACTTATTTCAGGATTGTGCTTGTAATGAAATATCTCAAATTCACAGTAGCTATTAGAAAAATAATTTAAATTATTAGTAGTATATGCTCCATTTTTTTTCATAATGCAGTGGTTATTTATTTATTTTCATTCTGGACTAAGAGTTTTTTATTTCAGGTGGATACTTTAATAGAAAAAGTTGCTCAACTGGAAAACTAAAAGAGAAGAACCTACTTTTAAAATTACATCCTGGTCAGCTATGAAGCACAGTTCCTGTTACTTTATATTTTTTACATAAAGCAAACACAGTATAACACTTCCTGGACATTTTATGAAGCAGATGGACAGTGGGCATTCTCTGTATGAATTGTATTATAAATGGTGCATTCAAAGAATGTTAAGATCCAAAAATCGAACACTGGAAAAATAGGAAATGTCAGGAGTTAAAGCTGCCTTTCAAACTTAATTAATCTTGCTGTTCCCCTCTTGTTATGTGCATTCCAGAACCACGGACTCTTTCCTGCCTTATTCAGTAGCATTGGTCACAAAATGGACAGCTTTTCAGTGTTTTTTCTCACCCATTGTGGGCCCAGGTCTTAAACTATTCACAGCTTGTTCCAAGGAAAGTTACACAGTAGTGCTTATGGACACGAGTGTTTTTCCCAGTCTTTCAGGAGTTTTATCGCATTCATCCTTACACTGCAGATGGTGAGTTGTTATGCAGAGTAGTTTTGAAAATGCCTGCTCATTTTTAAGTTCCCAGGAAATAATTTTCTGGGTACTGAGCATTATGTACCAGTTCATGTTCTTACAAAGCTGCTGTTGTTGGTTGAAGGTTGCAATTCTTGAGTACTCTGGCAATCTTTTAATCAGACCTTAGGAGAAGTGGGACATGCAGAATATGAGAAACTTGCAGCTAAGGATTGCCTCTGTGAAGTTTGGGTTTTGCCTGGCAGCAAACACACACTGACTGTCTGGAGGCAGAGGAATGTTTTTTTTTTTTTTTTCTGCCATTGC
>WHYT01017450.1:1113370-1125283 GCA_009806455.1 Tetrax tetrax | reverse complement strand
CAGCTAAGGATTGCCTCTGTGAAGTTTGGGTTTTGCCTGGCAGCAAACACACACTGACTGTCTGGAGGCAGAGGAATGTTTTTTTTTTTTTTTTCTGCCATCATGAGAGACTGGTTTTTATTTTTACAGTGCAGTGAACACCTTGTTTTCTATGATTCGTGGAAGAGATCCTTCAAATAAGTATTATCTTCATTGTTCCTACAGCTGGTTTATTTTGTGCGTTGTGCCTGGTGTCCCTGTAATCCCTAGGGAGAGGGAAGTTTATATTTGGGATAAGTAAAGGCTGTCAGAATGAAGGAGGCCTGACTAAAGTTGCACATAGGCCACACTGCTTTGGCTGGACTTCCCAAAGTCTGAGAACTGCGCTGAAAGATTTCTGCTCACTTAAAAGTTTTCCAAAGTTCTAAGTAATAGGGCAAAGCCTGCATACTGGAAACATGAGGTGATCAGCGGAGAGTGTTGGGAAGGCTACTAATGTAGCGGAGTGTAAATGTTTCAGGATACAGTACATAGAAAATTCATACATAAAACGATACCTTGTGTATTGATTTCAGTTGTGAGATAGTGTCTTCAGTTGAACAAGTGGTAAAAGTTTCCTTAGTCCAACAAATGGGACATACCAGGATATCTCAGAATATTTAGGGTAGTAATTTAGAGTATAATAATTAGGATAATGATTCAGGGTGTTTCAGGATAATAGAAATTAACTGGGAGCTCATGCTACATGCTTTACACCTTTCAGTTGTAGTGTCACAGGCCAATTTATTTTTAATCCCGTTACTGTACATTTTCTTGGCTCCCTTCAGAGAGGAGCCTGTTGCACTTTTCCTGATCTGCAAATGCAGAGAAGACCTGCTTGACGAGAACCTCAGAGAGGTGGTTCATCAAATCCCACTTGTCTCTGGCGTGGGAGTTACGGAGAATGGAAAGGAGCGTTTATGAGTTTTGGACATCCCTCTAGTGCAGAACCTGATTTTAGTAATGACTGCATTCATATTAAAGTTATACCCAGTAGTGTAATATTCCTTCTTGATAGCACCCCTGTTGTGGAACAGAAATCTTGACCTTTTCAGACTTCATTAGTGTATCGTTGGCCCCTGACTGGCACGCTGGAGAGCAGAATTTGCTGTACCTCATCAGACCAGCTCCGAAACGCTTCTTCTGCAATGTCTGCTTAGTACCTCAGGGTTCAGAGCAAAATGAATAAATGGTCTTCTTGCTCGAATATCTGACAAGTCAAGGGGAATGCTGCCCTAAATTTATGTCCTGTCACGTGTCACTTACATTTCCAGCACAGCATTCATAACTGTAAATATTATGAGCCTTCAGAGTATTCCATCTCCTGAGCTGTGCTGCATTCATTTAGTTTAAATAGTGAGTATGTCCATGTAGTGATTATGTCATGCATTAGGAGGACAGACTGTTTGAAATTTTGTTATAGCAGAAATAAAATGCAATTGTGGCTGTACAGCTGTACATATATATATATATGTATATATATATCTCCCTTGCAGGCTGTATAACTTTTTTTTTTTTTAAACAGTGAAATTGATGTTGGTATAGTATACTAACACTTATTTACTCAGAATGAACACAGAATATATCTGGAGAAATCTCAGATAATACTATAGGTATTTCTGCTTCTAAAGGCAAAAAGGATCCAGGTTCTCTCTATATAAAAATGTGGGAAAAAAAAATAAAATTAATAATTTCCCTTAGTCTATCAACTATATCTCTCATTTGAGAACAAAACTTCAAGTTGTATTACACTTTTTTGGACTAATGTATATGGTTTGACTGAGCCTGACATGCTCTACCAATACCACTTATTTACTTTTTTATGGAATACAGGAAAAAAAAGTTTGCCCTACTTTATGCAAAGTATCTTAAGATACTACAAATATTCTTAATCCTCATTACCAGTTTACATTGCTTTAAAATATTTAGTGATAAGGAGCAAAACCAAAAGTATGAGTTGTTATTCAAAGTATTTTAAAGTTAAGCTGTTAAAGTTTAACTCTCTTACGGAGATAAACATTAGGGAGAGAATAGTGACGTATTGTATCTCTGTGCAATCTAGAAAGTTTCAGCCTATGTACTTTTGCTGGTTTGACATGAAGGCAAAAGTGTCACTGCCTGCCTTACAGTTACAAGTAGAAGGAAAGAACCAAGCTACTTTTAAAGCAGCCAAGGCAGCTGACAGACTTTTTATTAATTATTCATGAAGAATATGTTCATGTGAAGTCCTTCATTGTCTGAAGTGTCAGACTTCCTGCTATTTCAAAGTGAAATATAATAAACCTCTCAGTGAAAAGTTTCTATTTATATACCTTCCAGCTCCAGAAAGGATGACTGTGGTAAATAAGACCCTATGTCTTTTTGAATGCATGATTTGTAATTTTTCTGAAATCTGATTTGTACTTGTTTTCCCTGATGCACTTTTTGTCTTTTCATCTTCTAGCTAATCAACCAAATCAGTATAAATCTGGAATGACTGTGTGGAGATTGTTATTTAGCGTAAAATTATTCCCTGGTTGCTGAAGGCTTTTTTTGTTTTCTCTTTTTATTAAAAACAAACAACCAACCCCACTACAAGAAAGTGAAATCGTACTGTGGTTTTTCTGTGATGTCAGGAGACTTTGTACATTAGAATGGTAATTTGCAGTAGTTTTTCCTTCTCATTTTTGTCATACCTTGTTTTTTATTAGCATCTTCAACATTTAAATTTCTTTTAATATTGAAAATAATTAGGTTAGTTCAGCTTTGTTTTATCTATCTATCACCATATTGTATAGAAAATATCAAGGAAGAAAGTAAATAAGGAAGGGAGGGAATGTTGATGGATCTCCGGGTTCACCCCTTTCCTCAGTGACCGAGTGTCCTAATTGCTACATTACCTGTAAATTCTACTGCTGTGGCCCTCTGATGTTTTTTCTGTGGTGCCTCATTTGCTGTCTTCCACTGTCTAAAATGGGAGAGAAAAAAAAAAAAAGTGAGATTTGGACAAATATTGCTTTCTTTGAGTTTGCATTCCAGATTCCAGGGTTGCATTTTCTTAGTAGCAGAGCTACAGGATGCAAGATTTTCTCAGCCTTCCTGAAAAAAAAAGAAAAAAAAAAAAAATTATAATTTTCATGGCACTGAGAAGATGACCGACAGTCTAAGTGTTGTGAGGCGTGCAGTGAGAGCCGTTGGCGGCACCGAGAGGATGACCCGGGAGCAGTCCTGCGCTCTGTCCCGTGGGGAGTCTTTCTGTCTGTGCGTTGCTGTTTGGCCTGGTAGAGAGTGGGCCAAGAGCAAAGCTTTGAGTTGTATTGTGAGAATGGGGAATGTTGTTACCTTTGCATTTTCAGGCACTATGGCCTATGACCAGCTATCAAGATGATGCTAAAAATAAACTATTTGAGAAATGCTTGATGGGAGGTACAAATGAACCTCTTTTTTTCCCTTTTCCTTTGCCTGCTCAGTCAGTCTCTACTCTCTGGTGATTTTGTTCCTCCTGCTGTTTCTGTACACTGCAGACATTTGTTACAATTTTCCTCTTGAGCTGTCTTTGTGTGCTCCTTGTGAAAAATAAAACAGAATGGAGAAAGCCCTCCGTATGTTTTTTTTGTTTGTTTGTTTATTTTCTTTTTTTCTTTTTAACTTAATGTGCTGTTTTTCCTCAGAGCTAATAGACTTGTGGGAATTCAAGCAAGATGAAAAAGAGATCACCTGACAGGAAGACTATATCATTTTTTAATTAAAAAAATCTTCCTGAACTAACTCGAAGATCTAACGATAATCCCATTTAAAAAAATAAAATCCCTGAGGAGTAAGGAACATCTTTCACAAGCACCTAAGGGGTCTAAAATGTTTTGCTGAGGAAAAAAATTAAAACAGATCAAGGTACCAAAGCTGGAAAGTGAGAGTACCAGATATTCCTGTTCACTTTCACTGATGATGGGTGACATCTCCACATGGAATAATAAAGCCAACAAGTATGGTTTTCTGATGTAAAAATAGAACTGTTTGCCAGTATGCTGACGTAGTAATTCACGCCATTGATCTTTGTGCATTAAAAACAACAGCCTGTCCTCTATCCAATGTTGTAGAATGGCAGAATGACAGTAGAATACCAGTTTATTTGATGCAAGTTAAAATTAACAGGGATATCCTATTTAACTGTGCAGTACTAGTTGTAACGCATGATGAATTTCAGACATGCAGTACAAGAAAAGAGGTTCTAAATGGCAAGCTTTACTTTGTTTTTGATTGTTTATTAGTAGAAATTTGGTTGTAGAGCAGACTTGCAGCAAAATGTATTTTTTCGGTAGCTGCTGTAGATAGTGGTATAAATGTCTGAATATGCGTTTCTGTGGTAGTTGTGAAGAAGGGTTTTGTCATCATTGAAGCTCTGTTGCAATGAACTTCTTCAAAACTTGAACAAAGTCCGGAAGCAAGTAATAAAAAATTGCATGCTATTTTGAGTGAGGATGTATATTAATCCTTATTCAAATAAGGAAATTGGAAACTTGGATTTGGATTCATGTTTTACATTTTCAGTTTTCTAAGAGAAAATAGGTTGAGTCTGTTTTATATACTAGTTCTTTTTGTGGACCGGAGAAGAAAGATCTGCAGGTTAGATAAGCTTCTGTATAGCTTAGTCTTTAATCAACTACATAGGTTAATCTTTATATTTCTGTTAGGAGATGCTAAATGATTATTTTTTTTCTTATTTACATGAGAATAAGGTTCCCCAAGCTGTATACATCACTAACAATAAGCATACTGCTCTGAGTGATAACCAGGCTGATGTATAGCAAGGGTAACTACTGGTGGTACTTGATGCTGTCTTTTGAGATGTTGGTAGGGATAGTTGTGCTTGATAAAAAATATGTACTTGAAACACTGTGCTGACACAACTCACTTGTAAATGTGGTATAGGTCAGGCTGTATTTGCCAGGAATTTAGGATTTAAATAAATGCAGAAAACCAGCTAAAACTCTTACTGGGTAAAGTAACCCATATACTAAGAATGGCAAGAAAGGGAAAGTATTCATGTATTTCTTAAACTTAATTTGTTAAGGAGGAAGATATAGTAACTGTTGTTCTACTGTTTCTAGACCCTTTATCCTTCTGAATTTTAGAACTAATGATTTAATCTCTACTGGTTTTATTCACAAAGTAAACAAGCTTTCCTGTTAAAAGTTGAATTTGACTTCTTCACTCAGTTATGTTACTGAAAATAGCTTCTGCGCTTGCAGAGGTAGCCATTATTGACACAAACTGGTTGACATTTGGCCAGCAACTTCCATCAATTGAACTTTTTTTAAGCATCAGTTGAAAATGTAAGGCAAAACTTAAGCAAACACCCTGAGGCCTAGCCTAGGACAGACAAAACTCCCAAGTTATTTGATGGTTAATTTTTAAAAAGGGAAAAATTTTATTTAAATATCTTCCTTTGACCCTTGCTTCTGCTCCCCTTCATCGTGCATGGATTTCTCCCTAGCTTTGACTGTGAACAGCAATGCAGGAGTTTATTGTGGAACAGAGCTTTGGCAGTCGGAGGAGACTGTAGGATAATATTATTCACAGACTTTTGGAAATGGAAGTATGAAATTTGTTCTTACCAAACACCAGTCTCTGGCTTTAGAGCCATATTAACAGCTGCCTTTCTAGACTTCTATCTACTACTGGACAAAAGAAATTTTATTTTTTGCTTAGACTTTTTTCCTATCTGTTATTCTCCCTTCTATTCTCATTTGCACCTTACCTTGTATTTGGAGGAGGATCATAGATCTTTTTTCCGAGTCTCTTCGCTGCAGGAGGCCTTTGTGAGGCCTGTGCTAGAGCTTCCCATCTCGCAAGCAGCCCTTTTGCAGAGCCAGGAGTGCTTCCCCACAGCAGCCCAGTAAAAATTCCTGGAGAAACCTCGAGGATGCAGCTTGCTAGTGCACTGAATTTGTTCCAAATACAGTCATCTGCTGTTGTTTGGCACCCTCTGGCCATCTCGAAAATGTCTTTTCTACTAACATGTAACTGTTTACTGGTTTACCTTTCTGAGGTTTTTCCCCTGTAGAATTATTCTGCAGTTGAGGTGTGGGGACTTGCAAAGTACACGTATTCCACTTTTCAATACAGGAGTGGAATCTTCCGGCTAAGATTTTCTAGCCCATCGTGGTCTAGACAGTGTTTAGACAGACATTCTCCAAATGTTTTATTAGCTAGTAAAATGTGATCAGAAAAAAACATTCAAAGCCTGGCAGCATTGGAAACTGTTGTGAAAGGATGTACTAGAGCACATGCTTGGATGGAATGGGACATGCGTAAGGGGGGAGAATGGTAAAACACGTGTTTGGATGAAGGAATGGTGTGGCAAGTGATTGGATGATCACCAGCTACTACTAATTAGGAAGAACTTTGTTGTACTTGGAAATGGGAAAATTATCATATTGTTGCAAAAGGAATTACTTTTGGTGACTTGGATAACATCATCCTTTTTCAATTTTTTGTTTGGTTTACTGAAGACCAAGTAATAGCAGAGTCCTGTTTGAAGCGTGACTTATCCAAAGCGTGTTGCAATATTCAGTCCTACACAAGGAGAGCAGAACAGTTAATTTTTACAACTGTGTGATATTACTTCTACTTCTCAAAATAATGTGTATATTCAAATGTCTTAATTAAGAGACTAATATTCTCCTCAAGGGAACACAGCAGACCCTTGGATGGAGGACAGCAGCTGTGTGGACACCAGGCTGCAGCAGTAGTATTGAGAATGTAAATGTTTCCAGGAGATGCTGGAGCACAGAAAGAAGGTTTGCCATAGCAAGGTATTTCTTCAAGCTCTACCTTTGGCCTGGGTAGAAATCAAATAATAATGGCAAGATAGGCTCCTCTTTTAATTTAGATTTAATCAAGGGCCTTTACCAGTAAACTGTGTCGGCCTTCCTCTGCCTACAAATAACGAAGGCTTGAGATAACTGACCATGGTGGAATTCAGTTCTCTGTGCTATCGTTTCTTCTGCCTTTACTGTTGAGTTCTTCCATTCATGAATAGAAGATAATTGGGGCTTGAAATTGCCAGTATAGAAATGAGAAAGTGGGAAATGAAGTGAGAAAATGGGAAACAGGGGTTAGATTCTGTGAGAACAGTGAAGACTAGTGCAGCCTGCGTTACTGTTAAGTCATTTACATAAATTGACAGATTAAGGCTTCTGCACTTAATTTGCAGATGCGTTCATTTGTATTTTTTTAAAAACTTCTGTTGAGAGTTTTGTTGGACAGAAAAGCATATGTCCTAAGGAAAATTAATAGGCAATCAGTCATCTGTCTGTAAATGGTGAAATTTGTGATACTACAGAAGTTACACATAGCTGGCAAAAACTTACATTCACTTACATGTTTTTTTCTCATTCTGGGAAATATGAAGTTGGCTTTAAAAACACTGTTGGTGATGTTAATTTTTTTTTTCTTGGAGAAATCCAATAAGAAAAATTTATCTTGGTAAAAGAAAGGGAGGTACATAAAGATATTTTGCAAGCTCCTATTCTGTTCTAATCATTCTCTTTTTTTTTCTATTGCTTATTGCTTTCTGTGGTGGATTGAAGGGAATGATTTTCCACTTGATTGTATATGTGTGACTGGATGACAGTTAGAGACATACTAATTTATTACAGAATGGATATGAAATTTTTCTAGTGAAGAGAAGTGGGAGGGAGAGCATAGAGAAAGATTTTCTTATGACAGTTAAAAATAATGAGAAAAAATTGCTTTGGAAAAAAACATTTCAGCAGAACTTTCTTACAGCTATTTTGAGAGACCAGCTTCTTTTCTCTTTGCTGGAATGTTTGTTAAGGTCACCTTGGAGTCAGAAGTGAACAAAGCGATGGCTTGGAAAGGATGTCCTTGTTAGTAAAAATATGATGCTTCTGACAGTAATGTCACAAGTGTAGAACAAAAGTGAAAAAAAAATAAGCTTATGGCTTATCAGAAGAAAATTATGTAAGCCTGATGGATTTTCAGGGAAATACAGAACAATTTTCTGCTGTGTTCTGGTCTCATAAATGTAAAAAAAAAAGGGAGTAGGCCAACATGGACTGCCTGTGTAGTTACTTAAACCGTTAATGTAGCTCTTTGCATGCTTTTTCTTTGCAGAGTGTCTGCAAAAGCGAAAAGTGGAAACTTAATCATGCAGTGATGGATTCACCCAGTGACAGAAATGGTGTATTCTGTCCTTTCCAGAGCTGATCTGACCGGTCCTGTTTGCTGAGGAGCTGACACTGATACATTTGAACATGCCTCAGCCTGCTCTCAGTCTCAGGGTCTCAGCAGTGCTGGGACATCTGCTATGGTTTCTGTTTCTCAGGAGGCCATGGTATTGTTTCTTTTCTCACACGTCTGAAAGATTTCCTGGTTTTAGGCTTATTGTTACCCTGTCATAAAATGGAGCTTTTAGTCCCAGCTGCCTTAGACTCTCAGATCTGTGCTGACTTCCAGGGTATTTTGGGCTTAAACACCAGTGTCTCATCTCTCCACCCAAACTGGCTTTCTTGGACATCCACTGCACGTACAGGTGTGTGTTATGTGTCACTCTATACGTCTGAAAAAAATTAGGACATGATTGCTATTTACTTAGTAGTACAAAATATACACAGATTAGGCAAAAGTGTATATCCTCTGCTTGATTTCCTCTTCTAGAATACTGTTTTGGCTTGAGTGGAAGATCCAAGATTCTTTTGTATGAGCACCCATGTTCATCCCTTCTCCATCTCAAAGCTGCCCAAAGCTGGCCTGTGTCAGCTTTGTCCTCTTGCCTTATGTGGTATCTTCCAGTCTGTTGTGGTTTTGTTCAGTGAGGGGGGCCTAAGGTGGCAGCTTCTGTAGGAAACTGCTGGAAGTCGTTCTCCTTTGGTCAGTGGACTCGGCTGGGACTAGGGCGGACCCACTGCTGGCCAAGGCTGAGCCGATTGGGAGCAGAATGTCCCGGGATAACGCCTCTGCGATAGCATATTTAAGAAGGGGAAAACAGGAAAAAAAAAAAAAAAAAGGGAGAAGAGAAGATGTGAAGAAGCTGAGCAAGGGCAGAGGGGGAGGCGCAGGCCTCATGGGCCTTGCAGGCTTCACCCTCTGGCCTCTCGCCAGGCGGCCGACTGGGCCCAACTCAGCCCAGCCTGGCTGCAAGAGGTGGAGAGGAGATGAGATGGATGATGTGAAGAGATCCTGAGAGGCGTCTGCCAGCCTGTTGTGAAGAACTTTTCTTGTGAGGGAAACAGCTGCAAACACCAAGGTCATTGAAGAAGGAGGGGGAGGAGTAATGTGGCTCCTGGCCAAGATTCCCCTGCAGCCTGTGGTGACGACCATGGTGGAGCAGGTTGTCCCCCTGCAGCCCATGGAGGTCCATGGAGGAGCAGAGATCCACTTGGAGCCCGTGAAGGACCCTGCACCGGGCCTCCTGAAGGAGGCTGTGGCTCGTGGAGGGCCTGCACTGGGGCAGCTGTTCCTGAGGGAGTGCACCCCGTGGAAGAGATGACCCACGCCAGAGCAGTTTCACGAAGGACTGTGGCCCGTGGGAGGGACCCCACAATGGAGCAGGGGAGGGATGTGAAGAGTTCTGCCCCCAACCCTGAAGCAGTGGCGTAAAACAATGCGTGATGAACTGACCGCGACCCCCATTCCCTCTTCCCCCCTGTGCTGCTCGGGGAGGGGGAAGGTAGTAGAGATAATGTTAAGCTTGGGAAGAGGGAAGGGTGGAGGAGGTTATCTTGTTCTCTGTCTCATTATCCTGCTAGTTTTAGAAATAAATGAATAGTTTTCCCCAAATCGAGTCTGGTTTTGCCCATGACGGTAACTTTAAGGATTTCTCCCCGTCTTTATCTCAAACCTTGAGCTGTTTTTCCTTATACCATGTCCCCCTGTTCTCTTGGAGGGCAGGGGGAGTGAGAGAGAGACTGCGTAGTCTGGTCCCAATCGGGGCTGAACTACGACACAGTCTCCAAGCTAATTTTCTTAAACAGCTAAGAAAAGTAGCTTTTCCAGCCATTCTCATTAGTCCTTCAAATATTTGATTTAAGTACAGATGTTTTAGTCATCTTAATTTAGTGGGTACATGCTAAGGTCCTCTTTTGAAAGGATAGACTAAGGCACTTGAAGATATGACAGCTTTCTTAGTAGCAATTTCTTTAAATCTGGAAGTTTTCATAAGCTCTATGTAAATTCTTCCCCTGAATCATGACAGGACTATTGATTGGAAATTAATTTGTATTGCTTTAGTGCACACATTCTGTTACAGACTGCTGTATGAGCCATGAGGTGCTATGTGGTATACTTAGAGGAAGAAACAATCATTCTTCTAAAAGGATGTAAAAGTGTGAGTGAGTTGATATGCCAATGTTAGGAATCCAGAATTCTTTATGTGAATTCACATAATAAATTTGTGGCAGAGTTCAGTGCTTACCCTGAATCTCAGGAGTCTCAGCCTTTTGCCTCACCTGAAATGACAGCCTTCTCTTTATTACACTGAAGAAAAGACAATGTCAGAAACAGTGGTGGCTGATGGCATATGAGTGCACTGGAACACAGAGTGTGTACCTGAAGCCAAGGCATGAGGCACATGGCAAACATTTGAGGTGGATGTCTCAAAAATTGTTGCTATTCCTTCAGTCATCCTGGTATTTTGAAGAAATGAAGTACTATAAACTTCCAGAATGTATTTCCATATTCAGTTGATCAAAGTAATTTAGGACATCTTTTGCAAGCATTCATGAAAAGTGACTAGGATCTTAAAAAGACTTCAGGAATTGGTTAGCTATTTTATAGTTATTTATTTGGGAGCAAATTGGTTCCCAGTTGTGGGAGTTTCATCTGTATATCTCAGAGAAGAAATGTGGGCTAAAGCCCATCAAAATTAAAAACACTTATAAAGTGATTTTCAGTATGCAGATATAATGATGCTGAGGACAAATAATTTTCTGCTTTTGAAGTTAGACAGATTGGAGACAGCATCAAGTTTTAAAGGCTGAAAACCAGAAAACAAAGATGATGCTAATGATTTTTCAAAGACTAATACCTTTCAGCTAGATTTACCTTACTAGTACTCTTGTGCTGTAAGAATACATTGAGTTGAACCTTGTCTCTCTTCTGTATTTTTCTTCAGTTTTGTGAGTCTTCAAATAGAATAATTGGAACCTTCCTTAATATTGAAAAAGTGCATATGAAAATATTTTTCTGTGGTATTTTTGAAAATCTTAGCCTATTGCTGGTAAATGAAAACAGACTGACTTCACTGAGACCTGGAAGACTTCCAGTTGCCCCAGATCAAGGCACGCTGAAGAAATAAAGTGAACGGGAAGACCTGTCTAGCGCTGCTGCTGTCACTGGGACTGCTGATGTGTTATGTGCCTGAGCGTTTGTTGAAGAAAGGCTCGGGTTCAGCCGGTCCACAGAGTCCCAGAAAAAGCTTCCAACAGCAGTGACGTCAATGTCAGTTCTGGTGACTGCATTTTCTGGTGGCTGATCTGCTGGTATTTGGACTGAAAGCACTGAAGTTAATTGGATAGTGTAAATTGGTGTAACTCTGTTAACTTCTTCAGAGCTGTTCTCATTTATGACAGGACCAAGCCCAAGTTATTGAATAGATGTCCAGTGTATTTTTAATTATTTTGTTTTTTTATTTTACTCTCTTGTCTGTGTAGCTTTGGGGGTTTTGGTAATGTTTCTGGTGATACAGGATGAAGGAACTTGATTGTGATTTCAGCTACATGGATGTGTACTTTGGGAAAACAAGCAGTCGAGGTTTTCCGTGCCTAAGAAGTGGCAGGATTTCAGGCAAGCCTCTAAATCCCTCCCCCATATCTGGAGATTATATAATCAGGTCCTGTGTGTGTTGCATGCCGCTAGGACAAAGTACAAACAGCAAAGTGAAACTCATCCCTC